>JABXJD010000145.1:365000-840000 GCA_013375575.1 Percina caprodes
CACTTGCTTCCTGGATGGACATTCAGCCTTGGTTAGTGCTGTTTTTGGAAACAATGGTATGTTTTCATGAAAAAAAAATTGAAATGGAAAATAAAGTTTTGTAAAAAATTGTTTTTTATTGACCAGTGTTGATTTGGAGAGTATTGACTATATATGATGGTGACTCCTTTTATTGCAGTCCTAAAGTAAATAGTCAAAAAATAAGAAAAAAATATGTGATATATCATCTATATATACAGTACATATATATATTTATATATATATATATATATAGTCCTAAATCAAATAGAATCATATTCTTAAATGTTAAAATATCATTGCTTTACATACATTTGAGGCATAGTACAGGTTCATCATGATACATTTCTACTAGATTATTACAAGCTGCCTTGCCACAATGGCTGTCAAGTCAGGCCTTTTTGTTTGTTCACTCTGGGCGTAAAATCCAATTGCAGGAAATTAATTCTGAAATTTAAACTGCCATGTCAAACAGTGGAGATGTGTGCCAGGATTGTTAACATGGAGGAAAAGCATCTCTCTTCTTTAATAGAGGGACATAATGAGTAAAATACAGTAATAAAGAAAATTAAATTGTGTTTTATGGAGTCAAAGGTAATGTCTGCTGAAAGCAACAAAGTCATTAACTGGTTATGACTGCTGTGAGATCATTTGCTCTGTTCCTTGACACCTGGAAATTGCACCTGTACAAACTTCCTCAAGGACAACATGTCTGTATTAGTGTTTATTCAAGACACTAAGGTTTTTTTTTTTTATTCTGGCTAGAGTATTGTTATGCATTAAAAGGACACCTGTCTGGCACAGGCAAAGAACTCCTGGCGAAACTTGGACTGGGTGCATACATACAGGTACATGTTAGCCGCCGCATTGCTCAGACTCAGCATAGTACCAGTGTCTGCTGCTATATTTATCTGGAGGTTATAATCATTACGATCCAAACTGTACATGTGAGTTGTGCGCAGGATGATCTGAGTTATAGCACGGGTGACAGACAACAGCAAGAAACTCATGGACACAGTCACCAGAAGCACTACAGATTTTCTTGTCCTGGAGTGCAGCAGGGGCATGACTTTGTTGACCTGGGAAGTTAAATCACCTGTGATATGAACCCGTTTTCTGAGAGATATTAGGCGCAGTGTCAACCCATTAAGTGTGAGGATAATGATAAAGGGTAATATGTAGGCTTGCAGGGTTTGAACCCAAACCAGGGCGTGAATGAACTGAGTTGGGGCCTCCGGTTTGTAAATGCATCTGGTCTGGTTGTTCACATAGACTGAGGCATTAGACCAGTAGTGAGGAATGGCAAACAGATTACTGAAAAAGAAAACGGCCATTGTAGTCCATGCTGCACATCTCGAAGTGCAGATTTTAGTTTTCATTTTCCATGTGTGGATAGCGACATAGCGTTCCATTGTAAACACAACCACCAGCCACGTCGAGGAGTTATATGCTCCGTAGTTAAAAATGTCCCTCAGGCTGCACCATGGCTCGTAACTCCAAAACGGCTCCTGATGGTGATACTTAACAGAAAGCTCAAGAACCACAATGAAGATCAAAACGAGGTTGTCAGCCACAGAAATGGCCATTAGGTAGAAGGTGCTGGACCTGGAGAGCTTGCATTTCCTCCTCCAGATGATCAGAAAGGTGATGATATTGGCTGAGGAAAAGATTTGTGTCAATAAAGGCATCTCTTAACTATCACCACTGAATTAAATTAAAAGCATCAGAAAACAGTAATGCATTTCAGTATGAAATAAGCCAACAGCTCTAACTCTGTCATTGATGTACTTACAGGGGATACCCACAGCAGCTAGAGCAGGGTAGAAAACCTCTTGGAGTGTCACCATCCAGTGTTTCTTTTGAGCGCTCATGTCCTCTTGCGCCACAGGTGGCACCACGACAAAAGCAACATTAGAAGCATCTTAGCTCAGTATGCATATATTGCTCAGCACAAGATGGTCACTCCCACCTCATCTCGACATACAAACCATGACAGTTTCACCATGACAGAGTCAACAACCTGGTGATATGTGTTGAGTGTTGATGAGTAAAGTGGCTTTTTGACGGCGTGACAACAGCTAAAGAAAAAAGCAGGAATCCTCATGGGCTAAAATTGTTTTTATCTGTCTATGGACAAAAGATATGAACATAACATTGACATGTCATCACCTTTTAAGTTGATTTGGTGAATTTGTTAGCAAACAGTTGCTTGTTTAGACATCCAGCAGATAAAAAATTACTGAAATTGGTTGGTATTTGTAAATTATAGAGTGTAGTCTAGACCTACTCTATGGGTAACGTGTCTTTAGATAACTTATTATGATTTGATACTATAAATAAAATTTAACTGAATTTAATTGAAAGAGCAACATCATTTATTTAGTGTTGTATTTCTGGCCACCAGCTAAATGTAATTCCAACATTAACTCTCTTTAACTCTGTTTTAGGTCTATATACTCCTGAGGTAAACATCTGGTTCTTAAGCTGCTGAATGCTCCTCAATGTTTACCAGCTTGATGCTAACTGTGTCTGCAATGGATGGATGGAGTAGTTTATTAATCCCAGCAGGCATATTTAGTTATTTTTCTTTGATATTGTTGTCTCCGTGTTTTCCCCGGTCCCTTGTGTTTGATTCTGTCTCGTGATTCCCGTTAAGTGTCTGTTTGTCCCGCTTCCTGTTTTATTTTGATAGTATGGCTTCCTGTCTTGTCTTGTCCAGCTTTACTTTGTTTGTCTGATTGTCCCGCCCCCGCCCTAATATGATCTCACCTGTTCCCCGTTACCTCATCACCTCATGTATTTAACCCCTGTGTTCCTTTTGTCTTGTATCAGATCCTTTTGCCTGTCTGCCGGCGCCCTCCCGTGTAACCCTGCCTGTGCTCCAGCAACCCCAGTGAGTTTTCCCCAGTGTTTTGTTGTCCTGTTGAATTATTTGCCATTCCCCTGTGCCTTCGCTTGGATTGTTTTTTGGACCTCTTCTGTTGCTCCTGTGTTTACTGGACTATTGCTCAAATAAACCTGTTGAACTACTCTGCGTTTGGGTCCTCCTTCCTTGTACCGTAACCGCTATGACTCCAAATATGAAATAAAGTCTGCACAAATGGATCTAATCTCCGATCTAAATTGAATTATTAGTCAACTTAATTAACATTTTAACTTAATAAGATGGCTTGATTAAATGAAAGAGAATGCAGACTTGCCAGGTCCTAAAATTCAAATTAAACATGCAAATTCCTAAAACTTAAATCAGAAAAGAGCTCCAAGATTATACACAATAAACCTAGACATAGTCCCGAAATCAAAAACAGTTTCTGTCTTTGAGCCTGCACAACAGAAAGGGCTTAGTTCTAGCATGATGTATTAGGAAGTACCACAGCACTGAGACTGCCCTGCTTAAAGTCACCAATGACCTTTTAATGTCTGCTGATGAAGGCATGTGCTCAGTCCTTGTACTCCTGGACCTTAGCGCTGCTTTTGACACCATTGATCACAGCATCATGTTAGACAGACTGAGGCACTGGGTGGGGATCTCTGGCACGGTCCTAGAATGGTTTTCATCCTACCTGTCAAATAGGAAGTTTTGCGTGTCTGTAAATAACTATGTCTCCTCGTTCTGTTCAGTTAAATATGGTGTGCCTCAGGGGTCGGTCTTAGGACCCATTTTGTTTTCCTTATATCTGCTTCCCCTTGGACATATTATTCATAAACATGGCATTTCTTTTCATATTTATGCTGATGACACACAAATATACTTGCCCGTTAGATCCACAGACCCTGAATGCTGAGTTCACTTAACAACTGCCTTTGTGAAGTTAAAAATGGATGTCAAATAATTTCCTCCAGCTGAACTCAGACAAAACAGAAATCCTGGTCATCGGGTCTCAGCAGATGGCAAATCAAATACTGCCATCTGCCGGTTCGCTAGTAAATCATATAAAGCCTGTGGCAAAGAACCTCGGTGTTTGGTTTGATAGTAATTTAAATTTTGAGCAGCACACCACAAAGCTTGTTCAATCATGTTTTTATCAATTAAGAAATATAGCTAAAATTCGATCAATGTTAACTTTTAAGGACACCGAGACCATTTTACACGCCTTCATCTCATCACGCCTGGATTATTGCAACAGCCTTTTCACCTGTTTAACCCAAAAATCTATTGACTGACTCCAGACTGTCCAGAACTCAGCTGCCAGGCTTTTAACAAGAACAAAGAAATATGACCACATTACTCCTATTTTAGCTTCATTACACTGGCTCCCAGTATGTTTTAGAATTGACTTTAAAATTCTATTGATCACTTTTAAAGCTCTTCAAGTTCACTTGAACAACTGCCTTTGTGAAGTTAAAAAATGGATGTCAAATAATTTACTCCAGCTGAACTCAGACAAAACAGAAATCCTGGTCATCGGGTCTCAGCAGATGGCAAATCAAATACTGCCATCTGCCGGTTCGCTAGTAAATCATATAAAGCCTGTGGCAAAGAACCTCGGTGTTTGGTTTGATAGTAATTTAAATTTTGAGCAGCACACCACAAAGCTTGTTCAATCATGTTTTTATCAACTAAGAAATATAGCTAAAATTCGATCAATGTTAACTTTTAAGGACACCGAGACCATTTTACACGCCTTCATCTCATCACGCCTGGATTATTGCAACAGCCTTTTCACCTGTTTAACCCAAAAATCTATTGACTGACTCCAGACTGTCCAGAACTCAGCTGCCAGGCTTTTAACAAGAACAAAGAAATATGACCACATTACTCCTATTTTAGCTTCATTACACTGGCTCCCAGTATGTTTTAGAATTGACTTTAAAATTCTATTGATCACTTTTAAAGCTCTTCAAGGCCTCTCGCCTTGTTATATTTCTGACCTTTTAGTCCCATATACACCAGCACGCACCTTGAGATCCTCGGGCAGAGGTCTGCTATCTGGTCCAGAGTCTCGACTGAAAACTAAAGCTGTCAGGGCCCCGAGGCTCTGGAACAGCCTGCCCGAGGAAATCAGGTCAGCTGAGTCAGTGAACTCTTTTAAGTCCCTTCTTAAAACATACTTTTATAGGAGAGCCTTTCCCGATCTTATTTGACTTTATTTTATCACTTTTATTTTATTGCATTTTAGGAATTTTATATTTATCTGTATTTTAGTCTTTAAATGTTTTTCGTGGTTTTATCTTTTTGTATTATTGTCTCTTTACACTTGTTAAAGCACTTTGTAACTTGTTTTTGAAAAGTGCTCTACAAATAAAGATTATTATTATTATTATTATTATTATTAATATTAAATGACTGGTGTGAAGCTTTTTTTGGTTTGGAGGTAGTTCATGGCAGAAAAGACTGGGTCACTCTGTATAAGTTACCAGATAAAAATTCTTTGCTGTGTCAAGTGCTCTAAGGCTCTTTCCAGTTGGATTGTCACTTGGCTTCCAGGGTTTAAAGTCTTCAACACATTTTTGAATGATCATTCCAGGCTGCTGACCAGACCATGCACTCATTCTCTCAACATAGCACATTGCATGATTTGGGCCAATATAGCGTGTCCAGGGGAGTAGATGAGATCTTAGTGAGTTTAAGATCAGTTTACTTAGGCTGCTCTAAAAAGCAAAGCATTTTTAAAGCGGCAAAAGTTCAGCACAGTGAACTCTCAGAGCAAAATCTGTGCATGTTTACATGGGGAGCAACTGCTTCAAACCCCTACCGCCGTGATTGAAACTGCCTTCCTCTGCCACCTCCCCTCATTGAAATGACAGAGGCAAAGAGTTATCGATTGGCATTGTGGAAGTTCCTTTAAAGCAACACTCTTCGGTCCCCCTACAGGTTGGGGGACCAAAGATAGAAAAGTTATACATATTATTGCTTTAAGGCCAAGGGGAATGCTATTGGCAGTAGTTCCTTTCACACCCACTTCAGCTTTTCCACAGATTTTTCTGGCACTCAAAACCTCAGTGAGGTTCACCTGAACACCTGAGTGAAGAAGCCCCTCCATTCATGCAAAATGTAAATAATAATATTAACACTGTCTTTCTTCGTTATAACAGCCGCTACCATCTTTTGAAAATGGAAGTTGGTAGTTGAGAAAGACAGGAAATGAGGGAGAGAGAAGAGTAAGGCATCCCACAATGAACCCTGGCTAGAATTGAAATGGGACGTTGCAGTTAAACAGCATGCGGCTTATTCATTCTGCCGCCAGTCATCCATGTGCAAACATGCAAATAGTTTGTGGTCTGTGTGTTTATCCCAAACCAAAATATTTCTAACCTGTCTTATCCAATTTGCTAAAACTCTATGTGGGCCAACATATTATTCACAATATTATTCACATAATTAAGTCTGACAATATAAATGCCTTGGCCAATTGATAACCTAATTACAGGGCTGCCCTACTTTTGAGTCAGCTGTCCCATTATCAAAATATTGATATTTAAATGTGTGAGGATCTTATTTATATCAGCTCTGCAATAACATGATATTTGGAGGAAAAACACAGTGAAGGGGTGTTTTTTTTTCATTTTCTTTTACCTTGTGTCTGTGCACATCATGTTCTCTGAAACCATCTGTTTGTCTAGTGCTGGACATCCTTTCAAAACTTCTTACATTGTTGACTTTAGAAGTAGCCAGACTAAGCAGTCATGAGTAGAACAATACATGTATTTGACATAAACAGGCTGTTACAATTCAATGCATTATGCACTGGCATGCATGCTATGCACACTCTTTTGAGGAAGAGGAACTCTCTCCTCAGGCTCACAATCAAGGCGCTCTCTCTCTGTCTCCAGATGCCCCATCTGCTTTGATGCTGAAAAGGCTCTTTGGCCATTCTCCACGACCATGAGATAAAAAAAGAATGTGTCTTGTGGCTAATGAATTAAATGTGCAGGAAATCTAAATGTTATGTGTCTAATCTAAAATCAAGACATACAAAAGCACTTTAGTTTTTCTTTTCAACATGTCCGATCCATATGATGATTAATACAGAGCTAAATTACAAAGAACTTGGAACATCTGAACTATCACATGTTTTAGTTTCAGGTCAGTACATCCAGTTGATCAAATGGATGTCAGTATTATTAGTTGTGGGGTAACTAGACCTTTTCTCAAAATACAATTCAGTTTTTTCAAAGCAATAGTTCAACATCCAATATGCTTCATTTTCTCACAGAAGATTAGATGAACAGCTTAATACTGTAAGATGAGGTTTAGTTTTGTGAGTATTTGGTTAACGGATGACCGGTTGTGGAGTAGCTGAAATATGTCATATTTCCATCATCGTAGTCTGTTCTGTGGCTTGATTTAAAAGGGGAACTATTTGGCGTGTTGTGGGCCTACCCTGCCTGTGGTTCGGTTGGCAAGTTGGCGGAGGGATGTGATGTGTTATTAGTCTTGAGTTGTACTACACTGAGGAGTGATTAAAGGAATGGACCAGGTGTCCAGTACTTGTATGTCATCACGACAAATTAATAGTTAACGCAAACATTTACTAGCGTTACAATACCATGATGTTGTGTCTAAATATATAATATTACTTTATTTTATTTGGCATGAAAACTTCTCTTTATGAGGTTTTTATAACATTAACATGAGTTCCCCCTGTCTGCCTATCCCCCCAGTGGCTATAAATGGCGATAGATGTAAACCGAGCCCTGGGTACCCTGCTTTGCCTTAGAGAAAATGTTAATGTTGGCCCCTTATGATGTCATGAGGGGCAAGGTTACCTCCCCTTTCTCTGCTTAGTCCGCCCAGAGAATTTAACCCACTCATGAGAAAGAGACATCATGGCTTTCAAATGAGCAAAGTAGCATTTGATCAAAGCCACACCCCCACCCTCCATCTTTCCCCCCCTTTCCTCCTCAAAAGCTAGAGACTTAGAAATGGCACATCCTAAGGAAAGCTCATTGTGGGAATGGCTGTAGTGGTTGTAATTCTGCACCAAGGCTGAATTTAGGGAGAGACTTCAGATATGGTATTAGGTGAGCACTAAGGTCTATATAAAAGCATCCAAAGAGCACCATGTCGTGGGACCTTTAAACAACAACTCAGCGTAGATCTGTTGTTTGTAAATTTGGAGTGCTGTCAGTAGCGTGAAAAACTAAAACATTGGTGCTACCGACCACGTGTTATCCTCCTGCTAGAGTTAACACCCAACAGGTTCAAACAGGGCAGGTTTTACACGTCTTTTTAGCCTCTAAACATGTTGAAAATGTCAATTTTTGTGTAGTGATTTGTTCTGATTGAACACAGTGAATCTGACTGCAGTAGATGTGAAAGAAATGCATGAAAGTTGTGTTAATTCAGCTCTGTTTAGTTTCCCCCCCCCCCGTGTTGAGGATTTTACAAAGATATGCGTCCGACCCATGATATAGGTCTGGCTTTAAAGTAAAAAACCTGCAGTGGGTGAAGGAACAGGCAGAAAGAAAATCTCTTTCACCTTAGTGCCCTGTGGCAGTTGAAACTAGGATTTAATGGTCTGCTTTCTATAGAGTAAAAGATGACTGACTGCACGTAGGGTCATCTACCGTTTCACATGCTTCTTAACCATGTTGCCCAAAGCCATCTGGCTCTACTTTGCTCAGCATGCAGCAGGGATCCCTGCTCCTCCCCGCAGCCACCCACTGAGCAGATATCTTGAATTTACTGATGCTGTGCCCAAAAATATGACTGTGATTACTGTGTGGTGCGTGCGGATGTTACATAACGCTGTAAGCCAGTCATTAGGAAAGATGTTTTTAAACATTTCTGAAATCTGTGTTTGGCACTTGCCGGCCTGTTAGTAAATGATGATGGTGGTTGTGGTGTCATTTTATCTATATTTCACCTTTCCTATTATATTATAGCCTGCAGTCCATTACCAATCCATGGAGGCTTGTAGATTTTCTTTTGCTACCTATAAAATCGATACAAATTATGTGACCAATCAATCCTTCATTGTCTTTTTGTTTTTATTGTTTTGCCATTTACCTCCCATGTTTTAAAACTCATTTTGAGTTGTATCACTGACTGTTGCACGTCTAATGTTGGACTATGTTGGGGGTTTTTAACAAATGATTCTACTTGCATCGGTTTCAATTTAGATAACAGATTCGCTGATTGCATAATGGGTGTGTGGCGATGCTTCTTTTGTGCTTAAGTCCGGATCACTGAGGTTTTCCTGTATCACTGCCAGCCCCATTTACAAGTCAGAAGATGAGAAGTTGAAAAATGATTTATCTGGTTCATCTGTTTTTGGTCTGTTGTCACCAGCAACATGTTTTTGTATATAGTATCTGATAATTCACTGACAGTGTTTTGAGTTTGTAAAGTGGTTCATCAAATGACAAAAAGGCATACAATTAGTAAACAATTGTTCTTTTTATATATCATTTCCCTTTGGTGAGGTTTGTGTGGCTTTTCATGAAACAATACAGAGATGAAAAGATGTATCTTATCCGTGCCAACTTGGGTACGATAGCCTAGCTATGAATCCCAACAATCCTCCAAGATGAGTGTTCAAATTAAAATTCCAGTGTGCTGTCATGAGGGAAGAACAGTAAAAACCTCAAGGCAGAAACTCATAGGAAGCAGATGTCAAAGAAGACTAAAGAAGAAAATCCTGAAAAGAAGTTTGACAAGAACACAAGAAACTGACATATAAGTCTGTGTGCATGCACTATGACTAAACACAGTACTGAGTACTGGTAATTCACATTAATAAAAAGATGCATATAATCAACTGTGATTAGCCTGAGAATTAGCTGACACAGTCTTTGTCGCCATCTGTTGGTCATAAACCAGCACAGCAGGACCTCTCCTCTCAAGTCTAAACAGCAAAGAATTCGTTGGACAAACAGTGTCCCATTCCACAAGACCTGGACATTAGTATCCTGCCTGTAATAAAATGCCTTTTAAACCCATCAAATTAACTTTGTCAGAGAATCACTGACATTTAAGATTGTCAAGCCTCATGTTACGCTCAACAACAATTCAAATAAGCGTTTTTTTTCACAATATCTCAAACTAAACCATAAAAATAAAGCTAACTGAACAAGTATTTTTCTATTAAATGCCTGCATAAAAGGTTAGCAAGGCGTGTCATTGCTTCACATAGAGCTAGCAATACCTGCACGTTATGAAGGAAGGCCAAGATGGCGGCGATGTGGGTGTGCGTATTTTCTCTCCATCAGGTAACTCGGAGGGTTTGAGTTTAACTAACCCATGCAACTTTAAATTTGAATTGAAGGCAACACAGACTAGTTACGTTTTATATATTGAGCAAAGTCAGACCTGAATGGCCAAAAAGAAAAGCAAAAAGACTTTGAGACAGGAGAAAACATGTTGAGACTTTTCGTAAAATCTCTGCTATAGAAAAAATGGAGTCAACTTCGAAACAAATGGAAAAGTTAACCTTGACCTTTCAGCAGCTTACTTTGGATGTTAGGTGACAAAGGTTATCCCGTGACTATAACGCCGCTTGCAAATTCCCAAACTGAGCAGAAGCACAGGTTCAACAGTATACACACGAACCACAGTGGTGAGATGCATAGGTTTACAGCTACATACAAGACCCTACAAAGACCTTCATAATATTGCACTGGAGAACAGGGTGCCATTTGATTTATTACAGCCAGATGATCCTAGGCAAAGAGATCCGTGGCCACAACAGCCACCATTGGGGGCTCTACGAAGGAGAAAGGATCTAATTAAAAAAAATACAATGTGGAACATTTAGTGACAATCATTCATTTAGTTTTCATTTATCGCTTTCAGTGTGTCATTAATGATTTATTTCACCCATCCATCTGCAAATTTCTTCCCATCTCTCCAGGACTACAGCGGTTAGTACTGAGGCCCATGGTGGTGGACCAGGACGGGGGCAAAGACAAGCGCTCCTCTTCCGCCCGTCTGTGTGTATACTGCTCTGCGGAACCCTGAGCACTGGGGATTAGTTCTGACTGTGTGATGGGGTGATGAGGTGAGGACCCAAATGCAGAGCACAGGAGGCAGGCAGGGGGTGACGAACACAGATTTATTGATAACAGTCCAAAAAGGGGTAAACACGGGGTGAAGGGGAACGGGCAAAGTCCGAAAAGCAAAAACATCCACAAGCTGGATTGAGGGGGAGGCAAGGCAATGTAGGATAACAGGGATAGGGAAAAAAAAAAACCTCACAGAAGAGCGGGGAATAAACTACTGGGAGAGTTGGGCGAACAATACAGGCGGCGCGTAGACTTGACGCGTCGACAAGCCAGAAGGATCTGACAAAGGGAACACTGGGGTTAAATACAAGAGGTAATGAGGTAATGGGGAACAGGTGAGACATCAGGTGAATCACATTAGGGCGGGGCAGGACAATCAGACAGGGAAAGTAAAGCATGGCAAGACGAGACAGAACAGGAAACTACACTATCAAAATAAAACAGGAAGTGGGACAAACAGACACTTACCGGGGAATCACAGGACAGAGAACTACACAAGACCGGGGAGAAAACTAAGAAATAGACACAAGGAGGAAAAACAGGAAGAATAACCCCAATAAAAACCCCAACCCACAACAGACTGATCTTTAAAAAGACTAAATAAAAGATTCAATGCACTTCATTTGTGTTATTTCTTTAGGCAGGCAACAAATCAGTGTTTGTACTCTGGCTATTTCTCTTACCATTTGTCTGCTCGGACTCAGGTACATCAGTGTCTCCCCCGCCACAAATTCCAGAGGGAGACCCGATAAGTGAGGCCACTAGCTCCTCACCTGGTGATAATATCTAGTCGGGGATCTGACTGGCCTCCTACCGTCTGATTTTGGCTGCGCCTCATCAAAGCAAGACATTTTTTTGCAGCCAGTTTCATGTTGGACCATTTTTTGTTGACCTTATCGGAAATCAGAATACTTATATTTTATTATTTAAGTGTAGAAAATGTATAACTTACTGGATAATTAAATATTCAAACCTCTGCAGGAGTCCGTTGTACCACAGCACTAACCTCTATCCATACCACATTTTTCTTGATACTTGCCCGATTTTAAACTCCCAAAAAAACCAAGCAGTTTGCCTCCACCTGAGACGTGACCGCCTCTATTTCTGCCTCAGAGAAATTCCTTTTCTTTGACGGATGTCGCTTATCTATGTCGTAAAAATTTCCAGCCGCTGCATTGATCAATGTACGACCATTTTTACGCTTTAATTGGTGTGATACGAACGTTTCGTGAATCCCACATGAAGCCTGTCGTATGAGGATTTCTGCGCCCATATCTGTGCTGGTTTCTACGTTAGGTTGATAAATGAGGGCCAATGTGTGTATTTCCACTGACGGTGGAATGGCTGCATTCCGACTCCGTCCCAGCTCCGGCGATCCGCAGCCCTCCGGAGCAGATACTCTTCTATTTTTGCCAGACGCCGGAGAGCTCCACAGCAATTCAGCACACGGCAGGACTTCCTGTCCAGCACTATCTGCTATAACTGCACTATCTGCTTGTTGTTTGCTATAACGTCTGACTGCTTGGCAGTCAACGTATGTTTGTGATGCAACATATCCTAGCTAGGCAATAGCCATAGTGGTCATTCACATGAACGTACATCGTTAAGACCAGGCGTAGTTAAGCCTAGGCTTAAGTTTGTGAAGTTAATTCTGCAGTGACTATTATGTCCTAAGTGTGTTCCTTGTCACCTCGGTGTTGACTGGGGGAATTTTTGACGCTTGTTTGTTCCAAAAACCAAAAATAAAATATCCCAGAGAGTAAAGTTGAAAAGTATACAGTATCTTTATTACAACAGATCCTTTATCTAGTAAATAAAATATAAATCAGACTTAATAATTCTAACTAAAGAACACAAAAAAAGAAGCAGCAGTTTCATGCAACTTTGTAGCTCCCAGTCAGCCACGCCTCCCCCCTCGTCACCTTCCTATTTATGCCTTTTGACATGTAGACGGAACAACTTAAGAAGAATAGGGCAAACATTATAATAAATTATTAAACAAAAGAAATGGTTAAAGAATGGCCACTACTCAACCGGCCCCTAATTGTATTTGGCAAACAAAACAATTTTTAGATTGAATCAAATTAGAAGCGTTGAATTAATTATTTTACCGTTATATTAAATTTGAAATACAAAATAAAATTAACTAATAAAACTGGTCTAGTTTTCATAAAACTAGACCATTGTCATCTGGATTATCAAGATATTTTCTTCATCTCCTTCCAACATCAGGCATAACTTAGTGACTGGCCTTTCTAAGATGTTGTTCTGGGTCTTGAGTTTTACAGAGCACACCAGTCCTTTTTGGTCAGAGAAAACTTCAATCATTCTGCCCAGAATCCAAGAACCTCCTGGGGAAGTTGGATCCACCACCAATACAACATCTCCACACTGAAAGTTCCTTCTTTTGATGTTCCACTTTTGATGCTCTTGGAGCAGCAGGTATTCCAGTGTCCAGCGTCTCCAAAAAGAGGTTTGCCAAGTATTGAACCTGCCTCCAGCGGCGTCTGGTGTACTGGTCGTTCTTATCAAATACACCAGGTGGAAGAGCTGGCTTGGTTTAGAGTAGCAGAAGATCATTTGGCGTGAGTGGCTGCAAGTCTTAAGAGTCTGTGAAAACTGTGGTTATAGAACAACTGTTTATAATTACCTCTACTTCACACAAGACTGTCTGGAGCCCCTCATCCTCTAGGGTTTTCTGATTAAGAACAGAACAGAGAACTTGTCTGGTGGATCTTATCAGCCTTTCCTATATGCCTCCGTGATGGGATGCGCCTGGTGGGTTAAATGTCCACTTTATGCCTTTGTCTCTGAGTGTTTTCCGTATTTTGTTCTACGGATTGATTGAATTAGAGCCAGCAGAAAGTGTAAAAAAAATCTGAAACCCCACGTTACCAGAAACCTACTGGTTACTAAGTACTACAAACCGAAGAAAAAAACACACCTAAAGAAGAAACTTTTGTTTTTTTGCATTTCTTTTCAGATTTTTCAACATTTACATGTTGACTGACTCATTTAATTCATCCGTTTTATGACGGTGGATGTGTGTGTGTTTTTTCTTTACCCTTTATAGAAACATGGTGCCAAACAATCTGGTTCAGGCTAGTTTTCAACAAGTATTCTTTATCACTTGGGTATGGGATGTACGGCCCATGAAGGAGACCATGAAGTGTAGTTAATGATGTGATTTTTTTTTCTAATATTTAGTACAAGACTCAGAAGGTGGTGCTTGCAATTAAAGAATTCGATTAAACTTCTGGCCAGGAATTGGTAAATGCCTTTCCCAATGTGTCACTAAAAAACTTTATTTTTTGAAGTTTACATTGATAATTGTTGATAACTGAAGTTGCCATCGGTGGTTTTGATTGCTGTAATATATCGTCCACCTAAGTATGACAACTTTATTTCTGAGTGGGCTGACTTTTTATCTAGATTTGTTTTGCAGTATGAGAGGATTTTAATTGTTGGCGATTTTAATATCCATATTTGTTGTGATAATAAGCCATTAGTTAAAGAATTTTTAAATGTAATTGAGTCTTTTAGTTTCACACAATTTGTGTCTAAACCTACACATCAGCATGGTCATACATTAGATTTAGTTTTAAGCTATGGTTTGTCTGTGTCAGTTAACAATATCAGTGTCTTAACAATTTCTGATCACTCAATGATATTATTTGACATATCTATTCCTAATTCATTTGGTAAGGGGAAAATGGTGCAAAATACAAGGTTATCTCGTTATATTAGCACTAATGCCCTACATGACTTTATTTTGAAACTACCAGATGTGATGGATCCACTTTTTAGACAATCCTATTCGGTGGATTGTCTTACAGACAACTTTAATAGTGCACTTCGGGATCTGTTGGAGCGGGTGGCCCCAGCCAAGATGCGGAAGTGTTCTTTAAAAAATCATACACCTTGGCTAAATGAGGAGTTACTGACTCTCAGAAAGAGCTGCAGAAAAGTGGAACGTCAGTGGCGCCATACTAAGCTAGAAGTTTATTTTGGGGCATGGCATGACAGTCTGACCACCTACCAGTCTAGGATGGCCACTGCAAAGGCAGCCTTTTATTCCACTGTGATTATGAATAACAAGCATAATAATTTATTTGAAACTGTAGATAGACTTACACAGTGTCAGCAGCCAGTTAGTAGTTTAGATCTGTCAGCAGAGGATTTTATGATGTATTTTTATGAAAGAGTTGAGGACATCCGCACTGTGATAACCCAGTCAGATGTTGGGGGATTAGAATATGCTAGCACAGGTCCATATTCTGCAGGACAGGACCTTTCCGAGTTTGAGCCGATTTCTTTGGCTGAATTATCTTAAATTGTTACGATTGCAAGAGGTACCACTTGCCCCCTGGATCCCTTGCCTGCCTGGGTTGTTAAAGAACTATGGCCAACATTAGGATTGTATGTTTTAACTGTTCTAAACCTTTCACTTTCCACAGGAGTTTTTCCAGCTTGCTTCAAGTTTGCGGTGGTTAAACCATTACTGAAGAAACCAAATTTGGATATAAACTTGTTGGAAAATTATAGACCTGTTTCTAATTTGGTCTTCTTATCGAAAGTTTTTGAGAAAGTTGTCTCGAATCAGCTCTGAAAATACCTGTCAGGTAACAATCTTTTTGAGTCACTGCAGTCTGCTTTTCGAGCGAAACATTCTACTGAAACAGCACTCACAAAGGTGGTAAATGATCTGCTACTGACTGCTGACTCAGACTTAACATCTGTCCTTCTGTTGTTAGATCTTAGTGCGGCTTTTGATACTGTGGACCACTGTATTCTACTGGACAGAATCGAGAAATACTTTGGCATCTCTGGCCAGGTGCTTAAGTGGTTGAGATCCTACCTTTCAGAATGATCTCAATGTGTGTTTTATAGCAACACATTTTCCGATCCTTCCCCACTTCAGCACGGGGTTCTACAGGGTTCAGTCCTTGGTCCACTGTTGTTTTCGTTGTATTTAGTTCCACTGGGTCAGATCATTCGTTCTTTTGGGATTGCTTTTCATTGCTATGCTGATGATGTACAAATATATATGCCAGTTATCGTGGGAAATGCATCCGATTCGGTTAAACTATCGACTTGCTTGGCTGCGGTGAGAAGCTGGTTATCAGCAAATTTCCTGCTACTCAATTCAGCCAAAACTGAGATGATAGCTATAGGACCACCTAGATTAGGTCATTTGTATGACAATTTCACTCTGTCCATTGATGATTTGGTCATTCAGTGCAAGGACAGAGAGAAGAATCTTGGGGTAGTGTTTGATCGGTCACTTTCATTTGACTTGCATATTAAGGAGGTGACAAAAGTAGCTTTCTTTCATCTCCGATGGATTGCAAAGATCAGATCAATATTGTCCCTTAAAGATGCTGAGGCCCTTATTCATGCCTTTGTTACATCGAGACTGGATTATTGTAATGTTCTGTTCTCGGGGCTGCCTAAGAAAAGTCTGCGAGGTCTACAGATGGTCCAGAATGCTGCAGCACGTGTTCTTACTGGATCATCTAACTACATACACATAACTCCGGTGTTGGCCTCACTTCACTGGCTCCCTGTCCAGGTTAGAACTGATTTCAAAGTTTTGCTCTTAACGTATAAAATAGTGAATGGCCTTGCACCGGTATATCTGTCTGATCTGTTAACCTCTTATGTGCCTTCTCGGGTGCTGCGCTCTCACGGGTCAGGACTGCTGACTGTACCAAAGGTCAGGAAAAAAACAGTTGGTGAGCGAGCCTTTTCGTTTCGCGCCCCAAAGTTATGGAACAGTCCTCCAGTGGATATTAGACTGGCATGTTCAATTGGGGTCTTTAAATCGAAGCTCAAGACTTACTTATTCACTGCTGCGTATGAGTCCTAAATGCTCATTTATCCTTGATCTATTTGTATAGAGTCTCGATTTTAATTTGAATTTTTTGTACTGTTTGTATTTAATTTGTATTTTTGCTGTAAAGCACTTTGATGGAAAGTGCTCTATAAATAAATGTATTATTATTATTATTATTATTATTATTATTATTATTATTATCAAACCATTCTCACTCCAGTTTCACACAACCAGTTTGTTATCTTGTTTCAGACAAGGGAAGCAGTGCGTCTGGTGGATAAACATGTTGAGGGACTCAACGCTCTGGGTTTTATTGTCTGCTCTGTTATTTTTGGAGTGGCCCTCAGGTCAATTGGAGAAGAAGGGCAACTCTTTGTGGACATCAATGCCGCAGTTCACAATGCCGTTAAACATGTTGTTCACATTATAATTGGGTAAGGTGAAACAGCACGCATGTTCTGGAAGAAAACCTCTGCAAATTCAACAATATTCAAATGTGAAATATAGTATGCAATGTATAGTAGCCTACCGTATTTGTCCAAATATAAGACGCCCACAAATACATCTGAAAAAGTGGGGTTTGTCTTATATTTGGGGTCTAGACTTTTTTAGGGGTTAGACCCACAACAACAGATATCGCCAACACAAAATGAGTAAAACGTGTGTTGCCCTCCTAATGAGCGAGTCACCATCCCTCACAGCTAGCTAGTGCCAGGGCCTGAAACATAGAGAGATACAGCGATCGTCTGGAACAAAGTCTCAGCTGGACATAAGCCAGCTGATGGACGCGCTGTGACTCAGCTGTTCGCAGATGCTGCTTTTAGAACGTAAGACGACACCTGTTTCAACAGCCAATAGAGACGTCAGCTGGTAAAGTCAGCTATAAACTAAAGAAATGAAATGATCCATAATCCCTTTTATTTTAATGTTACAAACAACTGGTTGAAATGGCCGTTTTAGAATTTAGAAATTTAGACGGAGCCTCAACGACCACTCAAAAGCACGGTAACGTTATATGGTAGAGAGAGACTGAAGAGAGGGAGCGCCCAGTGGCGTTAGAACAAAGCAGTGAATCAGAGAAATAAAGTGTGTTTTCACCGATTCATCACTAGAAGTGCAACTGTAGCAAGCATCGTATGCATAGGGGGAGCCTACAACTTAGCTATTTGCAGCTACTTAAATACAATGGCGAGTTTTATAGAAGAGGCCTTTGGCATTCACATTTTCGATTTGGACCCACAAAGTTGCTTAGCTATAGTTGCAAACACATACAGGTAAAAGCCAGTAAATTAGAATATTTTGAAAAACTTGATTTATTTCAGTAATTGCATTCAAAAGGTGTAACTTGTACATTATATTTATTCATTGCACACAGACTGATGCATTCAAATGTTTATTTCATTTAATTTTGATGATTTGAAGTGGCAACAAATGAAAATCCAAAATTCCGTGTGTCACAAAATTAGAATATTACTTAAGGCTAATACAAAAAAGGGAGTTTTTAGAAATGTTGGCCAACTGAAAAGTAAGAAAATGAAAAATATGAGCATGTACAATACTCAATACTTGGTTGGAGCTCCTTTTGCCTCAATTACTGCATTAATGCGGCGTGGCATGGAGTCGATGAGTTTCTGGCACTGCTCAGGTGTTATGAGAGCCCAGGTTGCTCTGATAGTGGCCTTCAACTCTTCTGCGTTTTTGGGTCTGGCATTCTGCATCTTCCTTTTCACAATACCCCACAGATTTTCTATGGGGCTAAGGTCAGGGAGTTGGCTGGCCAATTTAGAACAGAAATACCATGGTCCGTAAACCAGGCACGGGTAGATTTTGCGCTGTGTGCAGGCGCCAAGTCCTGTTGGAACCTGAAATCTCCATCTCCATAGAGCAGGTCAGCAGCAGGAAGCATGAAGTGCTCTAAAACTTGCTGGTAGACGGCTGCGTTGACCCTGGATCTCAGGAAACAGAGTGGACCGACACCAGCAGATGACATGGCACCCCAAACCATCACTGATGGTGGAAACTTTACACTAGACTTCAGGCAACGTGGATCCTGTGCCTCTCCTGTCTTCCTCCAGACTCTGGGACCTCGATTTCCAAAGGAAATGCAAAATTTGCTTTCGTCAGAAAACATGACTTTGGACCACTCAGCAGCAGTCCAGCTCTTTTTTCCTTAGCCCAGGTGAGACGCTTTTCGCGCTGTTTCTTGGTCAACAGTGGCTTGACACGAGGTATGCGGCAGTTGAAACCCATGTCTTTCAAGCGTCTCTTGGTGGTGGATCTTGAAGCACTGACTCCAGCAGCTGTCCACTCCTTGTGAATCTTTTTTCACAATCTTGACTAGGGCGCGGTGATCCCTATCGCTTGTACACTTTTTCTGACCACAGTTTTTCCTTCCCTTTGCCTCTCTATTAATGTGTTTGGACACAGAGCTCTGAGAACAGCCAGCCTCTTCAGCAATAACCTTTTGTGTCTTTCCCTCCTTGTGCAATGTGTCGATGGTCGCCTTTTGGACAGCTGTCAAATCTGAAGTCTTCCCCATGTTTGTGTAGGCTTCAGAACTGGACTGAGAGACCATTTAAAGCCCTTTGCAGGTGTTTTGAGTTAATCAGCTGATTACTTTGTGGCACCAGGTGTCTTCAAAATTTAACCCTTACACAATATTCTAATTTTGTGACACACGGAATTTTGGATTTTCATTTGTTGCCACTTCAAATCATCAAAATTAAATGAAATAAACATTTGAATGCATCAGTCTGTGTGCAATGAATAAATATAATGTACAAGTTACACCTTTTGAATGCAATTACTGAAATAAATCAAGTTTTTCAAAATATTCTAATTTACTGGCTTTTACCTGTATAGAGCAACGTGTTTCCACTTTCGACGTGTATGGCAATATTTCAGCTAAGTCCAACAATTAAAAGATGCTTTGAAAGTTTAAAACTAACCGTTGTCTTGAAGAGCAGGGTTCCAGCACTCTGCTATTGGGGGAGGGGCAGTGCATGGTCTGCAGGTGAACTGCAGCATCTCTAGCAACACAGAGCTACCTGTGTGGACGCCCATCTGTAAATAATGCCTGGAAAAAATGATCGGTGAACGCAGCAGTCAAGTATCAGGCCGATCGATGCATGAAAAAAGCAAATATCAGCCCGATACAGTATATCGGTGGGCCGATAAATCGGTCTATCACTACATATTATTTTGTTTAAAATATACCTTGTTTTATTCAATGCATTTGTATTAGAATTATTTTCAAATTAAATAATTTTCTTTATAAAAACAAGATTTGGTTTTCAAAAAGTATTTTTCCAAAAATAAGTCTGGGGGGAGGGGGGGTGTCTTATAATCAAGGTTGTCTTATATTCGGACCAATAAGGTATATAAGTTAAAATGTCTGTTTCATGTTAGGCTTATTTAAAGTGCTCATATTATACTTTTTGGCGTTTCCCCTTTCCTTTATTGTTATGTTTTTTTGTGTGCAAGTCATGGGTTTACAAAGTGAAAAAGCCTACAGCTCTATTGTAGTCCAGCCTTTACTTCAGAGACAAACGTGACGTCACTTTGTAACACACGTTATAATTCTCGCCAAGCTGCTGGCGTGGCATGCCCTCATACTCTGCTTCTGCCGACCACTTCCTCAGGTACTGTCAGGGCACGCCCTCCTGCTTTGCACACACCAAATCCCAACTAGTTAATTATCCTCCGGACCGCTGCAGTCTCTTTCTTTCTCTCTCCTTTCCGTTGGGTGGCGCTCGTGGTGCAGCCACTCTCTGACATGCATTCCAACAACAACAGCTGATAGACGGCCTTTTGTACACTTTCGCTTTCTGAAGTGTGACGGCTACCGTAGATGCGATTCGTGCTTTGAACTGCGTGGCGAGAGAGAGTCGATTGTGATATATGATCTCAACGCTAGATGGGAGAACTTCTTACACAATGTAGTTTTAACAAGTCTCTGAAGTATTCCCATGATTTTGTTTTTTTCTCCAGCTTCTTGCCAATAGGATTGTTCTTCATGACCGCAAGCTATGTTACTGATGTTTGGGACAAATATGAGACTGTCTTCAGCCTTTTAATGTTCATAGCAGTGGTTGTTAGTGGGTATGTTCTCTTTCACACTTTTCAGCTCTTTTGCATGATAAATTAACGGTATTTGCTGTGGTTAGTCATTTTGTTTGGTATGCTCAGTATCCACTAAGTATTTTTTTGGTCTTTCTAAGGCTCATCATCCACGCAACAGTAGTCCTACCACTGACCTATCTCGTCATTGTGAGACGGTCATCAAGGGCGTTTATCCTGCTTTAAAGGAGTCATTCCTTGTGTCGCGCAGGTAAGAGAAGTAAAACTTGAACTTTTTGTATGAGCCTTTAACAATATAATATCACAAGGATTTACATTAATAGCTAGAGGATATATAGATATTTAGGAACTAACAACAGGGTGCACTTTTTCTCCAAGCTATTCTTATGCACAGACTTTCCGATGTTGTGAGGACGTAATCAAGATTGACAAAAGAATCACTTGCTTCATGCTGCCGATTGGGCATAATGTCAGCTTGGGCGGAACAGCCCTTTATGAAGTGGCGGCAGCAGTTTTTATTGCCCAACTACAACAACATGCAACTGAGCTGGAGCCAGATAATTACCATTGCATAAGTCACAAATGGAGTTAATTTGTTTACTAAGGTTCGGGAGCAGGGCCACGCCTAAACCACACCTCTAATCACCAGACAAACCTACATATACCGTGCTGCATGCACAGCCAGGCTTGTGTCTCTGATTGCTTGACCCACCCTCCCTTTCCCTCTCCTTCATCCATCTTCCCCCTCTTCCCTTCCTGCTGCTCATCTCTCTCATGTCTCTTCTAGGTACCGTCTGGGGATCTGTAGACTATTTGGGCAAAAAACTGCTTCTGAGACAGAACCCCCACCCTGAGTCTCTTCCACCCGGTCATCACACATCCTCCCAGACCAGCCATTGGATGACATCCACATCAATTTTGCACATTCATAATGTTCATCTGCACATTCATATTGTTGATTAAATCTTTAACTAACACATGCTTGTGGCGTGGTCCATGCTAGTGAATCAAATATTATTTCTCACTTGCTCTGTTCTATTTCTTGTTATTAAGAAGTGGAGATAAATCAAATGCTAAAAGTAACACACTAAATTTATTAAAATGATGCAAGGCACAATCATTCTAGTATGTTGTTCTTCTCATATTGTAAAAGAACATTTTCAGTGGATCAGCCAGTTGATTTCCAGCTTAGAAGAAGTAGCTGATCCAACATCTCCAACTGATCAGGTGTACTCTGCAAGTTTGAGGTAAGCGGCTCCTGTAGTCAGGTCTGCTTTGCATCTGCGATGCTGCAGGACACGCAAATTGTAGCCGTTTGCTGTCACTGGTCTTTTGTGGTAAAACCAGCCGCCGCTAAAGTTGTCATAATCACACAGGCAGCGCAGAGTGGAGTCTCGGTGAGCAGAGCAGACGTAGTAACGCTGCTCGTAAAGCTGGAAAATGTTTTCAATGAAATTAGCTGGTTTGACCATTGAGATGTGAGAGAGGAACATGCACCAGGACTTTCTTTCTGTATTTCATTTCTTGCTCCAGCCCCAGACACATCTGACCAATAAGCAAGTAAAAAGTGTCCTCATATTTTGTGGTTATTATTTTTACTTCATTTGTATTTTTCGGTTGGAAAAGAAACCAAACCAAGTGGAAAACGCTCCAAGTTTAAAAACTCATCTTCTAATTCTGACCAAAGCTAAAAAAACTATAGGTGTGAAAACACCCTTAGAATCTCTGGCTCAATATAGAACCATAATGTGGGACTGTTTGAAAAAGAAATCTGGGGAAGAAGGTTATAAATAAACACACAAACATTGTAGAACATGACACAAGACAATCTTTACAAATACAGTACAAGCCAAAAGTTTGGAACCACCTTCTCATTCAATGCGTTTTCTTTATTTTCATGACTATTTACATTGTAGATTATCACTGAAGGCATCAATGAATGAACACATATGGAATTATGTACGTACTGCAAACATGTCTTATATTCTAGTTTCCTCAAAGTTGCCACCCTTTGCTTTTTGATAGCGCTGCACGCTTGGTGTTCTCTCTCAATGAGCTTCATAAGGTAGTCACCTGAAATGGTTTTCACTTCACAGGTGTGCCTTGTCAGGGTTAATTAGTGGCATTTCTTGCCTTATTAATGGAGTTGGGACCATCAGTTGTGTTGTGCAGAAGTCAGGTTGATACACAGCCGACAGCCCTATTGGACAACTGTTAGAATTCATATTATAGTCAGCTAAGTAAAGAGAAACAAGTGGCCATCATTACTTTAAGAAATGATGGTCAGTCCGGAAAATTGTCCGGAAAATGTGTCCCCAAGTGCAGTTGCAGACACATCTCTAGAACAACTATTAAGAGGAGACTGCGCGAATCAGGCCTTCATGGTTAAAGAGCAGCTAGGAAACCACTGCTAAGGAGAGGCAACAAGCAGAAGAGATTTGTTTGGGCCAAGAAACGCAAGGAATGGACATTAGACCAGTGGAAATCTGTGCTTTGGTCTGATGAGTCCAAGTTTGAGATCTTTGGTCCCAACTGCCAATTCTTTCCACGACGGAGAAAAAGTGACTGGATGGTTCCCACCGTGAAGCATGGAAGAGGAGGTGTGATGGTGTGGGGGGGCTTTGCTGGTGACAATGTTGGAGATTTATTCCAAATTGAAGGCATACTGAACCAGCATGGCTACCACAGCATCCTGCAGCGGCATGCCATCCCATCCAGTTTGCATTTAGTAGGACCATCATTTATTTTTCAACAGGACAATGACCCCAAACACATCTCCAGGCTGTGTAAGGGCTATTTGACCAAGAAAGAGAGTGATGGAGTGATGGAGTGCCAGGCTTCCACAGTTACCGGACCAGAACCCAATGGAGATGGGTTGGGGAGAGCTGGACCGCAGAGTGAAGGCAAAAGGGCCAACAAGTGTTTAGCATCTCTGAGAACTCCTTCAAGACTGTTCAAAACCATTTCAGGTGACTACCTCTTGAAGCTCATCAAGAGAACGCCAAGAGTGTGCAAAGCAGTAATCAGAGCAATGGGTGGCTACTATGAAGAAACTATAATATTTTTTGCATTTCATACTTTTTTGTAGTACATAATTCCATATGTGATCATTCATAGTTTTGACGCCTTCAGTGATAATCTACAATGTAAATAGTCATGAAAATAAAGAAAAGAAAAGAAATTGAATGAGAAGGTGGTTTCAAACTTTTGGCCTGTACTTAGTGATAGACAGCATCAAAAAAGTATACATTATGGGTTATTTAGAAGCTGGTGAATTACTTCTTTAACAGGCCACTCTGGTGATCACTGACTCTGTGTATCAGTGTCCAGTGTTGGAGAAGCAGGGATCCCAGCCACAGGAACAGCCACCACAGAGGGGCAGAGATATGCATATTACACTATTCTGGCTGTTTATAACTTTTTTTTTAAATCAACACCTTTGGTGTGAAAATACTATAAATGTTACTGAAAACAATGTCTTGTCTTGACTTATATGAACATAAAAATACAACCAAAAATGTAAACATCAGCTGCAAAAGTTGTAAGAAACAAACATGATTTTACAAACAATTCATTTTCTTTGACCTCATCTGACTCCTTTTCTTGTAAAAAATGTTATGCGCTTTAACACAGCTGTCGCTCCTATGGCTGATATTACTCAGTGATTAGTTGAGATGAGCCGGATACTTTGCTGAAACGAGTATCCGGTACGGATAAAGCACTTTTGCCGAATACAAGTATTATACGAGTAATACGAGTCAATATCTGTGCTCGGATTGGATAAAAATCCGATTGGGTAGCTGTCTGCGTTCAGTGATAGGCACAGCACCCCCACACACACACACACACACACACACACACACGCACACACACACCACACACACACACACACGCTCTGCTCCCTAACACGCAGAACACTGAGAAGTGAACAGCTCTCTCTCTCTCTCTCTCTCTCTCTCTCTCTCTCTCTCTCTCTCTCCCTCAGTCACTGAGGTCCGCGGGTCTTTTCCGTTACCGTTTAGGGTTTCTTCAGCTTCAGGTGTGTTTTTTACTTCGGTTTGTTGTACTTAGTAACCAGTAGATTTCTGGTAACGTGGGGTTTCAGACAGCGCGTGGTAGAATGCGACTCACGTTGCGTCTCTGCCGTCAGAGATTTTTTTTTTTTTACACTTTCTGCTGGCTCTAATTCATTCAATCTATTCGATCCGTAGAACAGTTCCCCCCCTCCCCTCTCTCTCCTTTTCTTTCTTTCTTTCTTTCTTTCTTTCTTTCTTTCTTTCTTTCTTTCTTTCTTTCTTTCTTTCTTTCTTTCTTTCTTTCTTTCTCTCTCTCTCTCTCTCTCTCTGTCTATCTTTTACTCACACACACACACACACACACACACACACACACACACACACACATACCCAGTGTGGAAATAAAAAAAAATAAAAAAAGAACCAAAAACAAAAAAAAAGAAAGTTATATTATTAAGTATGAAAACTCTTGTTCATTACATTTTACTTCATAATTGTAACCGCATGTGTTGTATTCATTGTTGCAAAACTTGTTTGGTATATAGTTTGTTTGTTACCACGACAACACCACTGACCTGAAGCTCAATGCTGTTGCTGTCATGGAAATTGTTTTCTAATCAGCAATAAATATAACAATTTCTGATCAACCCATATCAATTGAATGCTTAATATAACATACCGGTTAAAGCCCCGCCCATTTCAAGACAACCCGACCCATTTCCGGGTTAGGCCCCGCCCAGTCCGAGTACAGATACAGATACAGATAATTCATGTGGTAAACAGATACAGATAATGCTGTACTCGCTCATCCCTACTATGGACCTTCCATTTGTGTCCTGAATAAAGTAATTATTATTATGACAAAACTAAACTACATGTCAAACTAAATACATGTACATCATTATTTATCACTTGGTTGTTTTTGTTGTCAGGGGCGCACAAACTGTTTTATAGGCCTATTTTGCATTGAATTGATGTCCTCTGTATCCGAACATGCTCATATTACAATACTTTGTCAGACCACAAGATGGATACACAATGTCACAGTGTAAAAAAACAAAAAACAAACACACAGAGAACAACTTTGTTGAACTTTTGTTTTGTATAATGCTGTTCTCAACCATATCCAGTCTGCACATACACATACATTTATATAAAGGTTCCCAATCATTGCCGTACAACAACAAATATGACCAGCACTATAGTGAGAAAATGCATTAGATAGATACAGTATTTAACGTTAGGTATTGTTGCTGTGCCAAGTTCCAGCTGAGAGTTGCATCCATAAGATAAACAAGATAAAATACTATTTTTAAGGCAAAATACTATTTAAAAACTATATAAACGTCTTTGTCAGGTTGTTCAACAATGATAAATCATCATCATTTTAGAACGTTTATAATAATCAAAGTTTGAATAGACTCAGTAGCAGATCATTGCTGCCTGTGAGATGGATGAGATTTTCGGCAGCGAGTGTTAAGGAACATGCATTTTATTTGACAGAAATAATTGTTGCTGTGAATGCAATTTTGTTTGCAGGGATGCAAAACTTGGCACACAACACAAAAATAGTGTTGACCACCGTTACAGTAGCTTACACCACTTACCCATTATAATAGCAAAAAGGCTGTACGCGGCTAACTGATTCTTCTTGCGGAAAGAGCTGCAACAGGCTCTGGCGCGGTATATTTTCACGTCTGAAAGAAAACAAACTTCCATTAATTATTTTAACGGCTGGCCTGAAAAAGTAACGTTACTTGGCTAATTTAAATTAAACAAGGATGGCGTGAATATGTAGACTATAACAGTATTTAAAAGCAATACTCACAAAAACAACGTAACGTTAGATGATAAACGTAGCTATAATTGCTAACGTTAGCTAGCTAGCTACTTACCTCTCTGGTCTCTGCTTTATTGTTGTGGTTCAGAGTCAATCACAATCATTGGAGATGGAACATTAGCTTTGTTTCGTAGCTAACGTTACAAAAGACAACAGAATATCAGACTCGATAAATAATCTGTCAACTGTAGTAAAGACTACATGACAGGATGTGAGACACACACACACACACATACACACACACACACACACACACACACACACACACACATAGGAGAACAAGTATTTGATACACTGCTGATTTTGCAAGTTTTCCTACATACAAAGCATGTAGAAGTCTGTAATTATTTTTTATCATAGATACACTTCAACTGTGTGAGATTGTGAGAATCTACAACAAAAATCAAATGCTAAATAATTAGCATTTTATTGCATGACTTAAGTATTTGATACATCAGGAAAGCAGAATTTAATATTTGGTAACCTACAGAGACCTTTGGCCCACTTCTCCATACAGACCTTCTCCAGATCCTTCAGGTTTTGGGGCTGTCGCTTGGCAATACGGATTTCCACCTCCCGCCAAAGATTTTCTATTGGGACCGGTCTGGAGACTGGGTTAGGGTTCATTTCTTTTACAGACCCTTAAAGCGTTTGGCTTTGGTAACAATTTTAGAGACACTGTCAGTGTGTTCTATAAAGATATTGATAGCTCGGTTATAGTTAATCTCAATACCTCTAAAAGATTTCAAATTAATAGAGGGGCCTTATCTCCCCCTTCTTATTTATTTTATTCACTGAATTATCTCAATATTTAGTAAAGAGTTAAAAATTTCCAACTAACAGATGACGCTACAAACCAGTTATGTCACTCTTTTAACTTGATAGACCCTTTTTTCAAGGCTGCAGGTGTAAAATGTAATATGTCTAAATGTGAAATTTTACATGGTGATAATTGTGTAATTGGAAATATCCCAGTTACTTAAAAAGTTGTCTTAAAAACCCTGAGTCAATTTGGGATTTTATCCCAAATTTAATTTTCAACAAAATTGGAGGTCTTTCCTTTATTTTAAAATGTCATTTTCTGCCAAATAAGTTGCCAATTACATTATCAAAATTCCATCAGCAAGCCCTTCAATCTTGGAAGCTAGCTTTTGTCCACAACTTTTCACCGCACAAGACTTTCCTATGAAACAATTGTAACATACTCATAAGCCACCAATCCTTATTTTTTGCTAATTGGTTCCAAAGAGATTTAAATCCCATTCTTAATCTTTTTGATGAATCTGGTGATATGCTATCCAATGAACAGTTTATGAATATACACAGTTTTCCAATTCCTTTCAGAAACTCATGCAACTCCCTAATGGTTTAATTCTACTTATAAAGAATTACTTAACCTATGATGCATACTATATATCAGAGCCTTTACTATCATTGGATGGAATTGAACTAACATGCATAAAGTGTAACAATAAGCATATTTGCCGAAATTTTCAGGAAAAGAATACAGTTCTGCCAAAGGGCAAGTCTGATGTGGAGATCAAAAATTGAGACCATCAATTGGAGAAGGGCTTGCCTTCTACCATATAAGTACTGTGTTTCTAACAAAGCTAAGGAAGTACACCTCAAAATTTTACACAACATATACCCCACCTTGTTTCTAGATTTGCGGATATTGACACTTCCTGTGTAGAATGTCTCGCCTTTTTTTGATTGTGAAATTTCTAAAAGATTTTGGACAGATTTGGAGTAGACATTTCTGTAATTTCTACAGTTACTTACAACAAATTGCCCAGTAAAATACCATAATTTTCTTTTCCGGTTCATTACTGTAATAAACATTGCATTATGGGTATTAACATTTAATTTAAAGTGATTTACTGTATATTTTGAATTTGCTACTTCTTTGAACCCACCAACTTTGTCTACTCTTTTAACCTTAAAGATATCATATGCTACTACGATAATTCAGATAATGATGCTCTTGAGTATCTTCATTTTGTTGTTCTGTATGCAAAATTCTATATTCACAAGCAGAAATGTTCTAACTCATCTCCTAATTTTATACCTTTTCTTATAGAGTTTAAATCTCTATTGAAGTTAAAATGTTGGATAACAAGAAAAATATTTAAATTGTGGATACTGTAGAGTATTTTTTTCCTGAAACCTCTGACTACCTACACTTTTGTCTTCTTGTATGTTTAGTCTGTAATGTAATGTTTTCTTTTCTCGTTGCATTGTCTTGTATGTAGTTTTTTTTAATTATTTGTTTATATTTGATTTAATTTTACAAATGTGTTTATTATTTATTTATTTATTTTTAATTTATTTAGTTTATATTTTTTATTTGATATGTATATTCTTTTTATCTCCATACATTTGTATGCTTGTTGTACATGTGCTAGTATTGCTTACCTGAATCTTTGCATACTGCACTTTGTCAAAAAACCTGCATGTTATTCAACTAACCTGACCCCTGAGTTTTAGGATACATAGAGTGAACTCTATGCTGCCAGTCACTGATCCATCAGACATGCTACAGTACGTCATAATGCTGAGAGGATTGCACTGCTAAAAAAGGATTACACCATTTGACATTTTCCCTGACCAAAACTGCTTTGATTAGAGACCCAAAAAATGAAAAAGAAATTAATTTATGGAATTTATCGCAACAGCAGATATAGAATATATAGAATAATTCTGGGGTGCTAATTATGTACTTGTGGGTTAGATAGATAGATTTTTTGGCAGATCTATGCACTGAAATGCAATACACACATCAGTTTGTTTTGTGTTATTTGATTTTAAAGTGTCATGGAAAAGTCCTGTCACAAAACCTAAATAAATGTCCTTTTAAAATAGTGTGTTTTCTTTTATTTATTAAACAGTAAATTAATTAATTAAGACAATAGATATAACAATGTGTATTGCATTTTACTTTATTTTTTGGTTGCTTAATTTTTATTTATTTAGGCATTTTAAATCTCCATATATTGGGCCCTTCATTAAGAGCTTTTTTGCCATTTAATACTTTAACTTGTAAAAGACAGATGTTTTTCTAAATTGGACTAAGATGAAGTTGACAAAAGAACCATAAAACCATACATTTCACCTTCCATGAAACCCTAGATACATTTTTCCCCAGATATGTTTCTATATAACACGCAATAAAGCACATTGATGATGGACACCTACACCTCCCGCTGCCTCAGCAGAGCAGAGAACATTAAGGACAGCTCCCACCCCGGCTCTAATCTGTTTGACCTGTTGCCCTCAGGAAGGCGCTACAGGTGCATCACAGCATGGACTAACAGACTCAAGAACAGTTTCTTCCTAAAAGCCATAACCACCCTGAACTCACACATGCACTGACTTCACAGCCCACCCTCAGACTTTTTTCTTCCCTCCTCTAATACTGTTATATAATACCAAAAAAGGACACTGGAATTCTTTGTAAGTTCATACAGTGCAATATTTAATATTTAACCATTTTATTTTATTACAGTGCAATATTTATTTATTAGTTGATACTTACTTTAACTACATTTCACACAATGTGTATACAAAGCTATTTAATATATGTATATAGTTGCTCTCAGACTCAGGACCCCCCCCCCTTCTCTTTTTGCTCTGCACTACCTATACTTTGTATTTTTATATTTTCTTATATTTTATATTTCATGTGTATAATGACAAAAAGGCTTTCTATTCTATAATTGTAGAATTAAAAAGTCCAGTTTAGTTTTCAGCACCAAAACTCATAACCATATTAGGTGCTTAGAACAAGAGTGATCCTTTACACAGATCCCTGAACAGCAACTGAATCTGTATCCACTAGTTCAAAATATAACCAAACCCATCTGGCATTTTACAACTTGTATACGGTATATATATATATTGATCTGTTGCAGATGTTGCCTACTATCTTTCTTCTTTCAGATGTTCCTTGCCATCCAACTCCTTGATCTCAGGAGTTTTTGGATCATTCATAATACTTTAGCTGTATCACTAAAGAGGAATGCATATGGCATGTAATGTATAGTGTATGTATATATACCATATCAATCAAAGCCAAAACGGCCATAAACTGAACATATGTAATGTAAACCTATGAGTTACATTGCAGCCCAGTCTGTGGCTGCCGGTTACAGCGTATACGCTTAATACTGAACCAATTTCAAAGATTGTTGTTTCTATCAGTCACAAAACCTAGGTAAATGTGGTCCAGGTTGAAAAAAGGTAGTTACCCATTTAATTATTATGTTATTATATACATAATATATTTGCCTGATGTGGAGACTATTACTCAAGCTTGCTTTGTGCAAACATATTCATATAATGACTAGCTGTATTAGACTGGAAGTCACCAAACGCAGGGTTTTTTCCAGCACCTTTTTTTACAGCCTACTTGATATGTGAACCCTGGCTTTATTGAATGCCCTCTCGGGCAAATATTGTAGAATCCTGATGGCAAAGTTCAAACTGAGGTTATTCAGGGGACAAAACCATAAAAACATGACAAGGCTAAAGCTAAAGACATTTGAAATCAAAGGATTGCTTGCTCATGTGGTATCACATCTATTTAGTGGAAAAGATGGTAGAACTATGTATGGATAATACTAAACTGCAGCTGGAAGATTCAGTAGCAGGATGTGTCACACCGAGTTTGTCTGTGTTGCAGTTTTGAAATATTGTAAGAAATGTTTGTCTTTCTCACATGCAAACACATTGACCAATCATCTCTTTTTCTTTTGCGTTATTCATCAAGTGGGGTTATTTTTTAATTTAAAGCAATTCTGCTTAGACAAAATGCTGTCTTCATTTATTAACATTACATTTTATTTAGGACTCTCATAGACAGGGGATGTGTGATGCGTGGCATTCCCAGAGAGACGGAGCATGTTCAGGGGTTGTGCTCAATTTGGTAGTACAATTAGTATGTAATAAAAGTGTCAACATCTTATTGAGGCGCCCAGGAGGCATCCTTCCCAGATGCCCGAACCACCTCAACTGGCTCCTTTTGACACAAAGGAGCAGCGGCTCTACTCCAAGATCCCCATGGATTACTGTGCCTCTCACCCTGTCTGTAAGGGAGACGCCAGCCACCCTCCTGAGGAAACCCATTTTGGCCGCTTGTACCCTGGATCTCATTCTTTTGGTCATGACCCAGCCTTCATGACCATAGCTGAGGGTAGGAACGAATCTACTGACCAGTAGATTGAGAGCTTTGCCTTCTGGCTCAGCTCCCTTTTCGTCACAACGGTGCGATAAATGGAATGTAATACCGCACCCGCTTCTCCGATTCTCCGACCAATCTCACTCTCCATGGTCCCCTCACTCGCAAACAAGACCCCAAGGTATTTAAACTCCTTCACTTGGGGTAAAGACTCATTCCCTATTTGAAGAAGGCACTCCATTGGTTTCCTGCTGAGAACCATGGCCTCAGATTTAGAGGTGCTGATCCTCATCCCAGCCGCTTCACACTCGGCTGCAAACCGATCCAGTGAGTGCTGAAGGTCACAGGCCGATGATGCCATCAGGACCACATAATCTGCAAAAAGCAGCGATGAGATCCTGAGCCCACCAAACTGCAACCCCTCCCCAACCCGACTACGCCTCGATATCCCATCAATAAATATTACAAACAGGATTGGTTACTGCTGAGATACCGGACACAGCTCTCGCTTTGGTCCCACAGAGATTGGATGGCCCTGAGAAGAGACCCCCTCACCCCATACTCCCGCAGCACCTCCCACAGTGTCTCCCGGGGGAACCCGGTCATACACCTTCTCCAGATCCACAAAAACACATGTAGACTGGTTGGGCATACTCCCAGGCTCCTTCCAGGATCCTTGCGAGAGTGAAGATCTGATCCATTGTTCCACGGCCAGGACGGAATTCGCATTGTTCCTCTTCAAACCGAGGTTCGACTATCGGCCAAACCCTCTTTTCCAGCACCTTGGAGTAGACTTTTTCAGGGAGGCTGAGAAGTGTGATACCCCTGTAATTGGCACACACCCTCTGGTCCCCCTTTTTGAAGAGGAGAACCACCACCCCAGTCTGCCACTCCTTAGGCACTGTCCCAGACTTCCATGCAATGTCAGTAGTCTCAGTAGTGAATGGAGACAAAAGTCAGAGCCACACGACTCCAAATAAATGTTGCTCTGTCTTTTCAATGAGTAAAACAGGCAACTGTCCGCTAACTTCATTACATCAATTTTAATGGTTACAATATGTCAGTGTTGTGCTCACAACTTGTTTTTTCTGCCCCCAAGTGGATAAAATTTTATTTTTTATATTTTTATACTGCTTGTACACATTGATCTCTCCTTCTAACTTCAAACCAAGAACCTTCTTTTAATTAGATTATCACAGGCTTTTTGATATGACATATGGAGTCCATATGTGAACTCTGTCTTTATTCTTCCACATGAAAGTAGAAACAGAAGCTCAGAGGAGCAGATGAACTCTATACCATGTCTGGAAATTTATGAACCATCCTCTTTTCATCCAGACTACTTCAAATTGGAACAACACCACGAAAGTATATAGTACATCATAATTTAACAGTCAACGTACACTGTAATATCAACCTTCTGTCCAGAGAAAATCATTCTCAACTGGAAACTGAAGAAAATACATAACATATGATATAATGTGTGCAGCAGAAATGTAGACAATTACAAAGTGACACTTTGATGCAACAGCTTTTGTACAAAATTTGGAAAAAAATGATTTCTTATTAGTTTGTGTAGCATTTATTGTTAACACCCCATCCACTATTATTATAGCAATGCAGGTAACCTGCCTAATACTCAGAGAAATAGTTCAACATTTTGGGAAATATGCTCATTAAAGGACAACATTTCAGGAAGTTACTGCTCCTGGCCTGAGCTATTATCTAGCATATAACCTCCCATAAAACCCTCAAGTTGTAGTTTTAATCAATCAAGATATAACATGCTATTTACATGAGGATTTTTTGGAGATTTTTCTAAGCTAACCATCTCGTGGCTGTAGCTTCATATTTAACAACATCTTAGAATAATTCCTTTAAAGTGTCCAAGAAATCTTTATTACATATAACATTTTGAAATGGGATGAATTCAAAATGATGACATATAACTTATAATGCCACTTTGAAATGCAGTTTGGGCTTAAATGTTGATCAAGGCTTAATCCTCCTCTGACATAGATTTTAGGGCTAGGTGAACGCCTTGTTTTGAGTTAGATTCACATTTTATTTTGAAGGGTTTCTGTTCCCCCTAGTATTGTCTTGTTTTACTTCCTGTTGTTTATTTTCCCGCCTGTGTGATTACCTGTCTCTGCCCTAATGTGTTGCCCCTGTGTCTCATTGTCTCCCCTGTCTTGTGTTCAGTCTTCCCCTTACACCATAGATGTTTAAGTGGGTTTCCCGGTGTCCAGTTATTCTAAGTTCCTGTTTTTTCCCTGGATTTTGACCATTGCCTGTATTTTTGGATTCCCCTTTGCCTGCCAATTTGGACACTGTTGCTGTAAGTTTATTGAGCTTAGCCTATTAAATAAACTTTTGCTTTTTACGTACCTGAGTTGTGTATTGTGGGTCCATCCTTCTGTATGCGTGATATATAATTTATATATTTCTCTCCCTGTTGTTCATGAAAATGTTTGAGGTGACAGAAATATGCATCTTTTAGATTTCTGTTTGTGTTCTGTATGTACTTGCAGACTCCTGCTTGAGGTCAAATTCAGAACTCTTATCCTTCCTCCCCATTTCCCACAGAGTCCCGTATCAGTCATAAATCTTAAACCTCCCAGGACAACGTTGACAATAATGACAAATCTTCCCCTAGGTATTAAAGGAATCTTTGCATGTTGCACTCAGTCAACCTTAATACTACTGATCGTGGCCACTAATAACCCCCTCACCACACAAAAACAAATAAAGTTTAAAAAAAAAAAAAAAAAAGGGGGGAGGGAGGTAGGGAGGAGGGTGCCCATGGGTTAAGAGCTAAAGCCGCTTGGCCCAGATGAAGATGGCTCTCAGGCTCCCTGCCAATCAAAGTCCAGCCAACAGCCCACTCTCACTGACAGGGCAGAGATACGGTAAGTTAGGCCACACGCATACTTGATGTACGTGCAGCCTACAGTTTAGAGACATATGGTGCATAAAATAATCAGAATCAGAATCAGGGATAGAGACAAAGCGTGAGGGCTCTACTTGAAATTGCATTTTCTTAAAGCTGCTATAATCAATACTTTTATATAAACAATGGATTAAGTGTATGTAAAAAGGGGTCGCTAGGGTTGACAAACCCAACTGACTCTGGAGTGTTCCCCAACTCTACGGAGCAATAAATCTTATTTTTATCATTTTTTTGGTTTTACAGCCCGCAAGTGATCATCTTGGGATTCCTTCTGCCGTCCTTCTAAATATATTGTCTATATGTCTTCTTTCAGTGGCTGATCAGGCAAAACTTACCGACTGGTTAATTTAGTAAATGTCATGTAATTATGCCATATTTACCAGATATTTGCAAAGAAGTGATCACCAGTCACTAGTAAGTAAATCACATTAAAAACAATGGAAACGCTACTACAAGGTGTAAATAATGGAAGCTAGTCACTGTCTGGTGTTAGTAGCCTGGATGTGCGGTTCATCGCAAGGCATGATGAACACGACATATTTTTCTAACAAGGGGTTTATATGTAAATAAATAACAGTGAAATGTCACAGCTTGTACTATAAACTCAGGTATCATGGATCTTGCTGCAGTTTAAATCTGGTATTTAAGGTGTTTACACTGGTAAAGAGTACTTCCTGTACTTCTTTATCCCTCTTGTGCAAATGGGGGACATGCTTTATTTTAGACTAAAATCCCCCATTATCCTTAGAAATTGTTTCTTTTCCAGAGATGTGCACACAGTTCACTGTAATTTAATATCAAGTATACAAATACTAATGGTTTAAAACAAGCTTTCCTTTTATCCATTAAATGCCAGTTGTGGTTTTGCTCATGCTATCATTTTATCACAAGGCAGGTGGTGTGGATTAGGGATACTCTCTGAACTTCAGTATGATACATGCATCACACAAGAATGTATAATCCACAAGCCTGCAGCTTTTTAGTCTTTAACAGCCACCTGTATGTCCATCTTTTCCTTGGTTGCCTCATCTTAGCCTCTCCTCCCGTTCCTCCTCTAAACTTCTTCCTATTTTGTCTCCTTTGTTTCATCAACCATTTCTGCCACATTCGTCACAGTATATAATTTCTATTCATTAAGCCATGATGCTGCCTTCCTTAATAATTTAAATTTGGATAGTGACCCCCATGCACACACATGCATACAGTACATGTATGTCTAAGCACGCACATACATACATACTCACACTTATATACCCTCATTCTCATACACATTCTTACGTTATACATGCATGTATATATATATATATATATATATATATATATATATATATATATATATATACATGTATATACGTATATATATATATATATATATATATATATATATATATATATATATATATATATATATGTATATATACTTGTATAATGCAGCACCATTTTTCAATTAATTTCAAAAGAGACAGGAAGCCAATATAAAGATGCTAAAATGAGTGTTATTGTATATGCTCTCTGGTAGTTGCAATTTGTATAAGATAAAGTAAGTTGACCCATCTGAATAGTCATTAATTTTTTCATTCATTCATGTATTCATTGCAATAGTTCAGGAAAGAGCATGGTATGAATCAATTTATTTTCTTTGCACTCAAAATTGTGTCTTAAGATCAGCACCAATAGTTAAAAATTCAAAAATAGTTTCTCACACACTTATCCAAGAGTCCAAAATTATGGAATCACCAGGGCAGTTCAACCAGTCTGTGTGAGGTGAGAGGCTTGCATTTTAAGTTCAAATAGTTATACAAGTGCTGCCTGCAGCCCTTTCACAGATAATGGGCCATGATCACGCAGGAACACATAAAAGAGAATCAGAGTGAGGGAAAAAAATACCAAAAGTGGGATGAATACACATTAACGAAATGGAATCTCATCTTCCATCTGAAAAGAATGTTTAATCTCAAGAGGCAGTACTTTGTCGTCTGACGTGCATCCCCTATGTCTCTCAATCCCTTTCCATCCATCCCTCTCTCATGATGAGATGGATGATGATGGTGAATGTGCTTGAGGGAGGGAGGGAGGGAGGGAGGGATAATACCTCCTGAATACATGATGAATGCAGTCATTGGGCTTAAACTGACTGGGGGTCGAGTGTCGCACAGAGACTGAGAGTGTGCATGTGAGTGACATTGAGCACCATCATCAACTCTCCCCTGCAGCCTCTTGCAGTCTCTCTATCCTCCTCCTGAAGAGAGACACATGGCATCATGCAACAAACAAGACAAGTTAATGAGAGGATGAAATATTGCTTCTTCTATTTTTGAGAACTGATTTACTAGAGGCAAGAGAAAAGAGTCAAGTGAGACACCGAAGTAAAGCAGCATCTTGTGGTTGGCTTCAGCCCACCCAGCATCCAGCTGTTTTCTAGACAACAAGATCAGGAGCTGTGCTCTGTGTGCACAGCCTGAGGAGGATAGAGGATGCTGAACAATATGACGGACTGCGAGGAGGGAGAGGGGGGACCCAACAGCCAGGGTGAGTGACGAAATCTGGCCACAGACTGATGAGAGAAGAGTATGTGACAGTGTGTGTGTGTGTGTGTGTGTGTGTGTGTGTGTGTGTGTGTGTGTGTGTGTGTGTGTGTGTGTGTGTGTGTGTGTGTGTGTGTGTGTGTGTGTGTGTGGACGTGGGTGCATCAATTTGCGTACATGTACGTGTGTGAGTGTTGTGGGGGCTACTGAATATGCAAGCGCATGTGTGTGAGTTAGGGAAAGTAAGGGAAATTAAATTATGTCATTTCAGGGAGTGAAGGAAGTGTTGGTCCTTGCATCTGGCTGTGTGAAGCGTTAAAAAAAACAGCGATGGAGAGCTGAAACTTGCAAACTCTGTCATCTCTTGTTGTATGTATGAGGTTGACTGCACACAAATATTACTGTAATGTTTCACCTGTTAAGAGAATGGAAACAAGTGGATGTGCTTCAGTCGAGCATCCATCCACATTACTGGTTTTTCAAAATCAGCTGTTTATGGTCAGGTGGATGGATGAATTTGACATGTTGGTGCGGTATATGTGTTTTAGATGTGGTTCAGCCTGTCCACACGTCCATGTCAAACTCTACTACAAAAAGGTTTCCAGTGGACTGAGTGCAGCCCTTGCAGAGCATCTGGGGAAACCAACCTTTTACTCTTAAACTCATTCATGTCTCTCTCCATCAAGAACATCTCACCGGGGGCAATAGCTGCCTTTCATAATGATGTGTGTGTGTGTGTGTGTGTGTGTGTGTGTGTGTGTGTGTCTGTTTGCGTGCGTGCATTCATGCGTGCGTGCATGCATTCATGCACGCGTGTGTTTGTGTGTCTGTTTGCGTGCGTGCGTGCGTGCATTCATGCGTGCGTGCGTGCGTGCGTGCATGCATTCATGCACGCGCGCGTGTGTGTGTGTGTGTGTGTGTGTGTGTGTGTGTGTGTGTGTGTGTGTGTGTGTGTGTGTGTGTGTGTGTGTGTGTGTGTGTGTGTGTGTGTGTGTGTGTGTGTGTGAGTGTGTGCCCAGACATGAATACAGATATGTCTTGGCTAGCACCTTTCCATATGTTGAGGATGCAGGACAACCTTTTTCACTTACACTTCCTTTCATTGGTTGGAGCTCATTAGTCGACCGGAAATTTATTTCCTAATATTTGATAATCCATTAATCACTAAATCAGCAAATTATTTGATGATGAATTATCAATATACCCTAGCCATTACAAGTTTTTCAGTGTGTGTTTGTGTCTGTGTACACACACTTGACAAGAAATTCTGAAATCAATTCTGAAGTCCATTTTTTTCTTCCCAAAAAATTAAATTTCCTTTAAATTTGTGACACCTTGCCTCACACATACAGGCATATTGCTCCTAATTTTAATATAATTTTAATTTCATTTCATTTAGTCTCAGTTTCTTTACTTGGAGTACTAAATAACACTTCCGCACTGCTTACACCATTTCACAGTCCGTGTGTGTATCTTGATAAAAAAGATTGAAATAATTACTTGCTGCTAGTTCTTGTTTGTGACTGTGAGTGAGACATTTTAACATCATATAGTAAGATCCCTTGAGTTTGTTGAGATCTTGACTGGTTTTGGCTTGTTGGCTTTATTTGGAGTTTTTTTCCGCACAATAGAGAATGGGATCCGTTTGATAATCCACACATAAACCCTGTTTGAGTTCAAAATGTCACTTAAATAAACATTATTAGTATTTGAAGTATCAAAGTGTCAAAAGTAAAAGTACTTGTTATGGCACCATTTATCATATGTTTATATATTATTGTAATATTAGTGCTGTCAAAGTGGAGCTAATTTTAATTACTTTATATATTGTTAGTTGAATCGATTACAATGTGAATCTGAAAAGTAACTAGTAACTTTAGCTGTCAAATAAATGTAGGGAAGGCAAAAGTGAACCTCCTGAAATTCGAGTGAAGTGGAGTGAAACATTTAAAGTTGCATGATGGAAATACTCAAGGAAAGTATAATGGGATGCAGATAAAATAGAAGGTACACACTTTTATACAACAAAATTCACCCTAGTTGTCAAAGTGTCCCTGAGCAAGGCATCTAATCATCAACCATTCTAATTAGGTCAGAGTGATGCCGTTTGTACAGTAATAAAAACTGATAAAATCAACAGTTAAGTATCTGAAACAGTAGTCATTCACCTCATGTTTACAGTACTGTTGCGTCACAACAGAGCTGTGGACACCAAAATATTACATAGCAGAATTAGCAGCAGGTGCAGGAGTATGTATCCAATAAGAAGAAAAGTATGTAATTACACCATGTGAGAGTCATGCAGGGTCAGCGCTTAGGATTTTATTACTAGAACTGATGGACCGAAACAAATACACATGCAGAAAGATGCAAACAAAAAACAGATGACATGCCATATTAAAAATGTGTATTAAAGCAGCCAAATTAACAACGTCTTTGCGGCTTTGGACAGGCAGACTGTGTTCAGTCAAACAGAAAAAATCTTTATTGAAAACAGAGGGGTGGCCGCTATAAACACCATACCGTTTACTGTTATACACCACTATGAATTTGCGCCATTTTAATTTTGTGCTACTGGAAAAGCCCTTATTTTGCTTGACCCCCCAAAAAAGAGGAGTGGGAGGGTGAGTCAAGCCAGTACCGCACCACAGCGCAGTTGCATTACACACAACCGTTAGCTGTTTACCTTCATTAGATCGCCTTAAGCGACTCCAGGCTGTAGTATAATTATTCAGACCTCTACACACATTGGACTAATCGGTTGTAATTCCACTCAGCCAGAGATTCCTCTGTTTTCAGCTAAGATGGACAGGGAAACAGTGTTTCAGTGTTTACATTGTATAAATTGATATGAGCTCTGGGGGGAAGATGGACTGGAATTGCCTTCTGGCTGTTTAAACTGGAAGAGATTAAACTTTGGTTGTGCATGCACACATATAGTACAACACACTCACCATTCTCCATAAAGAACATGCTTTTGGCTATGCTTATCACAACTGCTTCAAACGTCCAGGAGATACAGAAATGTGCCAGTCAGTGTTAAGTAAAGTGTTTTTTTAATTTCAGTTTAGTAAATGAACAACACAAAAACAGCAACAAGACTCTTTCTGATCAACAACTTCAACTTAATGATAGCACCTGAGGAAAAGTCAGGTGGTCACCATACCCAGCAGGATTAACTTTATTTAATTGTCCAGTAATACACAAGAATGAAATCAAAGATTATAGAAAGTCTAAACAAATGTACTTTTGTGTAGTAGAAAATTTTTCTTTCTTTCTGCTCTCCTATAAACATTTTTGACCCCCTCAGATTTATTTTTTTTCACTTAGTGGGTGTGACTGCCTCTTAGCCTGCTGGAGGCTTTTATCAGTCAGCACTTGTTACTGAAATTAATCAGTTCCAACAGCATTGTTTTAACTAAATTGCTTTTTATTTAGCAGAGTTGCTCCAGCTATCTCTCTCACTCTCTCTCTCTCTCTCTCTCTCTCTCTCTCAGGTGAATGATTAATGGTTGACAGGGAACAAATCAATGATACAGTCTTTATAATGAGCAACAATAGGTTTAACACAGGCAGAAGAAAGCAAACCATCATATTATATATAGTGTTTCTTTAAAGGAATAGTTCAACATCTTGAGAGTTGAGTTAGAGGAGAAGGTTGATACCACTCTTTATTTTTGTCTGTACAGAAAATATGGAGTTGACAGCCAGTTAGCTTAGCACATAAAGGGACTCAGGGAAACGTCTGTCCAAAGGCAAACATACTGATTAAAAAATAGTAGTGTAAAAATGTTAGTCATAGTTGTTTTGGGGGTTATAAGCATGTCTTTTCATCTCTCTGCAAGATTAATGTTAATAAGTGTCTTTGTCAAATTATCAAACTATTCCTTTATTAATCTGATATGTATGCTCCTCCTGCCCTTCATAACACAACCACAGACTGCTAAAATGGATTTAATCTGCTTGCCAGATGTTGTTAGCTCATCCACTGGTGTTTGAATCTGAATCAATTTGTCTGATTGCCCATACGTTAATGCAGAGTGTTTAACATTGTAATTTCACTAAGAGACAAGGGGCACCTGAGACATTAGGTGGATGAGTGGAGCACAGAGAAAAAAAACTCCTTCTCCTCCTAATGCATTCATTGTCTTTGCCAGGGTCATAGCTAAAGGCTAAAGAAGTCTAATGTTACCCATTCATATATCATAACATTATTAGTATTTACCACAGTCCCAAAGGTAGCAGCATCATTATCATGATTGTGCTATAATAAGACAGTTACAAGGATGGGGACGGGGAAAACAGCAGTTACATAAAGCTTAAGGCTTGTGCATAGTTTCTGTCTCCCCCATGAGGAAATAAGTAATGACACTCCTCCACACAATTGCTAGTATGCAAGGATGACACGGAGGATTAAAAAACATGATGGAGTCTACAGAAGAGGTTATTATCTTTACTCGAGCTTCTGCGCAGGAAAGTCACCGGACAACACAATCTTCTTTTGAATACAGAGAGAGTTGTGTAGAGCTGACTGTCTTAATTAGCTTTGTGGCAACTCATATGGCAATGGCTTGAATATAAAGGACATTGATTAATATTAAAAAGGTCCGCACTTAAGCTTTAAACTGCTTGTTTTGTGTCTATGTGGACATGAGCAGTCATGTCATTATGCATTTGGAATTATCTCATTGCAGAGGACTGCGGCATTATTTAAACCTGCTCTCTTAATGCCATGTAAAGGATTTTAATATGGCTGCTTCTTGTAATTTCACTGATGTGTCCTCAGCTGATTACCTACTACAATACTGAGGTTTGACATAACAGATTTACCTTTTACCTCCTGCATGTGACAGTTGTGTATTAACCAGGCTGGGTTTTGAACAGTGAGCAACAGGAAGATAAGTCATGCCAGTGATTGTCAGTAATCCTCTGTTGAGTCCCTGCTCTTCTTTTGTTGAACACTCAATGAAGAGTGTGTTAGAAACTGACTTTAATCCACAAAGAGTGACATGGTCAGAATGTTGGATTAAAAATGTTGTGCACATGATTCAATTCAATGTGCTTAATGTATGTACATTGTCCGTTTTATTTTAAAATAAACCCACCTCGTGTCTTCTTATTGGACGAGCCTTGGTACATCAGATAAACACATGTAACATCACTGCACTGTTGTCATGACATGCTGTAACATTAATATGTGGTATCTTACAGAGGGGCCTTTGTTTACCTTCATTTTGGCACTTTCATTTTGTGAATTTGGTTAAAAGTAAATCACAAAGCAAGAAATAAATGTCCCCCAAAAAAAGACTTATATACACGTTTTCTGATCTGATGTAATAACATTGTTGGGCCAAAAATTAGACAACTAGGGATTGATTTTGGACTGTCATTTATGGAAAGAAAAAAGCTTGAAAAGATGGAATTGTTTAACATTTTTGAATTTACACCCAAGTGTTTTTAGTATTGACCTTCAAATCTGCATAAATTGTTTGTTGTTTTTGTCCACAGCAGACGACAAGCTATAAAGATAACATAGACACATTATACCCTTAGAAAATTGGCAAACTTGTGAGCAAACAGGTACCTATTCACACAGAGTCCCATTCATTGGGAGTCGTGTTTGATCACCTGATGAACGTTAGGTGATTATATAGTTCCAATATTCCCTCTCTTTAAGCTCACCAACTCTTGAGGAGATCTCTGGCTCGTTGCTGTTAAATGCTCCACTATGTTCTCCACCTAGTTTCTAACTGTGTCTGTCTACTGTTTGGTACTGATCAAGTACTGCACAGAAACGCTATGAGAGTGGTGAGAATGAAACAAGTGCTGTATACAGTGATGCTCAGTAGAGTTGAACGGAGCTACTGATGATTATGTGTGCGTTTGTCGTCACGTTTCACATTATACAGTCATTCGATCCATAGATCAGGTCAAACGCAATTTTAAGATTAATGAATTTTGTTCTGGTAATAACAGTCTCTAATTAAGATATGATAACTACTTCCTAAAGCAGTGACATGACTCACTGGGGCTTTTAATGGGTTTACTCAGACCATGATCAGAATACAGAGATAAGGAGCAGAGCAATTTAACTGGAGAAAGTGGGAATAGTGATATAGCTATCCTCTAATCCTCCCACTGAACATCTCCCACCCAGTCGTCTTAGATTGGAGATTATGAAAAACTGAGTGGTCTAATCCTTTCTTCCTCATCACTTTCCTTCCCACAGCTTGCTGTCAGCGGTCCAGTCATTTATTCCTCTATGCCATTGAGCATCAATCATCAAGGAGGCACACTGTTAGACTGACTGACATATTTCTTTATTACAATAAACAGTGGTTTCCACAATATCACATACATGGATACCGGATATACCTCCTAGAGCCCCAAATCTACAGCTGAAAATAGTCCCTGAACAAAATACATACATTTCTCCGGTTTTAATAACATTTGCTAGAACCTACAGTGCCCATCTGTTTTAGGAAATGAAAGTGTGTATTGCTAACCCATTTCTAAAGATGTATGTCTTCAATAGAAACCAGTGGCTTGTGACTGAGAGCCACAAAAGGTTGGAGAAATCGGAAAGTTTTGAGAGATTGACTAATGCAGTGTTGAATCTGGTATTTTAATGGGATTTGTTGCCAGGAAAAAATGCTTTCCCACCCTTTCATGCATCTAGAGATACCTTTCATTGGACTCTCACATTCCCAAAGTAGCTTTCTGCCTTTTTCTGCACCTGTTTATTGTTGCCATGTAAGGGAGAGTCATCCCATTCAGTAACCTTCACACTCCCTTGAGTGCATCTAGCTGTTAATTAGTCAATTGATGTTGAGTTTGATGATGAGGAGGAGGAAGATGTGGAGTATACTCAGTAGCAGCCTGGCCCAAGTTCAGGGCTTATTTTCATAACAAATAAGCCAAAGGCACATTTATGGAACAATTGCTTTAGAGCTTGATCCATTGATGATAAACCGGCTCCCACACTCATGTTATTTGCTTGTAGTTTAAATTAAATTAATTTCACACTCTTTTGTCATCCATTTGAAATCCACACAAAACTTTCTATAGTTGCATGCATTTATAAGCTACCTTGTGAGAACATAATTAGTATGTAAACTATAATTCAGTCCAATTAAAATCTGTTGTTGTCATTGTTGCTTCCTGCCCTGCTTTTATCTCCACTGTGTGGGTGAAGCAGCAGTGGATAGAGTATTCAGATTATACAATTGTAAATGATATACCTCCTATATTTATACACTGTATTATATATGTATACATATATATGTAGTGGTTCTGTGGGTGTTGTGTTGCATTGCATCTTCTCACAACATCCAGGCCTCTCCTGGCTCCCAAACGTGAAGAAACACAGGAGCAGGGTGGTCTCATTACTAGCTGAATTACACTGGGAACACCAATTCTCACCAGTAACTAAGAGCTATTCTCTCTGGCAAACACGCTCATGCATGACAGAGAGGCGAAAGTGTAAACTTATGTCAGAGGCAACAACATTGCTTAGTTTAACATGAAAAAGCTTCACATCTGGATGTCGAGGCTGGTTTGAATTTTGAGCTGTTTTTTGTTTTGAAGCATCAAGATGAGATCTGTTGACAAGTTGATGGATGTGTTCAAGTTTGTGTTCACAAGTTTGTTTCTGTGGGACTGTTGAAGTGTTGCCATAGTGATAAAACAAACATAATATTTCATGCAAGTTTAACACATGAGGGAGCTGATGTTAAAAGACGAGGGGGAATGTTTACTTAACCCATTGCAAATGATTGACATGGGTGAAAGATTTTGCATCACTGCAATTCAGCTGATTTGCATAAAGTTTGTTTGTATGTAGGACTGTGGGAGAGTTTTGTTAAAACGTTTAAAATAATATGACTAGATTCAACTTCTACTACTACTACTACTACTACTACCACTAATAATAATAATAATAATAATAATAATAATAATAAGTAAAAAGTAGTATTGGCTTCTTCATTTATGTCCCACTCTTATAAATTCAGGCTGTACTTGCTTTCGTTTTGAACTAAATTCTAACATCAGCATGCTAAAATATTCACAGTGTTGATGCTAAGCAGGTGTAATGTTCACCCAGCATGCTAACATTTGCCAAACACAAAGCAAAGCTGTGGCTGATGGGAATATCATTAGTTTTGGAAGGTATTTTGACCTGATGAAAAGTTCAGGGATCACCAAAATTATTCCAATGTATCTTGAGAGGAATGTGAATGTGTGAACCACATTTCTAGGATAAAAAATGAATTCATGAGGTTAGGGAAATGGCAGCTTTTGATTAGCCATCCTGAAGGACTTCTAGATAAGATGTTGGAGTGAGCTGAAAGAAGTGTTTAATAATGTTATGCTTGAAATGAAGGAGAAAGCTATATTGTATATACACTCACCGGCCACTTTATTAGGTACCCCATGCTAGTAACGGGTTGGACCCCCTTTTGCCTTCAGAACTGCCTCAATTCTTCGTGGCATAGATTCAACAAGGTGCTGGAAGCATTCCTCAGGGAGTTTGGTCCATATTGACATGATGGCATCACACAGTTGCCGCAGATTTGTCGGCTGCACATCCATGATGCGAATCTCCCGTTCCACCACATCCCAAAGATGCTCTATTGGATTGAGATCTGGTGACTGTGGAGGCCATTTGAGTACAGCGAACTCATTGTCATGTTCAAGAAACCAGTCTGTGATGATTCCAGCTTTATGACATGGCGCATTATCCTGCTGAAAGTAGCCATCAGAAGTTGGGTACATTATGGTGATAAAGGGATGGACATGGTCAGCAACAATACTCAGGTAGGCTGTGGCGTTGCAACGATGCTCAATTGGTACCAAGGGGCCCAAAGAGTGCCAAGAAAATATTCCCCACACCATGACACCACCACCACCAGCCTGAACCGTTGATACAAGGCAGGATGGATCCATGCTTTCATGTTGTAGACGCCAAATTCTGACCCTACCATCCGACTGTCGCAGCAGAAATCGAGACTCATCAGACCAGGCAACGTTTTTCCAATCTTCTATTGTCCAATTTCGATGAGCTTGTGTAAATTGTAGTCTCAGTTTCCTGTTCTTAGCTGAAAGGAGTGGCACCCGATGTGGTCTTCTGCTGCTGTAGCCCATCTGCCTCAAAGTTCGACGTACTGTGCGTTCAGAGATGCTCTTCTGCCCACCTTGGTTGTAACGGGTGGTTATTTGAGTCACTGTTGCCCTTCTATCAGCTCGAACCAGTCTGGCCATTCTCCTCTGACCTCTGGCATCAACAAGGCATTTCCGCCCACAGAACTGCCGCTCACTGGATGTTTTTTCTTTTTCGGACCATTCTCTGTAAACCCTAGAGATGGTTGTGCGTGAAAATCCCAGTAGATTAGCAGTTTCTGAAATACTCAGACCAGCCCTTCTGGCACCAACAATCATGCCACGTTCAAAGTCACTCAAATCACCTTTCTTCCCCATACTGATGCTCGGTTTGAACTGCAGGAGATTCTCTTGACCATGTCTACATGCCTAAATGCACTGAGTTGCCGCCATGTGATTGGCTGCTTAGAAATTAAGTGTTAACGAGCAGTTGGACAAGTGTACCTAATAAAGTGGCCGGTGAGTGTATGTGGGCCAGGCAGAGAATTACTCCATATTAAGAGCAGTGAATCAGGACTATTAATGACCCTGACACATCTTAGCTGAGTGCATGTCAGTTGGCATGTCAGCAGCCTGTGACTTCATTAATCCCTGCAAGTCTATCAAAAGCTGTAATCAATCTGTTAATAATATCTTGTCAGGTAAAAGTGCAGTTATTTCATTTGGATGGGAATGTCAGTAAATTTGAGGTTTTATATAATATCAATCAAATATTGGACTATTTCAAATCTGAACCTGATTATGATGCTAGAAGAAAAGTCAGGGAATCTCCCAAGTCGATAGTAGGCCTATTATCTTTAGGGGAAAATTAATGTATGCACAAAAATTCAATGTCAATGCATCCAATTGGTTTTGAAATACTTTTTAAATGTGCCAAAGCATAACTAAAAACGCTTTTAAAAGAATTTATCAGGTGCAACTGTTTTGTTTCAAATCTATTATACAGTACAAACAGTGGATATATCTGTAATGAGATTCACGTCACAACATTATTCATCATATATTATTGCTTCTGCTGCAGAAAATGCAACATCATCCCTTAACTCAATATGTTGTCCTCATTCCTGTTTTAATAGCAAGTTTTACATTCAATGTCAAACCATTTTTGGCAGAAAACCTCACATTCAGTGTCACCCCTGCTGACTACAATCTGCCTAAGATTACGGAAACACAGGCAGGCAGCAGGCATTGAAAGAGTGTCAGTTAGGAGATAGGATAATATAAATTAAACAAATGACTTCATGGAATTAGGTTTAATTCCTCAGTTACAGCACAGTGGGTAAAAATCAATGAGGTATGTGTGTTGTGGATGTAATTGTGATGTTTGCTGTGCAGCTGATTGGTGCCGTTCTGTAACATGCAGAAGTTAATTTCTGCTTTCCTCTGTGGCCTCCAGCAGCTGCTGGATAATCCCCTTGAGCCTGCGTCCTATTAAGCTTTTAAAAGCCGGTATAAACTGTCCATTTTGTAATAGCCATGTCACATCAAGGGTAAAAATCTACACTGCCCTCTGCTTTTCATCTGCAAGTCGCAGTGACAGCTTGGCCCACTGCTTCTGCAGCCGCATCATTATAAATATGTTCAGATCTTGTAAGCCAGCAGTGATGTAATCTTCCTGAGCCGATCACTTCTCATCAATATGTCATGTCTGTCTTGGCCTGAGGATGAAACAAGCTAAGAGACACAAGGATTATCCATTAGTGGCAAATCTGCTAAACATTTGAGTCACAAACTTAACTGTAAGTGTTTTGTATTTTTGTTTTTCAGGTTACGTGTGTGCGCGTGTGTGTGTGTGTGTGTGTGTGTGTGTGTGTGCACGCACAGTCTGAGAGTAAACATTTTGTAATGACAGCTCATTTATAAATTGAAATCTGTAGTTTAATAACTCTTCCCCTGAGGCACTGAATATGTCAAATCATAAGAGCTAGACCACCATAAGCATTACAACTTTGAGGTGGAGGCGTATTCCTTCTTTTTGGAAAATTAACTTTTCAATCTCTTTCCATGCCTCACTTTCCACAGACTAGTTCACATTGTGAACACACACGCTCATGGTCTCCGGAAGATAAACCCTATTACTTTGATGATGCTACTATTGGATGGATTGGCATGAAATTTGGTACAGACATTCATGTTCCCCTCTGGATGAATTGTTCTTATAATGTATGAATATTTACCTCAGATTTAAACAGTAAAACATAACTGATTGAGCCATTAAATGCAAAACCTATTCAATCACTGTCTAAACCGAATCATTTTATTAAGACTAAAACACATACGGCAGTAAATCCATCCACATCCATTACATACTAAAATACAGGCTGACGATGAATGGAATTTTGTGTTTTAGAGGTACTTTAGAAATAAGTCAGTAAAAAGAACACAAAAGAGCTCGTCCTGGGGCAGTAATTTGCTGTAGACATGATGACTATGGGTCAGATGGGGCAACTCGTCCTGATCTGAAATGCATATTCAAGACAAAGTCAACACAGTACTTTTGTGTTCTTGCTTCAGCCCCACAGTAACTCCTTACCTCAAATACACTCAGTGTGTCTGTTCCCTGGTGCTTTAATAAGCTTTTTCACCTGCTGTGCGTCATGTTTACTTCTAGATTTTATATTACATTTAAGTCTCTAGTTGCCATTGCTGCAGCAATGTTTGGGAGTTCAACCTTTGCATGGTCACTTTACATGACAGTTTTCTGGATTCTCAGGTATAGGAAGCTTTTACAACTGAATACAGATAAATCTGAAGGGCTGTTCACAGCCATATAAACCTCTTTGTTCTCTTCAGTTGCAGAAATGTATCTATGTAGGTCACTTTCAACACTCTTTAATCTCCTGGCCAATGATTCTTCTGTGTTGTGTAATCGAAGGGAAACTGTTGTCTGTACTTTGATTTTATCAGAGTTACACTTCATTTTACAGGGCTCATCTAAACTACAGATAGTACAAAAAGCCCCACATAAATAGACTTACAGACATCTTTTAACCACGTATGAACTTGAACAGAGGGAGAAATCCTCGGGCAGTGCACTTCTGGTTGTATCACAGTCATGGATGAAGAATAACAGTGTTTTCTTCTTCCTGCATTACAGCCCCCAGGTAGTTCTACCAGACTAGCTGATTCAGTTTTATCTTTTAAAAAGTTTTTAAAAAACATGTTTTTTCCAGATGACCTGGGGTCTGAATTTCTTTCCTGTGCAGTGTCCCGCTTGTGTGTCGCAAAGTGCTACAGAGAATAATAAAACAGTAAAGACATAAGATCAAATTTGGTTGAATGTCATTACTTTTGCAGGTATTAAGGAATCCAATAGGCATTGAGGTATTTTAGCCAGCATGGCGACAAAAATAAACTGCTGCAGCAATGTCATATTTTAAAAACCTTTTGTTTGAAACCATTTGCAGAGTGATGGAAATGTTATATTGACTGCATGACCCTTATTATTATAAAGTGTTACTGACACTACAGCACAAATGATATGATAGATGTAGGAATTAATAAAACTACTATGACAGGCAAAAATAAACTGATGTAACCTTTTCTGTCACAGTAATGGTCAAGAGGATTAATTCTAGCGACACCGCTAGTTAGCTAGTTGATTGGTTGATTGGTTGGTTGGTTGGTTGGTTGGTTGGTTGGTTGGTTGGTTGGTTGTTAATTACACTCCAAGGTCACTCACTGATTGCAGTAAAGGATGAGGGGAGGATGTGGTTTCTAATCTGGGGATAGAAATAAATAAATGAGGTGTGAGGTTTTTGTACAGCTTGTAACTGGATGACTATTGTTGACATTTTTGGGGTGTGAAATACACAGATTTCATAGCCAAGTACGTGTTGTATTATTGAATGTATCTGCAGTGTGATACACACAACACTCCCATCCAATGGGTAACATTGCTGACTTTGACATGCAGCTTCATTGCGTGAGAGACATGAAAATGGCTTTTTTTAGAGGGTGAGGAGGCAGAAAACAGAGGGTATGGCATAGATGGATTGGATGTAGAATTGAATGTAGCCACTCTGACTTCACCCATTGGTTTGTGGACTAGCATTGTGAAGCCTTGAGTTTTTTTTTTTTTTTGGAGCCTTGAAGGGACCATATGACGTGAGGGTGGAACTGGGCAGGAGCGCTAAGTTACCAGTTCGGTTAGCGAGGGGCATCATTAATTCATGTTAACATATTAATTGGGGTGCTAATTTTGGCTAATAACAGGCTTAAAACAAAATGTTGTTACTGGAAAACAAAAATGATCAGCTGACTTCTTAGGGCCCTTATCAAACAGAGCACATTTGAACAGCCTGGGGTAGCTGTTTTCAATGAGAGTCAAAACGTTTTGCTTTTTATGTTGCTGGAGAGCCCTTAAGATCTCAAGTTAAAAAAACTTTTAATTATTATAGTAGGATCATTTTCTCTTAGATTCTATGAGCTGATTATTTTTTTGCAACCAGTGGAGTTGCCTTGCTGGTAATTAGAAAGAATGCAGGCACTTCTGTATTGGCTTCACTATTCAGGGCATGCATTAGATCTAGACTGTGAAGTGTTTGGTTCAGCAAATCTGCCTCTTCTGCTGTGGTGTTCCAAATAAAATAAAAAAAGGAATGAAGAAATGTTGTTAAATAAATAATAAATGAACTAATGCATTTTGAAATTATTTAAGAAATTATTCAAACTTAACCTCATTAATTTAAAAAGGTTATAGCCTTTTTTGAGAGTGGCGTTACACCTTTCAACCAATCACTTCCCCCTCAACGACGAAACAGCAGGAATATAAGCGACTTGTACAAAATATGTTACAAACACATATACATGCACAGAGAGAAGTCCTCACACACACATGCATACTCACCCACAAACACACAAAGGCATTTAGTAAAACATGGTTTTAAAATCTGATTTCACTCTAAGCTAAGAGCTGAAATGAGCTTTAAATGCAGATTTAAATTCATGGTGGATTACAGAATACTCAGGTGGTTGGCTTCAATATAATCTAAACTAACCCACAACGACCTGCTGTGAGTCTAAATGTCACAAAATGGAATTTGACTGGTCAGGTCTTCATTACTGTTTGCTGCACAGTCTGAGATTATTTGCCTCTTAAAACAATAAGCAAAACAAATAAAAATGTTTATATTTCATATTGGTAATTTTAACGGATTTTCACATCACTAATGCAGAAGTCTGGGGGAAAGTAGGATGTTTTTTTAGGTGGTTTGAATGCGTATGTGTGTGTTTAGGTATTGATAGAAAGCTATTGAAAGCTCTAATCCTTCATGAAACTCAAAAAAACGGCATAAATTGAAATGCTGTCTAATCCAATTTGACAGGCAGCGCATCTTTAAAACAGCAGTCCATCGTTCAAAGGATTATGTGCTGCATGAGAGCAGTTTGGCTGGCTTTGACTGTCCTCTTTGCTTTAAAGATTAGTGTATAATACAGCTGCAGTTTGGGGAATTGAAAGAGACGACTTGATTGTGTTGCTTTTACCAACCAGGAGCTGCAGGCTTGTGCTAAAGCATGATCCAATGATTGGTTAAGGTTCGGGAAAGATCATGGTTCTGGTTTAATATTGAATAAGTCAACCATTACTTGAAGCACGGGACAAGACGTGTTTGCTAGATTAACATTTGACTAAAACCATGACTTCTCTGTAAACCTAACCACACCTAAAATGCTAACTTTTTGCTCTCTGGTGTCAAAATCCTATAATGTGTATGCTCCTCTCTATGACTCACCTGCTGTATATAAATGTAGCATTTCCTACACTCAAAAAGCAATATTGTGTTTGAACTATTACATTTCCATTCAAAAAAAGTTTAAATCTTTACTCAAGCCCCTTAGTGCCAGCAGAAAACCCAAATCAAATCCTACATTAGTCCATCTAATTTGAGCTGAGAGATTTTAGAGCACTATTCAGTATTAAATTCCAATTGCTGGATATTTTTATCACGGTAATTTCATGTATTTGCAATGTACTATTTATTGTGTTGTCAACATAATCGCATGATGTCTGTGAGTGAAGGAGATTCGGCTCTAAATCTGCCAGTTGGTCTTTCTGTGTTTCAGGTGATGGGAACCCCAAAGAGAGCAGTCCTTTCATCAATAGCAGTGCAGCAGGCGACACAGACAAGAGCCAGCAGTATGACGGCAAGAATATGGCTCTGTTTGAGGTGAGGATAGTTTTCACAACCCAGTAAATAAACATGCAGGTCATATCACCAGGTCTAATATGATTGTGTGTGTGTGTGTGTGTGTGTGTGTGTGTGTGTGTGTGTGTGTGTGTGTGTGTGTGTGTGTGTGTGTGTGTGTGTGTGTGTGTGTGTGTGTGTGTGTGTGTGTGTGTGTGTGCAGGAGGAGATGGATACCAGTCCAATGGTCTCCTCTCTGCTCAGCAGTCTGGCCAACTACTCCAACCTGCCTACGGGCAGCAAAGAGCACGAAGAGGCTGAGAATAACGAGGAGGGGGCTCGCCCGTCTAAGAAACCTGTCAAGGTAGAGTACTGCGTGTAATCTGTTCATCCATCCAACCCGGCAGCAATCTGAACTAGAATCGTCATCTGAAAATCATGAAACTAACAGGAATCGGAGAGCAAAAACATGTACGCTATGCTCCATTTTGTAAGCATCGTTGATTTGTTTTTCAGTGTCCTCAATTTTGACTTAAATTTTCTTTTTCTGCTTACATTTTTAGTCAGTATCCAATTCAATTCAATTCAATTTTATTTATAATATCAATTCATAACAAGAGTTATCTTGAGACACTTTACAGATAGAGTAGGTCTAGACCACACTCCATAATTTACAAGGACCCAACAGTTCTAATAGTTCCCTCCAGAGCAAGCAACAGTGCGACAGTGGCGAGGAAAAACTTCCTTTTAGGCAGAAACCTCGGACAGACCCAGGCTCTTGGTAGGCGGTGTCTGACGACCGGTTGGGGTTAGAATGAAGAGTGGCAATAACAGTCACAGAAAAAATAACAGTTTGTAGTAGTTCTTTGTAGTAGTTCATGGCATAGCAGGGAATTGTGCGGCATTACAAGGCACAGCAGGACGTAGCAGGATGAACACGGCATCGCAGGACGTGTAGTGGGACCATGGCGACAGCTGCTACCATGATTATCCATCAACTGATTTTATTATGCATGCAAACCATTATTATTATAAGTGGGAATGCAGCTTTTAATTTGATCCAAACAAACCTCTAACTGGACTGAGGAACAGATCAGTAGAATGGTTGAAATGAAAACGAGCACCACATACATTACTGCAGCACTCCTGAACTCTTGACAGATCAGAACTACTACTAATCCATTCACATGGAAAGTAAGATGAAAGACTGAAAACTGAGACTTTGACTAATCACGTTCAATGTTTGTGTTCTCAGGCTCCACAGCTGGGCACTCTGATGGGTGTGTACTTACCGTGTATCCAGAACATTTTTGGTGTGATCCTCTTCCTGCGGATGACCTGGATGGTCGGGATCGGAGGCGTTTTAGGCTCCTTTGTAATTGTCTTCATGTGTTGCTCCACAGTGAGTAAAACTGCTGTTGTGTAATACAACCTCTGTCTGTAACTGCTGTGTGGTCTGTTAAATTTAATGCAGGACAACAGAGATGTCAATCTAAAGGGGCTCCTCAGCACACACATACCCAATTTGGGTAGTATCTGATTAAACTACAGGCTGTAATAATATATAACAGGCTAAATAATTATAATTTGCATTGCACAGATGCTGAAGGTGACATAGTAAATCCTGGCATAAGGCGGACTGCCAATAAACCCAAAACCCCTCCACCACCATTCCTCTGTTGGAATCTGTCATTTGCTGCTCCATTAACAACCAACTCAATATAGTCAGGAGCTAACCCCAAACATGCCTCAAAAGTGATTATTAAAATGCTAGAATTTAGTCTAAAATGTAGGAATCAACAACGTAGAAATGCTAAAAATGGTTCTATACAATCTTCTATTGGATGGAATCTTATATTATTGTACAAGTACCTTAAAAGTGTAATCAACAAAACTATTGGTATAGGATTTAGTAAATGTTATCAGTTTCTTTAAGTATGTGCCTAACTAGTCATATAGGCATCCCTGCAATGAACAATTCAACATGAGCAGATGAGTTAGACTCTTGTGCTGTTGGATGTTTTTATCTGCCTTCTCCATCAGTTCATCAAGGCCTTGCTGTTGGCCACATTAAATTTGAGGTGCCCACCTGCTGCCTCTCAAAGTCCCTTAGTCTTGCATTGCCAGACCTATCTCCTCAACGCAGTATCAGCAATGAAATATGGTCTGGCTACAGCTCCTATCTATTTTGGAATAGGGGAAAAAACGCTCTGGCTTGTTACAAACGTCCTGAGTGGCGCTAACCCAGAATAGTGGTGATAGTAAGAGAGGAAGGACATCCGGTTCCAGATGTCATGCTTCATCCAAGTCCCCTAACACTCCTCTGTTGTGTGCTGCTTCTTTCAGACGATGCTCACAGCCATCTCCATGAGTGCCATTGCAACAAATGGAGTCGTACCAGGTGAATGGATATCTGAGGGGAGATATAACTGTGTTTGTGTGTGACAGAACAATGCACTGACTCTTCTGTGTTTGTGACGCTCAGCTGGAGGTTCATATTACATGATCTCTCGCTCTCTGGGGCCTGAGTTTGGTGGAGCTGTTGGGATCTGCTTCTACTTGGGCACCACTTTTGCAGGTGCCATGTACATTCTTGGCTGTATTGAAATTCTGCTGGTAAGTAGTCTTAATTATCAAATAACTCAGATTATTATCGTTTTGCATATTGTCTATACAACATTAAATATTGTGCACAGAGGCCTTTTTTACATATCACACATATTTTGACATGTCAATACAGGAAAAGCACACATGTAATCACTAATTAGTCTTGTTATTGTGTATGCTGCTGTCTTACTTGTATAACTACAGGCACACAAAGAATATATGCAACATTAATATATTCCCAATAGACCCATCAAGCGGCACTGACATTGTTGAAAAGAAAATCTGATGTTATTATCACAACACAGCATACCATTGTAATAAGACTCCATCTCTACATTTCTCCACCACAAATTGATGTTATTCCTCCCTTCCTCTGCCTCCACTTTTCCCTCTCTATCTTTCCATTCTTTCAGATTTATATCGTTCCTCAGGCAGCCATCTTTAAGATTGAGGGTCTTGAGGGGCAGGAGGCAGAGGCTGCTCTCCTCAACAACATGCGGGTGTATGGCACCATTGTGCTGAGCTTCATGGCGCTGGTGGTGTTTGTGGGGGTCAAATATGTCAACAAGCTGGCGCTGGTCTTCCTGGCCTGTGTCATCCTCTCCATCGTGGCTGTCTATGGCGGAGTCATCAAGACCGCCATTGACCCTCCTGTATTCCCGTAAGTGACTCATTCATTCACTAGTCAAAGTCGCTGCTGATGATCCGAGTATGTGATGCTGATGTATTGACTTACTTTTCAGCGTCTGCCTCTTGGGAAATCGAACTCTTGCTTCGAAAGGATATGATGTCTGTGCAAAGGTCATTGAAATAGACAATGAAACCGTCACCACAAAACTGTGGATGTCCTTCTGTGATTCTGAGAATCTCAATGCCACTTGTGACGAATACTTTACCAACAACAATGTTAAAGAAATACAGGGCATCCCAGGGGTCACTAGTGGCATCCTGGCAGGTAAGAGATGCCTTATCACAAATATCATCATCATCACCAGTATGAGGATCAATTCACCTCACATGCTCATTTAAATGCTCCTCTGTCTTTTAGAGAACCTGTTTGGTAACTACCTAGAAAAAGGGATGTTCCTGGAGAAGCGTGGGCTTGCATCAGAAGCAGATCCAGACAGTCCTGCAACTGGCTCCAACCGCTACGTCCTGGCTGACATCACCAGCTTCTTCACCCTGCTTGTTGGGATATACTTCCCATCTGTCACAGGTTAGCAGCAGAAAGGCTGTACATTTTCTACATTTACATATAATCTATTCCAAAAGTGAGTTGAGACTGAAGTTAGAGAGTACATTTTACAGCTTTATCATCTTTCCATGTGAAATGACTCCAGTGGACTAACTAGAGAGAAAGAAAAATAAATAGTAACTCCCTATGCAGGTGTATGACAAATGCTTATTTCATCTTGCTCCACTCACAGGTATCATGGCAGGCTCCAACCGCTCTGGAGACTTGCGTGATGCTCAGAAGTCGATCCCCATCGGCACAATTGCAGCCATCACCACCACATCTATTGTGTGTATCCTTCATTGCGCCGAGGTTGTTGTAAAAAGAAACTGTGTAGATATAAAAGTGCTGATTGAGGACTTTTCTATAACCTTTTTCATGATATTGTACTATTTGTATCAAACATTACCAATAATACATTTCTTAAAGGCTTTTCCCAGACATGTCCAGTGTGGTGCTGTTTGGTGCCTGTATAGAAGGAGTAGTCCTAAGGGACAAGTGAGTGTAATTATTTAGATTTGTGTAAAAACATTATGAAATTAGTATTATTATTATTATTATTATTATTATTATACATTTTTAGGTTTTTGGATTATTTATTTTTGTATCATATATATTTATATTCAATAAAGTCAAACAAAAGAATTGATCATTTGCTAAATCCCGCCGCCAGACAGGGACAGAACAATCATAGCTTAGATAGCTAAGTCAAGTGTTGGAGTTCTCTGCATGTGTTCATAGGGCTGTTGCAATGTCTTTTTTCTATCCACTCCATACCCATATATGTTGGAAATATTAACAATAAAGCATACATCTAAGCTTTTTCTTGCTTGTACAAACTAAGCAGCCAAAATATATTTAGATCCACATGGATCATCAACTGGTGTGGTGGTGGACTTTTTGCCCAGGAAATGCAGCTTTATAGCACAATATCATGTATGTAGCGTTAATATTGCATATTTAAGGACTCCTTGGGTTATTGTTTTAAAAGGAGTCAGCTGGCAACATTAAAGGTTAGCTGCAGATTGTGTTTTTAACCAACTTGTGAAGCTAATGTTCCCTAGCGGAAGCTGATAAATAGCTGATAGAAAACTGACAGGAGTGATTTCAGGCAAAATCAACTCTCACAATGAGAAGGCTGCTTTTGTTTTCCCCTTTGTCTGAAATCAAAGTTCCATTTTTTTCAAAAATGACCTAGCTAAGAATTTTGAGTGGTTAATCTGTCCAGCCTTTTCTTTGCTGTGCGCCAACCAACCCTTGACATGTGGCCTTAGCTAACGGTATATCCATTTAAATATCAGTATCGGTTGGTCATCTAGTTGAGTGTGCTCCCTGTGTACAGAAGATTAGTCTCTGCCACACATTGGGTTTGATTCCAACCTGCGGCCCTTTGCTGCATGTCACTCACCCTCTCTCTCCCCTTTCATTTCTTCAACTGTCCTATCAAATAAAGGTACTCTTTAAAACATTAAATAGACGTAATTTATCTGAATAAATTGTGAGTTGAGTATTTTGTCTTAACTTTCTCCACAGGTTTGGTGAAGGGGTCAATGGCAACCTGGTGATTGGGACTCTGGCATGGCCGTCTCCATGGGTCATTGTGTTTGGCTCTTTCTTTTCCACTTGCGGAGCGGGACTCCAGAGTCTGACTGGAGCTCCACGTCTCCTACAGGCCATTGCTCGAGACGGCATCATCCCATTTCTTAGAGTGTGTACAAATGTAGCATTTAAATGCATCTCTATGATTAAAGCAGAAAAAAGTGTTTCAGACTTCTCAGACAGAACATTTATGGATGCATGTGTATTTGCTGTATCGTTAGACTGCAGAAACAAACAGTCAGATAAAGTCCCATACTACAGGTACAGCACTTCATGTCCAAGAAGATGCTATGATGATTTAATTTAATCATTTTGTGTTGCTGCAGGTGTTTGGGCATGGCAAGGCCAACGGAGAGCCTACCTGGGCCCTTCTGCTTACAGCTAGCATCTGTGAGATTGGCATCATCATTGCCTCACTGGATGCAGTTGCACCCATCCTCTCCATGTGAGTAAATTTTAACATCACACACACATGTTCATTGCTGTGCAAGCCTGACTGTAGTTACAATCCCCTTTTCTGTCTTACTTGTCTTTTTTTCTTTTTCTCTCTTCTGCTCCTTAGGTTCTTCTTGATGTGCTACATGTTTGTCAATCTTGCCTGTGCCCTGCAGACTTTACTGAGGACACCAAACTGGAGGCCACGCTTTAAGTTCTACCACTGGTGAGTATGTGTGTTAAAAAAAAATGAAACATACATATAATAATAATTTATATTTATATAGCACCTTTCACAAAACCCAAGGACACAACATTGACTTTACAGAGTTGACAATACATACCACACATAGTCTGAGACAGAAGAGAGAGAAGAATAATAACTGGGGAAACAAAGCTAAGGGAAGTTGTAGGCTGTGGTGAACAGGTGGTGTGTCCAGGGACGAAGCATTGCGGACATCTGCAGGGAGGGTGTTCCAGTGGTTCGGGGCTGCAACACTGAAGGTACAGAGTCTAGTGTGGGGAATGGAGAGCAGGCCAGAGTCTGTGGACCGGAGGTTTCAGGGTGGGGTTTATGGATGGAAGAGTGCGGAGAGGTTCTGTGGGGCCAGTGCATGGAGGGAGTTGTAGGTGAGAAGGAGAATTTGAAGCAGGACTTGATTGGGAGCCAGTGAAGGTGGATGAGGGTGCCTATTGTAATGCCTGCATTTGACACAAATTCTAGGAAGATACATTTTCAGTTACAGAAGGCACCTGGACAGTGACAACATTAACTTGAGCTGTGTGCACAAATCACCTTGGAAAGCTAAAGCCTGTCTACATGTAATCCAGCATGACCACCAGACTAAATACAAACATTTCTATCTACAAGCTGTGGTCACTGCTGTGTTCCAGCCAGCGGTGTGAAGCCGGTAGAAATTCCCTGTTAGACCAAACACATGATGTCCTGTCTTCTGCAGGGCTCTGTCTTTCTTGGGTATGAGCCTGTGCCTGTCGCTCATGTTCATCTGTTCCTGGTATTACGCCATAGTTGCCATGGGTATTGCCACCTGCATCTACAAATACATTGAGTTCTGCGGGTAAGTAATCACAGTGGTGGAAGAAGTATTCAGATATTTTATTTAAGTAAAAGTAACAATACTACAGTGTACAAACACTGCATTCAAATTTTTACTTAAAGCTTTAGTGCGTAACTTTTTGATATTAATAAACTTCCGTTACATTCAAGCCATTGACAAATGAGTTGCTACACAGCTAATTAAGACTTTCAGCTCCACAAAACTCTCTCTGTATTTCTCAGTATGACTGTGTTCAGAAGCTTGTGTCGTCCAGTGACTATCCTGCGCAGAAACTTGAGTGAAGATAATTACCTTTTCTGAAGAGTCCATCATGTTTTCTAAACCCCTGTGTCCTCCTGGGCTACTAGCAACTGTGTGGAGGAGGGGTGCACGATCACGGAAGGCTTGTATCATGTGGATGCACAGACAGTTTTGTTGTCATGACTTAGAATTCCTCATGGGGGTGACAGAAACTACGCACTATAGCTTTAAGTTAAAGTAAAAATGCATTAGCATCAAAACATACTTAAAGTACCAAAAGTAAAAGTACTAATGTTCCGTGTCACAGAGCGGAGAAGGAGTGGGGTGATGGGATACGTGGCATTTCTCTCAGTGCTGCACGCTTCGCTCTCATGAGGCTGGAGGAGGGACCGCCACACACCAAGAACTGGAGGTCAGCCCATGCATCTCCAACTTTTAAACTGTAGCCGTTGAGTCCAAAATACTAAAGTAATAGATATAAATAGATATAAATAGATATAAATAGATAGACATAAATAATAAAACTAATAATGTCTTAATCTTACTGAGATGAGTCATTTACTTGGTGCTTTGTTTTTCTTTGTCAGGCCTCAGATCCTGGTTCTGGTGAGCGTGGATGCTGAGCAGAACGTAGAGCAGCCTCGTCTGCTCTCTCTGGCCAATCAGCTAAAAGCAGGGAAAGGTCTGACCATCGTTGGCACCTCAATTCAAGGAACCTTCCTTGACAACTACACTGAGGCCCAGAGAGCAGATCAGGTTCTTCATCTTATCTCTAACACATACACTTTGACTTGTGATATATAAACACAGAGGATTATTATCACTAAACTCTCAACACAGTTTTTCACAGACACTAACATCTCTCTTCCCCTTTCTGTGTCTTTGTAGTCGTTGCGTAAGTTAATGGAGACAGAGAAGGTGAAGGGCTTCTCTCAGGTGGTCATCTCCTCCAATCTGAGAGATGGGACGTCCCACCTGATCCAGGTTGGAGGACTGGGAGGTCTGAAGCACAACACTGTGTTGGTCAGCTGGCCCAGAAACTGGAAACAGCCTGAGTACCACCAGCAATTCAGGAACTTTATTGGTAAGTCTGAAACAATATAAATAACCTAATAAATGTATTTTGATAATAGTTAATACATTTCTGTTTTTTTAAATTCCTAATCTATTCAGCATCGGATTATCCTGATCATTGAGGATATATAATTAAAAGCAGTCTGGTTAGAAAACAGCTAGAATTACATTGCCCTCTAACTTTAACCCTACGATGGTTACAGCTATCCAAGTTAATAGAGCTTCTATCAATCTGTCATTCTCTAGAAAATATTTGTGATCAGTTCCCCTCTAATTAGCCTGCCCAAAGAATCTATCATTTTTTATTTATTTATTTATTACAGGGACAGTGCATGTTAATATACATTTCTGTCAATATGCCAGAGTCAGCCAAAAGGCTATTTTTCATCTGTAGTCCCTAGATGCTAAAATTGTTGTGGAACATTTTCTACATCCTTTGTCAAGGGTTTAAGGTGAAGGTTAATTTTTCATTTTTATTGTAAAATGTTCCATTCAGCTCATATCTTGGTCCAAATGTAAGCGTTCTTCATAAGGAACATTTGTTTTTGTTATTTATGGTTTTATATAAAAAAATATATTACATGTTATATTACATATAACATTGGCTGATATATCTATAGATTTTTTTAACCTCTCAAATATAATCAATATTGGCCTCTATAATCCAGTATTGTTCCAGCTCTAGACCTTATGACCTAATTTATGTGCCATTAACACCGTCACCAGAGAAATATCTCCCTTACTGTCTAATGAGATGAATTAAACAAAGAGTAACCCTTTCCTAGGCCCTTCATTATATTTTATAAAAAATCAACTTCTTTCCCTCTGCAGAGGTGGTTAGAGAGACAACTGTAGCAAGTCTGGCCTTGTTGGTTCCTAAAAATATCTCCAGCTACCCGTCCAATGGAGAGCGCTTCACTGAAGGCTACATAGATGTGTGGTGGATTGTCCATGATGGAGGCATGTTGATGCTCCTGCCCTTCCTGCTGCGCCAGCATAAGGTAGAAAACTAGACAGTATGACATATTCTTTACATTTGAGGTTTTAATATGATGAGAAAAAACTAAATGATGAACACAAGTTACGAAGGACGCAATGTAGAGGGTTAAAAAGAACATTGTCTGTCAATGTTCCTGTTTGTCCTGTAGGTGTGGAGGAAGTGCAAGATGCGCATTTTTACTGTAGCTCAGATGGATGACAACAGTATCCAGATGAAGAAAGACCTCATCACCTTCCTCTATCACTTGCGCATCGATGCTGCGGTGGAAGTGGTGGAGATGGTGAGAGACTTGTCTGACATATAATCTGAGTTCCCAAAGAGAAGATGAATTTTGTTTTGGAAACTTTGTTAAAAATAGTTTTGAGATAAACGTATTTTTTATCCATAGAACCAAACTTTCTTACAAAACGTCACTGCTGTTTCCGTACTTGACAACTGTATAATAAATAAAATATGTATTTCTCACTTTAAAGCTTGATAATGATATCTCAGCCTACACCTATGAGAAGACACTGGTTATGGAGCAACGATCACAGATCCTTAAACAGATGCATCTGACCAAGAATGAGAAGGAAAGAGAGGTAAACCAGAAATGTTTGTGCTATACCTAACTGGAAAAACCTTGATGATTTAATTTAATTCACAGAATAGAACATCCTGACATTTTAGTGAGCATAGGAGCCTGATAAACATGATATTAAAGTTGACATTTTCATTATCCCTCTGTGCTCTCCAAATACCAGCTCTAGGGCAGGGAATGGGTTTATAATAAGCTGTCTGGACTTGTTTTCGATGATCAAAGGGAATAAATAGTTCATTCCAGTGTGAAATTACAATTTGAACCAAATCCATTTCCTTATTTGTTTATAACTATAGATTCAGAGCATTACGGATTCATCCCGTGGGTCCATTCGGCGCAAAAACCCGTCTGCCTTGTGTTCACATCACAGCAATGATGAAGGAGCCAGCGTGGCAGAACAACCAGAAGATGAGGTAATGCTTCCATGGCCTTCAAGAGAATAACTTTAATTTACAGGACCTCTGTTCCCGTACTTTACCTGTTGTCCGTCTGTGCTCTGGCTTGGGCAGAATCTTCTGTTTGTGCTATTGTGTTTTATCTCATCACAAGAGCAGCTATCACAGCAAGTGTCACCTACACTGACAAGTGTCTCTTTTCTCTCTTTCACTGTCATGTCACGGTGTCCCTCTCTCAGTCTGTGGCTGTCTCCAACCCAAAACAGGTTCAGCTGATTCACAGTAAGAACGCCTCCACACCAACCAGCCCAACGTCTCCCACTGCGCCTGCAGGGGGTACTGCGACTTGGACGGACAACAAGGGTGTGGACAAGGGGAAGACCCATTTAGCAGCCAACCCGGAGGCGGGCAAAGACCTCTTCAACATGAAGCCGTGAGTGACCTGTCAGTTTCACTCAGCTTCCAGCACAGGAAGCAGACATGACACATGACATACAAACAGGGACATGGCTCTGTGGTACATATTTGTGTATATTGATCTTTGTTCCAGGGTTGAAAGAGATACATTGTGTTTCTGCACATGTGACGAACAAAACTTTGCGCTTAAACCACAAACTAATACAGCTCCCTGTGTGAGTACATGTCCTGTTTGTAATTCACTGTAATATCTCCCTCCACTCCTATTACATGCTGCTGCAGGGAATGGGAGAACTTGTAAGTACTAACATTTTGTAGCCATACCTATTGTGTAAGCTGAACAGCTGACCGAAGGATTTGTCAACCCTATGTGGCCTACTGTTTCAGGAGCCAGGTCGACGTGAGGCGCATGCACACAGCGATGCGCCTTAATGAGGTCATCACGAAGAAGTCCAAGGAAGCAAAACTTGTCCTGCTCAACATGCCTGGACCACCCAAGAACCGCGTGGGCAATGAAAACTGTATCCTACATCATATGTATGTCATACTGCCGATGAAATTATTTTTTTCAGCAAGGCAGTGGTGGAGTTAAAAGGTATAAAGTATAAAGTCATGAATAAATGATTTAACTCAACAGCTAAAACGTTTATGTCATGTAAGGAGACTACATTCCTTCACTGTAATTGTCTCTCAGACATGGAGTTCCTTGAGGTTCTCACTGAAGGTCTCAATCGGGTCCTCCTGGTGCGTGGAGGTGGACGTGAGGTCATCACCATCTACTCCTGAAAGGTTTTAAGGCCGTTTAACTCCACCTACACGGACTCAGCCCTTTCTATATTGTTCCAGAAAATTCCTTCTACACCCTCCGTCTATTCTTTAACCTTTTAACCATTAGACCACTTGAAGAATTGTGCAACAGTCACTTTTCTGTTGACTTGTCAGCTGATAACAGCAAATGAGTTTATGGTTTGTTCTGACAGTTTATTGCACAAGACTCTTAAAGCTTCACTTGTTCTCAGATAATGGAAGGTTTTCGTTCTTTTTTCTGATATTTAAGTCAACTTTCGGTCCTTTTGCTTTTGTTCTTGGTTATTTGTAACATAGGAATGTTTTGTTTGTTTTTTGTTTGTTTTTGCTTGTTTTGTTATTTATTTATTTGTTGATGTTATTTATATATTTAATAATCTAATCAAGTCTGTCTTTGTCCTGGTCTGTTTTTGTCATTGTCCGAGATGAGGTGTAAGGATTTTAAAGCATAGTGTAAAAAGGGGTGGATGAGAACCTTCCTATGTTCATGCAATACATTCTTATTATTGTAATATTGAAGCTATTGTTTGATCATGAAACCAACAGTATCATTAGCACAGGAATTTCCTCAGTGTGGGATTAATAAAGTCTATCTTATCTTATCTAATCACTGGCTCGTCCTTCATGTGGCAGGGATTTAATCTCACTCTCTGCAGAGAGCTTGAGAGAAATTTAAATCAAAAGTAAATTATTTGATGATTATGATCCCAAACTCTATTGTTTGAGTTCATTATCCTCACAGTGGGATTACATATATTGAATGGACTCAGTGGCATGCTGTAACACAAAGCCTTTGAGCTCAGCAACGGCCATTTTAAATACTGCACATTCACTAATCGTTTGACATATATTACTTCCCGTGTTCTGCAGTTATGTAGCCATGTTTCCCAGCATGCTCAGTGAAGCCCATACATTGTCATGTGGTAGATGTTGTGCTAGTTGATCAGGATGATCTTTATCTCTCCGTTGTTTTCATATTGAAAGATTTGGAGTAAAAGGTAAATGATAAAGTAGATTTTGGTATATGATTTTTTTTTTTTAAATCCTCTTCACAACTCGTATTTCTTCCTGATTACTTACAAACAAATTGTGCCAAAATAACATGTAAAAATGTTTTGATACCAACTTTAGAATAAAGAAAAACAGTTTAAAAAAATCTAAATATAATATTTAAAGTGGAATTTGTGGCCGGGTTGGTAGCGCAGGTGCAGATATATAGAGGTTTACTCCTCGATGCAGCAGCCGCGGGTGCTGTTCCGACCTGCTGTCCCCCTCTCTCTCCCCTTTTATGTCTTCATCTATCCTGTGGAATTAAAAGCCTAAAAGCCCCGAAAAATAATCTTAAAAAAGTGGAATTTAAATGCAAATTGTTATCACATTTCAGACCATGCAGCTCTACAAACTTAAAATAAACTGTAAAATAAAGTGTTAAGTGTTAAGGAGAATGTTAATGAATCTAGAATTTGACAGTTTAAAAACAAAAATGACATAGATTGTTAGATGTTCTTTGATAAGCATCAATGATATGTCATACATTTTATCTCAGAGAATTTATTTTTTTACAAAAAAAAATAGTTTTTTGGTACATAAAAAATTTTTTAAAACATTAAATATAGCCTACTGTATTTTATGCATGCTAAGTGCACAGTATTAAAGCAGTTCTTTGCTCGTTTAGTTTTATTCTGATTCTAAGAATACAATACCACTCTCAGCTGGAGCTAGAGACTCTTACCTTAGCTTAGCTTAGCTTAGCTTAGCATAAAGGCTGAAAGCATCTAGTATGGCTTTGTCCAAAGTACCAAAATCCACCAGCATATGTGGTGTTAAAACCAATGTTTTAAAATGATAACTAGCCGATAATCAGGAGCAGTGACTCCATGGAGTCTCGGCTGGTTGCCTGGCAACTGCACACAACCTAGCTAGGTAGCTGTTTCCCTCTGTTTTCAGTCTTTATGCTAAGCTAAGGTAACTGGCTGCTAGACTGAGAGAGGCACAGTATATTGTCTAACGTAAGAAAGCAATTAACCTTATTTCCCAAAAATGTCAAACTACTTAAAATGCTCATTTGCTTCTATACTGCCACATTTGATAATGTGAAGGAATAGTTTCAACAAATGAAATATGTTAAAAGGAGGTCCATATTAAACTGGTTTAGCATGATTTATGCATTAAGTGGCAGTGGAACGGTGGCACAGTAACTAGGCACCATGACTACTGGGTTTGATTCCCGATGCAGACCTCCCCTCCCCCCATAAAGACATGCATGCTATGTAACTCCTGCCATTGCCATAGGTACTGGCATTACAACTGGAGTTGGTCCCCGGCGCCGGACTATGGCTGCCCACTGCTCCTGATTAGTTACAATGGGTTAAATGCAGACGATACATTCCTCCTATTTGTAAATGTAATTGGCAAATAAAAAAATGATGTGTTATAAGTTATATTACCCAGCAGAGTACCTCTCAGACCTTTCTGTTTTGTGTGTATGAGGATGTTTAGTTTCTATGTGTGTATAGTTTAGTAATTTTGAACATACACACATTCATGCACATGTGCTTGTTTGTCATAGACAGTCTCACTCACAAAAAAAAACTGTGTGTGTGTGTGTGTGTGTGTGTGTGTGTATTGTGACTTCATGCCTGAGCTGTGTGTTTGTGTGTGGACCTGATATTTGCATGTGTGTAATTGAACATCAAGATAGAGTAAAGATGGGATATTTGTAAATAGATGTGTGATTTTAGGCTTAGAGATAACACGTGTAATGTGTTATTTAACAGGTGTATGCAGGTGTTATAGATACAACATTAGCAGTTTGTAATGTCTTTTAAAATTATAATCTTCTGTTTTATGTTTGCAACATGCAACTATGTATAAGTAATGGTTTGAAGAAACCATTTTATTTATGTTGAAGAAACCATTTTATGTCCACACAAAATGCAATAAATTAAATATAATTTCAATAGAACAGAGACAGTTCACATGTCAGTCATTTTTCATCTTACAGTGTCTGCAGTAGTTTTATTGCATTGGCTTCATGATTTTGCAAATGTTGACTGTACATGCCTCCTATTTCTTGGCATTACTGATCTCACTAGTCATGTTACACAGACAATACTTGGATTAAAGTGGCATCACACTTGACACCAACAAGTTTTTACCATGTGCACATTTATATCTTCTTGCTCAGGCTGCATCTCAGCAAGAACAATGAATTTCATTTTTAACTGTGATACACTGTCATGACCACAGCTATTTATCTGTGAAGGATTTATTTTTTTCTGAAGGGAAAGATAACATGAGTTCACAGCGGCTCTGTGAGGCTGCTCTTTTGTAGGCCCAGCGGCACTCTGAGATAAATGCTAACATCAGCATGTAAACATGCTCTCAGTTACAATGCCCAATGCCAACATGCTGTTTAGTAGGTAACGTTTGCCATCTAGTTTAGTGTGACAAATCATGCTGATCTACATTGATTGTGACTGACTCCATAACTTAACAGACATTTTGTCCCAATCAAAGACTGTATAAAACGAAGCTCACAATGCAGCAATTTTTCTTTCACAATATTTCCAAATGGAAATCAGGACAAAGACACGGTTTTAATTATAAATTCACATGGCAATATAAATGATGTAACTGTATCGTAAGAACTTTGTTAGAGGACACGTTTGTTGCAAATGCATTGATAAAGGTTTTTACTCTATTTGATCGATTCTGATATGATTGTGACCAGGGGCGCTGCGAGGGGGCGGCTTTATGTGCTCCAGCCCCAAATGTGTTCTCAAAAGCCTCGAATATTTTAGGGTTTTGAAATAACTTCAACCTTGTGTCATTTTCCCTTTGTTTCTCTGACTGGACCGGCGAATAAATGGAGAAAAAGTTCTGTTACTCAGCTTTGTCAGCATTGTACTCTGACTGCATTGAACTTTACTAAAAATAAGTTTCAAAATGTGTAATGCTGTTTACATTAAATTTCCACCTACATTGTGTAACTTAAAAATAGTAACATCAGACCTCTTTGCCTCTTTTTAGATGGCAGTAAGTGAAAACAAGTCATTCTCATTATTTGGTTTCAGAACGATGAAGACAGCTGGAGAACAATTAGATACAGGAGGATTCTACAGGATTCTTTTCCTTGGCAACTAAAGCCGTAAATGGAGCATTTACACACACACACACACACACACACACACACACACACACACACACACACACACACACACTCTAGGTTTAGGCTGAGCCCTGAATGTTTCCAATGTCATGCTCCACCCCTGATTCAGACATCTGGTGCTTATGCACTTCATGAGGTGGGCTATTGTGAATGTGTAGATGCAAAGTCACACTGTATTGTGCTATAAACAAAAAACCACGTATGTATCAGAACTGCTACATGTCTTATTACGGTGATCAAAGTCCATGCGGCAGTGTTTCTCTGTTAGGGTATTATTGCTTGTGTAGAGAGAGCAGGGGTTGACCAATGTCTTTGACCTGTCTTATCTTAACAGATATTATACAGGCTGTAACTGTCATTGTAACTGTCATTTGCCCAAAGATCTGTCAGGATGAAGACAAAGTCAACCAGTCTCCAAGTGAGGTTCCCTGTGTTTTTGTTTGTCACACAGGTAATTTTTGTTGCCTTGTATGCTGCCTTTGTTACCTATGATGAGCATGCAGATGCCAGATTTCAGACTAACAGGACTAACCCCATGGACAATGCAATGTACAGGTACTACCCTGTTTTTACAGACATTCAGGTCATGATATTCATCGGCTTTGGGTGCCTGCTGGCATTTTTTCGTTTCTATGGCTTTGGGGGGATGGTTTTTAACTTCCTCACAGCTACTTTTGCCATGCAGTGGGCCATTCTGGTGCAGGGATACTTCCAGTTCAGCCATGAGGGTAAGATCCACCTCGGGTTGATCAACCTCATAAATGCAGAGTTTGCCTGTGCTGTAGTGCTGATATCTTTCGGGGCAGTGCTGGGGAAGACAAGCCCATTGCAGCTGCTGGTCATGGCTCTGCTGGAAGTGCCAGTGTTTGTAGTCACAGAATGGGCAGTGCTCAAGTATCTCAAAATCAACGATGCAGGAGGCTCTATTCTTATTCACATATTTGCCTGTTATTTTGGCTTGGGTGTCACTTTTGTACTGTACAGGCCTTGTCTAAATGAAGGCCATGCAAAGGAGACCACCAGTTACCACTCTGACATCCTGTCTGTGATGGGGACCTTGTTCCTCTGGGTGTTTTGGCCCTCCTTCAACTCAGCATTGGCCCTTAAAGGAGATGACCAGCATAGAGCCATCCTCCACACCTTTCTCGGTCTCAGTGCCTCCACTCTCACTGCCTTTGCTCTCACTGCCATGCTGAACAAAAATGGTAAGATCACTATGGTCGATATCCAGAATGTGACCCTGGCTGGAGGTGTGACAGTCGGGGCATCTGTGGATATGATGATATCACCTGCAGCTGCGTACGCTCTGGGTGTAATAGGCTGCACTGCATGCATGCTGGGCTACAAGTACTTGAGCCCCTTCCTGGCACGGCGCTGCAGGATCCAGGATCAGTGTGGAATACATAATTTGCACGGTCTAACAGGACTCATATCCTGTGCTGCAGGGATATGTGCTATACTGATGGCTAGTGAGGAGATTTATGGCCCCAGTTTGTATGAGATCTTTACGCACAGAGCACCAGTGGAGGGAGACCCTAAGCTGCAAGAGCTCCAGATGTTGATTCCTGGTTTACAGCCAGGGTTGGGGAGGACTGCCCGGGAACAAGCTCTCTTCCAGGTTGCAGCGATTTTCTTCACCATGGGCGTGTCAGTGCTGGGAGGCATCCTCACAGGCTTCGTCTTGAAGCTGTCGTACCTTGCACCACCATCCGATGATTTCTGTTTTGACGATGAGCTGTTTTTTGATGTTCCTCAGGACTATGATTCACCACTTAAATTCAATAATACAATTACATTGGAGGATTCTGCTGCTTGACATGCAGAAGCCAACAGTGATGAATGCATATGACTGAGGAAGGAAATTTAAATAAGTCTTCATAAGTAATGGACTTTACAATCATTAACAGTGTGAAACATTAACTGTTAATTAATTAATTAGTTAATTAAAGGTTTATATTCATTACATTGTAAATGATCATACATGATTATAAAAACACAATGCCAGTGGCAATGTCCAGTAATGGTGTTTTTTCATTGTCCTACATGCAAACGATAATTGTGTGTTATAGCTCTCTTGGCCAATTTGTCATAGGTTTTTCACATTTTATACTGTGTGCATGTTTTTTCCTTAAGAATTACAGTATGTCAATATGTTAATCTGTGAAGAGGGAGAACAATCAACTAAAGCTCCAAAGCTGAACCTCTATGGTATGATGGCAGGACATAAAAGATGGGAGACCATTGACCTGTATTTATGCTGATCGCTAGATGGCGACACAAAGCAACGTGTCGTTCTCTTAATACATCAATGTCCAGGAGGAACAAGAAAAGGGTAGTTGTTTTTCCAGTAGTGCTGTTATATAATACATCAATGAATGGCATTCAGAGGTTGTTAGTTAACGGCCCTGCAGAGTGCGCTAAAGCCAACGTTTAAGCAGGCTACCAAAATCTCATCATGAGCTATCATATAAAAATTATAGACTGCAATGACTTTATGCGTTCAGCAACAAGGAAATGATCAGGCTACGGTGAGGCTATTTAACTTCCTATACGGATTGCAAAACTGTGCAATAACAAACAACAATAGTCATAGGCTATGCCAATAATGGGCACATAAATTATACAATGAAAAAGAAAGGATTCAGCTGTTGAGACAATTAAGCTATACAATTTACATAATTTAAGAGTCTTTAAGGCTTTGGGGTTTGTAGAGTGCTGAATAGTTGGCATCTGTTTTTGCATTTCATTTATAAAAAACAAAACGTTTGTTACACTGTTACACGCATTGTGTAACAAGTGTTGGGCTAAAATGTTGGGCTCAGGTTCAGGTGCTGTCTTTTGTCTCCAGAAGGTTAGTGTCTAGCAGAGATCGGCCTGCACAATAGACAACAGGTACCAGAATGCTACTGGAGAGGCCCTTCACCCAAAAACAGGACGTGTCCCTAACCAGCCTTGGCCCTGCTTTTCAGAATTGACGCACTCTGCAGAGCTATGGTTGGACACATTGTACCAAAACAACCTATTATAAGGTCACAGTGAACTATAAACTACATGCTTCTTATTTAGAAGTGAACCTAATAATCACACTGACACCAAGCAGACTATGTGTAATGCTTTAGCTCTTTTAGCTCAAAATCTAATTTAATTTAACACATATGATTAATATAATGCACTACGTGAATATGTTTGAGAACACATTATATGAATACATTTTATTTAAACACAAGCTAATTATTCCAAATCTATGTTATCAATAAAATATATTGCACAGCTGGCTGTAAAGTCGTATTTATTAGGAACAGACCACGCAAGAGCCCATGTATGTGACCTTTTATGACATATTCACTGTGTCCACTTTTTAGGTACACCTGTGTATGTAAGAGAATATGAAGATAAACAATATTATTTTTAATTAAAGGTAGAGGCAAACAGAAGCATTTAAAGTCAAGATTTGAAGTTTACTAGTTGACACAGAGATAGATGTAACCTAATAAAATTGACCGCTGCTTCTCAGTGTAATGTTGACCTAATGAGCTGTAGGGACTAGTGGGTCAAATAAAGTACTTCAACCTGTGACAGTGTACTTGTGAATTTTCATGTGGGTGTGGAGAGAAAGACACAAAACCTCAGTTTTAGCAAATAGGTTATAATAATAAGAGGCGACACTTTGGTTTTGAGGAAGAGAGCTGTGGAGTGCTGCTTTGCTCCAGTAGGTGGCTGGAAGACAACACCAGATATTGGCGCCGCCGTCAAAGCTCAAAGTAGAGGAAGAAGACGAAGAAGACGGAAGGCGAGCATTTTGATACCAGGCCACGACCTGCCCCGGATAGTCGCTAGCATAAAAAGGTTACATAACTCCGATAATTTTGATTTCATCTTAGCTTTGTGTGATCGACCAAGAGGGAGGCGTCGAGACGAATCTCTTCATCAACAAATTAACCGTGATATTTTGACTTTGGCACATCACTTCATCAATTTCGAACGGTAACGTCAATGTTTGCTAATTAACGTGAAGCTAGCTTGCTGCCGCGGAAATGCTGTTAGCCATGTTGGCTGTTCGCTGTTAATTTAGCGCTTGTTTTTTTTTAACGTAAGCATTACTTTGACTATTGAAAACATCTAGGAGCAGTGATGAGTTTTGCTTACGAAATTTACATGTTTATTGATATTCATACTAGCAGTCAAGTCAAATGCAAAGGTACATCAATAACAAGGGTCATTGTTGAAACGACGGAGATGTGGCGTTAGCTTTCCCAGGTGGCTAATTTAGCGTTAGCTTCGTGTTGAGTGCAACGTGTTTATCCTTTATGTTAACGTTACCTCCTAATGCTAAACAAATGTTCAAGCTTGATTGAATCTGTGACTTCAAGATTGGCACAGTTTCGGAAATCGGATAATGTTCCTTCAAATCGATAAAGTCCAAGATTATATTTGTGATATCGAGAGACATCTTTAGGAAGTTATAATAAATCCTTTTGTATCGTTGCCATCTAACGTTAGCCAACTAACTTGGTCTAGCTAACTGTTACATGCGGGTAGTTTACCTAACCAGTTCTTGTTTACGTCTTTAACTTCTGACAACTCATTTTATTAGATGAAGTGAAAACCGTAACGTTAACGTCACATTTCAGTGCACGGGTGCGTTCACACTAGATCAGTCGGTCCGGGGATTTGTCGCAGGGTTGTGCGGCGGTTGGCCCATTTGTGACGTCCTATGACTTCATATTTCATTATTATTGTTTTCCGAATCGTTTAGAGATCTCGACATTTCGACCACACATGAATGCAGCTTCATTTCAAGGAGAAAGGGGCGAAGAGTCTGCTTTGTTGTTGCAGGAAACGGTCAGCTGTTACACATACGGTTTCGTTTTTTACTCTCATTGTGTTTTGAAACTTTCTTGTGGCAGCGATAGAGACCGTGAGGACTGAAGTCTGATCGATGTTACATGATTGGCCACGCAGTGTGACGTCGGATTGCGTTTCTGCAAAACGTAGATCCGTTTTAAAGCCTATGTTGCAGGTTAACCACCACTGTTGATTATTGGGTACAAAAAACACTCAAGAAATGTATATCATTTATAAAAATGTCTCCAAATAGTGTTAAATGTTCAGTTTTCGCCCACCAACACAGCCTTAACGCTCTAACCCCATTCAAAATTAATGGGAAGACGTTTTTGTTGTTTAGTATATGTGAACGCAGCCAGAATCCTTAACCATTCATGGTTAAGCATTCATGCTTTAAAACATGTTTCTTGTTTGTAAAGGTAATCATTGTTGTCTCTTTTAAAGGATCATCATGGCTGATGATTTTGACGTTGAGGCCATGCTGGAGGCTCCATTTAGAAAGGTGGGTTGCAGATTACAGAGATGAGGCCTGTTTCACTGTTATGATTTACTCTGGAGTCCTTTTATATTTACTATTGTGACAAATTTTACTTGAATGTTAGTGTGATTGAGTATTTAAAACACAATACAGAATTATAAATAAATCCACATCTATCTCTCTTTATAGACTTCCCTAATGATATCTCACCTCTACTCCCATGAATTCATCTTTGATTCCACTGTGAACTGTGAAAAAAAGGAAGGTAGTTATTGTGCATATACTGATGTACTGTGGTTCACCTTAGGACTAAAAGAGATTCAACCTAGAACATCCAATCCCTATTCGGTTGCAACAAGGAGAATGCCAATGGTTGATAAGCCCATCTATACTTGTCCAGCATAGGAGGCAGTATTCAGATTTACAATCTGCATGCCATCACTGTTTCAAAATGTGCAGTCCTATTACGTCAATTTTAAACTCCAGTTCTGAAATTGAAAACAAATGTTTTACACTGTGTGGGGCTTGGATGAAAATGTATCACTCTGTCACCCCAAATTGCTCATTAGTTAGAATCATGTATGAAGTTGTAACGAAAAACAATTTCCCCAAATAAGGGATACTAAGTTGTGTTTGTATAAATCTATTACTGTTTTAAATCTAATAGTTGTAGTTTGACAACAGCATGCTAGAAAAATGCAGATATTGCAGATTGTGGACCTTCATTGTGTGAACACATGAGCCATATCATGGTTTTATGGCAAATACAGGTGAATTATTGTAATGTATATTTATTTGTCTTGCTGGTAAATATGAATACTGCCTCTTTGCCATAGTCAACTGTAATGTGAATCAGCATCTTGATTTTGCATGCTACACGATACCACAGATATTGATATATTACTAGAATGACTGTAAAATAGACACTTCTATCTAGCATCATTGTATTATAGTTATTTTCAGTAGTTAATGATTCCTTAAGTCAAAAGGTTGGAAATATTTACTCTAGATAATGGCAGTGTAACACGTGGCTGAATTGATGGATTTATTTCATTTCTTTTTTTTTTATTCTTTTTTTTTTTTTGTTCTTGGGCGTCAATATTACTAAGAAGTGTGAATCCCTGTTTGCTTCAGGGCAAGATGTGTGACAGAGGTGGCATCGAGCTCTTACAGTCCAAGAACGAAAATGGGTGAAGATCACTGGACTGACACCAACCACACAGGATCTCTTTTAGTGGTCGTGGGCCATGCGTGGTCACATGATTAGGCACAAATAGTGGCATTGGTACGACTTATAATAAAGGGGAATGGTGGAGATGATCTGACTTCTGTCAAAGCTTCTTCAACTCAGCTAATATTTTGGACACACTCCCTTTTGCTTTGTTGCATAAGTACTGAGCAGCCTTGTTAAAAAAAAAATACAGGAGTGGGATGGGAAGCTATTGGGGTGGTGGAAGGACACTGTCCAGACATGACAGTAGGAAGTTTTGAAGTATTATTATTAATTGAATATATTCTGCATTTTCTCTTGTCCCACCCCATCCCCTTTACCTTGACGACTTGAAATGTTTCATCTACGTCCTCATGATCTTCTTCTATCAACCTTGCTTAGGATGAGATCAAGTCCTCTCATGCAAATGGACATGACGACCAAAACAAAAAGTAAGTTTTTGATGTATGAAATGGCATAACAGTTAATTCATTTAATGAAATGTGTTCACTTTGCATGACGATAGCAATGTTGTAACATGTTTCAGGAAAAAGAGGAGCCGAAGCAAGAGCCGAAGCCCAGGCTCTAGGAGGAGAAGAAGCAGAAGCAAAGACAAAAAGAAGGGTAAGAAGAGGAGCAAGAGCAGAGAAAGAAAACGAAGCCGCAGCAGAGAGCGCCATCGCAGCAACTCCCGAAGCAAGGAGCGTTCTGGCCGGTACAGAGCACGCAAGAGCCCACTGTATGTGACCTTTTTATACTTAATGACATATACACTGTGTCCACTTTATTAGGTACACCAGTGCAATATAATGCAATCCAACGCACCAGTCTAGCTGTAACCTCTATATTTACAAAGCATGCTGTTTTGGGGGAAATTGTCAAATGTGTAAATTATTGAGGTAAAGATGTACTGGAATACATTTATAGAAGTGTTTATGGTTTTATCCTCCGCATACATGAAGGTGTCAAAATATTAGAAATGCAGTCCAGTACAAAATCACCACTATGACCTCATTGGTAAAACATATTTAATTAACACCTCAATGACTTATAACTTGATCTTAACCCTTTTTCACAGACATTTTGACTTGTCATAGTGGGAGAAGCACAACATTGACGATGGTTCTATTCAAGTGTTTGAATGAGTCAAGACAGTGTGAGAACAAGCCAATATGCCTAATACCAACATTCTGAAATTCAAGCAACTCAATGTAATTTAGCCGTTATTAATTGAATAATTTACACGTGTTTCCTACTGTGACGTGTGAACATGTCTTCTGTTAAAGTTCTAGGAAAGCTCTGTAGGAGAACCAGAGGCATTTGTAATGCTGGAGCAGGAAGTTACTTAATTGCTAGTTTTTGCTGTAAAAGTACTGCAGTAGAAATCATTGTAAGCAATACAAATGTTAAACTTCGAAGTTTAAATGCGCTCTTGCTGCGTTTTCCCCACACAGCGCTGTATGTAAACGGCCAAAACAGGACCCTGTATCTTTTCTCATACAAAGCGCGCGTCCAAACTAAAAATTAATGTTCTCCTTTTTATACTTTAGTCGGAAACGTTCCAAAAGTCGGAGCCCCGTAAAAAAAGAGAAGAGTCCCATCAGGTGAGATGAATCTTAACACAACTGCTTTTTCCTAAGGGTACATTACCTGATTTTGTTATAGCACCTTGAAATCAGTGATTTTCTTCAAACTCACTGAGGTTTTTAACAGATCTTTGAAAATGTGTTTTTTATTCAAGAAATTTTGAGGATGCTATCGGGCCGTATAACAAAATCAGGGAGTATGTCTATTATTTACCTTCTTAGTGTTGATAATTTCACTAATTATTCATTAGCTTTTTTTCCAGAGGCCTTCTTTTTCAATTGTTTTTTTTTCCCTCTATTTAAGGCAACCAATTGATAATTTAACACCAGAGGAGAGGGATGCCCGCACAGTTTTCTGTATGCAGCTCGCTGCAAGAATCAGAGCTCGAGACCTGGAAGATTTCTTTTCAGCTGTTGGAAAAGTCAGTGATTTTCAAGTATTTTTCACATATAATCCAGCAAGTCTGTGTACAATATGGCTCTTAAATTCTCACTGTTACTCTCTGTAGGTTAGAGATGTGAGAATGATCTCAGACAGAAACTCCAGGAGATCAAAGGGCATTGCTTACATAGAGTTTGTGGAGTCTTCTTCTGTGCCACTGGCTATTGGATTGACTGGCCAGAGGCTTTTAGGAGTGCCCATCATCGTCCAGGCATCTCAGGTGGGTTAATCTAAATATAGACTGCGACTGGATTATTTCTACATGATGTAACAGAACATATAAATATCCAACAACAATTTACAACAAATAAACTTGTTAACCCTAGATTACATTACAAGTTGGGTATTTGTACATTTATATAGTGAATTAACTTGATTACATTACTTTTCCACATTACAGGCAGAAAAAAATAGAGCTGCAGCTGCTGCCAACAATCTACAGAAGGGCAGCTCGGGTCCAATGAGGCTGTATGTGGGCTCCCTGCACTTCAACATTACTGAAGAAATGCTTCGAGGGATCTTTGAGCCTTTTGGAAAGGTCAGGAACAAGTTTCACATGTACTGTATAATGAGCATTTTGACTTGTTTGCAGATGCATTCATGATAATCCTGTTTTTGTTTCGAAAGATTGAGGGAATCCAGCTAATGATGGACAGTGAGACTGGACGATCCAAAGGATATGGCTTCATATCGGTAATTAAAGCAGCTTTATTTCTTTTAAAAATGGCTTTAGTGTTTGCAGCTAGCTTGATTCTATCTTCCATTTTTAAAGTTTGCAGATGCAGAATGTGCAAAAAAGGCCTTGGAGCAACTCAATGGCTTTGAGCTGGCTGGACGTCCGATGAAGGTGGGGCATGTTACAGAGCGCTCAGACTCATCGACAGCCAGCTCGTTCTTGGACAACGACGAACTTGAGAGGACTGGCATCGACTTGGGAACCACAGGGCGTCTACAGCTAATGGCTCGACTAGCAGAAGGTTCGTAATATCTGGCATTGTATTGAAAAATCCAACATGACTTTGCGTAAACATACACGCAAACTTTCTTAAATCAAGTGTTATCTGTACGCATTTTGAGCTATCTGTGTGTATGTCTACGCTGTGTACAGCAGACATACAGGCCACTTGGCGTGTTATTGCGTGAAGAAAGTGACGGTTGAGATTAAACTTGACATGCGGGGCACGATCCCATTTCCTGGGTGAAGGTCCTGTGTTTTACCCATCCATCACCCCAACAACCTCCTTGCAGATTTTTGCCCTTTCATACTACTCGCTACGCCATAAATTCACGCATAATCACAAGTCAATGGAGGCCAAACAGCATTAATAAACATGCTAAAAAGCAATTATGCATCTTTATAACAAGGCAATAAAGGTATACAAATTGGCGTGTCATACATATACCATTTCATGAGAGCAGTTTGGACAAATCTGTCATGCAGCAATCATTTCTTTCTCTCCACAGGAACTGGTCTGAAAATCCCTCCTGCTGCTCAGCAGGCTCTACAGATGACTGGGTCCATACCCTTTGGAAACATTTCTGCTCCAACCTGTGAGGGCCCTAGATAATAGAAAATATTCTGTGTATTTGTTTATTAGAAAACTCAGTGACAATTTTTTTGTTTCAGCTGTTCCAACTCCAGCTCCAAGCCAAGCCTTGAACCTCCCTTCACAGCCATTGGCAACACACTGCCTTCAGCTGTCCAACCTGTTCAACCCACAATCGTAAGGACATTATCAAGTTCATTGGTTGGTCTTAAAACATTCAGAAGCCCAAATTTCTGGGACGGCGTATAGCTCACCTGGTAAAACACTCATCCGGGTTTGAATCCAGTTTCCTGTCTATCTTCAGGTGTTCGGAAAAAATCTAAGATTGTATATTGAAAGAGCCCTTGGTCTAATTGTTCCTTCTGCAGCTTCACCTAAACCTCAGAAATCATTTTTACACAGAATGACAAATATATTCTCATCTCACATTGAAATCACTTTAAGAAGGGATCTTTATTGCCAGTATTAACAAGATGAGCAATTAAACAACCCACCAATGAATTTCTACGTACATACGGGCCAATCAGTAAAGTGAAATTATCCTTTTACAATCTTGTTTTGTTTCAGTGAAAATGATCCCAGCTGGGCCGTCGAGATCCAAGATGATGTTATTGAAGAGTGCAACAAACATGGAGGAATTGTTCACATTTATGTTGATAAGAACTCTGCTCAAGTAAGTTCCCAATCAATGTCACTAGATTAAATGGTTTCATAGCAACACTGGGTCCCAAGTGACATTTTTGTAATCTTGTCTCCCCCCCTTTTCACATAGGGTAATGTGTATGTGAAGTGTCCCTCAATACCAGCAGCGATGGCAACTGTAAATGCACTTCATGGACGCTGGTTTGCAGGTATGCAACAATGCTATTTGGTTTTGAATCCTTAATACAAGGAATGTAAAACTGTTTCCAGGTTTTTAACTTTTTCTTGACCTCTCTTCTAGGCAAAATGATAACGGCTGCCTACGTTCCCTTACCAACCTACCACAACCTTTTCCCTGATTCTGTAACGGCGAAGCAGCTCCTAATGCCGGCACGCCGATAGTCTGACACTCATGAAAGTCAGTGTAAATACATTGTTTGCAGTCATTGAAACAGTCATTGACATTAGTTGGCTGTGTGTAATAAAAGTTGCCTCAAGTTCATGTGTTAATCATTATAAATTAGGCAGGTATTTTGAGTTGCTTTTCAAATCTTTTTTTGGTTTGTGTTGTAAACTACAGGTATATTGGTCTGTATGTTTTTAAATATTCCTGTTCTGCTTGTTTAAATCAAACTGTTTTAGATTTAAAATAAATTGCAAAGAGTTACAAAACTGTTGGGTTAATAGGCCTTAAATGCCAAAAGTATATCAATGTCAACAATAATCCTTTGTAACTTTTTACAGCCATAATTTCATTTTTTGTATGAAGGCTCCCAATAAACTTTGGCAAATTTGACATTCCTTGTGATTTTTTTCTTTCATCCTATGTTTAAAATCTTAATAGCATTGTTTCTCTATTTTTAGTCACTTTAATTTTATTTCTTCAGCAAGTTGGGTTTAAACTGGAGTGCTGAGCATCTGCTTATGGGCTCAGTTCTGAGGTACGTTTCAAGGTTTAGTTCTGATTTCTTCTGAACATGAATGTTAACATAACTGACGACCAATGTTAATTTTTCAAATAAATTGTGACAAATCCTGAGCCATTAAAAGGACAATTTTCACGCCAAAAACATCTTACTTGGTGTGGTGCAGTGTGACCAGTAGCTAATAGTGGCCTTAAGCTGGGCTCTGAGTTTTAAAATGGTAAATCAGACACCTTTGCAAAATCAACCAGTCTTAATCCTTTTACTCTGCTCTTGTAATACTGAAAAATACCATGTGGTGCTTGTCACTACTTTCTACTGTGGAATGGGCTTTCAAAAACTGGTATTTCTCAGTTTTACAAGAGAAAAGAGTTCAAGGGTGCAGAATAGCTGGTCTGTTTGGCTAATATACATTTGAATAACTGTCCCACCTCTAAAGAACTGCACCTAACCCCCACCAAGCTTTTCTGTTGAATCATCCAGGACAGCCTCATACGCAAGTATCGTTTTAAACAAATGACACAAGACAGATTTAATGCATATACTGTAAACTTTATATTCTAACCAAAAGGTATTGCAACAACAAAATAGCTTTAACTTTACAAATCTTTCAAAATTTTACTCTTATTTTTTCCCTCCTCCAGAAAGTCGTTGACATCTGGGGGGGAAACAACATGGTTAAAGTCTTTTGTAGCAACATTTAATGTCTGCAACTCAGCACGCTTTCTATGAAACAGATGTGCAGGAAACTATCGATTTGTGAATGTTTAATTTCAAACAACCAAAGTCCTAACGTCCTAAAGCTTTTGTCAAATTTAATGGATTTGAGAGTAAAGACCAAGCACTTTCATTTAAACATAAGCAAATAACTAAGTAAATATTTTCAAAACAGATTGGGGAGGGTTTAGCACAGGTAAATTAATTTACACCCAATACTTCTAATTCACTTCAGTTTTGCTCTCACCCACGTTATTTAAGTCAAAATGAGCAAAACTGCCAATGATAACACATACTTAAATTTGTAGTAACTATAAACCTTGTGTACTATGTGCTGTAAGGATCCTTTCACTGCCGAAATGTCTCAACCGAGAATGAAAGTTGTTGCTGACCTGAAAGGGCTCTTCACTTCTTAGGAGAGCATTCCTTCGCCTGGTGAGCTTGCAGGACAGCAATCGCCTCGTCCACCTGACCGAAGGAGGGGAAAAAGACAATGGGACGATTCAGCAGCACAAGTCTCATTGTTACCACTTATGTGTACGGTAAAGGGGAAGCTACGGCCAAGAGCTTGTTTTCCTAGCTTAGCATTAAAGACTGGAAACAGGGGAAACAGTAAGCCTGGCTATGTCCAAAGGTAACACAATCTGCCCATTAGAAACTAACTATCACTTTATAGGTCGCTTGTTAATCCATAAAAAAACAGTAAAAATGTCACGTTGTGGGACTGGTTCTTGGCCAGACTGGTGAGGTTGGTGCTGCTTTCTTGCAAAGACTTTGGAAGAAGGTGGCGTAAACAAAATGTCCACAAGTAAGCTAATGGAGCTCAGCGCAAATTCTTTCAGGATGACTTCTAATCACCGCTATCCCTAAAACTTTACAGCTGTTTTAGGGCTGGGCGATTTTTAAATGTGATATGGAATTAGACCACATCGCATAGATCAATATAGTTCGAATTTGCACTGTGACCCTTGCTCCAAGCAAGCTGCTGCCCCGGAGCTCTCTGCATTGGTCCCCGGCCACCGCCCCTCCTCTTTCATGCACAGAGGGGGGAGGGGCAGGAACAGACACACAACAAACATGGAGGAAGCAACAACGTCTGCGGAGCGTGCGGAGGAGGAATTGAAAAGAGTAAAAGAAAAAGCAGTGGCTCAGTAATTTGGAGATGGTTCGGATTCAAAGTATCAGATGAGTGCCATAAATAAGTTACAGACGGGTGGAAGCACTACAAATCGTTTTCACCACCTAAAACAGTGGCACAAACTGCAATACGAAGAGTGCGTGAAACTGCGCCCTGCAGAAGCCCCAGCCGCAAGCGATTGACAACCCGAAAAAGCTCCAGCTCTGAAACAAAGCTAATTGCAAACTTCATTTTCCCACAGTATGCCTTATGAAAAGAAAAGTGGTGTACTATGACTAAAGCCGTGTCTTATCACACTGCTAAAGATATGGTCCCTGTTGAAACTGTAACAAGTCGGATAAAAAAATAAAATAAAAAGCTACTGACAAATAAGGACCTGAGGTATGAGCTTCCCAGTCGCAACAACTTTGCACGAGAAGCACTGCCACAAATGTACACTGAAGTCAGACAAAGCCTTGTTAACGTGACCCATTTTGCGTTGACCAGCGTATGTGGTCGAGCAGGACATCCGAGCCTTACATGAGCGTGACAGTTTACTTCATTCAAGACTGCGAGATAAAAACAGCGTGTCTCCAAACAAGTTATTATCCCCAGGATCACACCGGTGAGCATATAGCTGAGGCCCTGCAGGATGCAATTGCAAGCTGGAAACTCCAGCATCTGGTTGTTATAACAACCGACAACGGGAGCAAATTGGTCAAAGCGGTTGAGCTGAACGAGTGGCTGAGGACGCAGTGCTTTGGTCACAGACTACACTTGGCTATTGGCGAGTGCAGTGTTGTAAGGAGTATACAGATATTTTACTTTAAACAAAAACATTAAAATGTTAGTTTTTCCTTATTTTCCTTTTGTGTGTCTGTCTGCAAACTTTGTGTTTTATGCTGCTATCTTGAACAGCTGATCTTTTAATCATGAACCAGGTAAAGAAACCTGTTTATTTATTCATTTGATTTTGCAACTGTTCACTGAAATAGCCGGTTTCAATGAAACTACTTGTGACATGACATATTTGGCTCTCACTGCAGAAAAAAAAAAAATAAGGATCCTAAACATATCGGGATATGACTTTTGATCCCAGTTTGATCGCCCAGCCCTAAGCTGTTTAGAGATGTTCACTTTTCAGTAAACTAACCAGAACTGACCACAAAGTTCATGATCCAATCACACCATGACATCCTGCTTTAAATGTCTTTTCTCCATTGTTGTCAGCTGTCTTTTCAGGCAAACATGGGTAAATATAAATTATAATCAACCTCTTGGAAACACTGCAATACCATCTACATTGTTTAAGCTTCAGAGAAGTCACAGTGACTCATTGGATGCTCCTCTTATCTGGTCTCTGACTTTTTCAAGTGCATCCAGTTTTTGGCTAAAAGAAATTGGAAACCTGTGGAAGTGTTTGGGACAGGTAAAGACAAAAAAAAAAAAAAATAAGTGTATGACACAGACAAAATCATTAAAAAGAAAAAGGTCTAATCGGTATCAATGCATGTGTAATGTCGTAAGACAGTAAGAAAAGAACACAATTATACCTTAGAGTGCAGGGACTCAGGCGTCTCCAGCATGTGCAGCAGCTCCGAGTTGTCGATCTCCAGCAGCATGCCAGTGATTTTTCCAGCCAAGTTTGGGTGAAGGGCATGGATCACTGGGTACAATCGCTCCCCTATGTATCACAGCAGAGAGAGAGAGAGAGAGGATTAACAACCAAAATACACACAGAAGTTGCTTCCATCTACATACAAGAAGAAAAGAGGCAGAATTGAATGATGCCACACCGAGAAGCTGTTTCTGATCCATGAGTGGAGCTGAAGCCAACATCGAGGCGGTGAGCGGTTCGTGGCCTTGAATGTGCGCCGGTTGCTCCATCACAGGTGCAGGAATAATCTGACAACATTGAGTATTACAGCATTACTCCAATGATGTCTTAGTGAGAAAAAACTAGATGTAAACATAGCTTTGTTGACAAGAAAACTCCACTGGGTACAGGGCACCAGAAACAGCAGTGAAACCCAAACAGTGAAGATCACTGTTCCATAGTTTCTGGTCCTGGGCGTGTTTTAGGATTAGAGAACAGCACAGTACAGACTACAGTACCTGTAGTCTCGTCATGGGTGCAGGTACAGTAACGACCTGCTGGACATTTCTCACTGCAGACGAGTACTTATACTGGCCGCTTCTGGTCATACCAGGCATGTCAGTACGCCCTCCTACAGTCTGCGTGGCAATGTTATCTAAATAAAGAATTTACCATCCACGTAAATTGCACATATTAGAAGAATGGGGCTTGTCATGTTGTCCTACTTCTGGTACTTACTTGTCTTTTGTGTGGAGTTTATGATGCGCGGAGCCTGGGTGGAGGCCTGTCTGACTGTAGCGATGGGGGTCGATCCACGTCGGGGAACCGAAGTACCAACAAACTGGGTTGAATAGGTGCCTAAAAACAAGAGATGACATTTATATGCACACACACACACACACACACACACACACACACACACACACACACACACACACACACACACACACACACACACACACACACACACACACACACACACACACACACACACTTCACCCTGTAGTCTCGGTGGTTGTCCTGTCCAACGAGGTACTGGTCTCATGCTGCTGACAGCATTGTGGTTGTAAAAGGAGCGAGTGGGAGGCTGCAAGAAAAATTTGGAATCATTTTGCAGGTCTGAACCCCATTTTTCTCTTTTTTTGGAAGTGCAACCATTTCAATAGCAATGATGGGGCCAATCTTTGAAAGGGGAAGCAGCTTCAAGTTGGTCTGAATCTTAAACTTACTGTCCAGTAAAATAGCAAATAGAAGGCTATCGCAGTTCTCTTTATTCATACGTCCATACCTGTGGCACAGTCATGTAGTATCCGGCCTGCTGGTAAGAGTCAATGATCGGACTTGTCATGGTCCTCAAGGTAGCAAGTCTCTGCATGTATTTATTGGTCAAGATCGCTTTACGCTCCTCTCTCCGCTGAGCCAGAGCCACATACAGTGGCTTGGTTGCAACAATTCTCCCGTTCATTTCAGTCACTGCTTTTGTTGCTTCTTCAGGTGAAGAGAAACAAACAAAGCCAAAGCCTTTGCTTTGGGAGCCGTCTGTCATGACCTGCAGGAAACAAAAAAATTTTTTAAGATAGTTGACAGAGCTGTAGACTTGAGACTTGGACACAAGTTGCAAATATGAGGACTTGCGTGAAGACGTGACGCGACTTGATGGCAAAAGGCTGAGAGACTTGACGACCCATAAATATTGTGCCTTTTGGAGCTCTGCCAAACAGTTGTGAGTAATTAATAATTAATTAACATTTCCATAACCTAATGCACACTATGATGCAGAGGAGAGAAATGAGCTCATAATAAAATACTTAGCATATAATAGTAGCAGCTCAATATTTTCCCCTCCTCTTCATCAAGTTGCCTATTTTCCTCCCTGCAGCTATTAACAAACCTAAAGCAGAAATCACTTTGTGCTAGTTCCTGCTTTCCTTCCAACACTGTTCCGGTCAAAAATGACCAATTTACACATTCCCTGTAGCATAAATATGGTATTTTCATCAGATTGCCTCAAGACCTTATGATATCCTTCACAAAAGGCAACTATCATTGTGACTACTTTCTTATTCAACTTTTGTTTACAGTCAAAAATGACATAGGAAATGAATGGGGAAGAGTATAATTTTCATCCAGGAGATGAAAGACATCTTCATACACACTCTCATACAACTTTCCTGTGCTTGTGTGCTCATAAATCATACTTTCTACAAGAGATTTTAGATGAATAAATGATGGGAGTTCAGTGTTTTCTTGAACTAATGTACTTTTCTCCCAATGTGAACCACACCTGCCAAACAAATCAATCTTGTGTAAATTATAGGAACCCATCTCTTTCACATACTCCTACTACTACTACTACTACTACTTTTCACATGTCCTTCCCTCACATGGAACACAACTTTCCCAAAGCAAAGTGTAAATCATGGGAATCAACTTCTTTTCAGTGGTTATGTGACAACTTCCTACTTCTGAACGCAGATAAAACAGAAACGCTGATTATTGCCCCTGAGAGTAAAATCCCTCTGATTAAAAAACACATTGCTGACTTAGGCTCGTCTATCCAGCCGAGGCTCAGGAGCTTAGGTGTTGTTTTTGATTCAGCGATGTCCTTAGAGTACCACTCAAAACAATTAGTCAGAAACTGTTTCTTCCAACTAAGGAATATATCCAAATTAAGAGCACTGGTGTCAAATGGTGAGTTGGAGATGATCATTCATGCTTTTATCTCCTCTCGGTTAGATTACTGTAACAGTCTTTTTACCTGTTTGAGCAAGAAGGAGCTTTACCGTGTCCAGGCTGTTCAGAACTCTGCTGCAAGGCTTTTAACTCACATTAACAAAAGAGCCCACATCACACCTGTTTTAGCAGCACTTCAATGGTTACTAGTCCAGTATAGAATTCAATTTAAAATTCTGGTTTTAACTTTTAGAGCTCTGCATGGCCAAGTTCCTTACTACATCTCTGAGTTGATACAGCTTCATACTCCGATCCGTAGTTTGAGGTCATCGGGTCAGAGTCTGTTAGTTGTTCCCCTCACTCATTTTAAATCCAGAGGGGATCGTTCGTTCCAAGCAGTGGCACCTAGGCTGTGGAATGCATTGCCTACATTTCTACGTTGTATGAATTCTGTTGATTCCTTTAAAAAGCAACTAAAGACGCTGCTATTCAAACAGGCTTTTAGTTAGACGTGGGGTTTTTATGGTTTTTTGTTTTTATGTTTTCCATTTGTTTTTAAAGTGTCTTATGCATTGTATTTGTTGGTATTGTATTACATTTTACTGTGAAGCACTTTGTGATTTTTTATCTGTGAAAGGTGCTATACAAATAAACCTTACTTACTTACTTACTTACTTACATCATGCCTTTGCCTGTTAACTTCCCATTGACCTCACGCGGGCCAGATGTGGCCCGGGGGCCATACAATGCCCAGGTCTGAAATTTACTGACAGACACTATATGAACAGTTTTCATGTTGCTTTGCCCTCATTTTACTCTGCAAACAACTTGAAGAGGCAAATGACAGTGAACAAATGCCAGAGCAAGAGGGGAGGGAGGGAGGGAGGGAGACACACACATGCATGTGAACTACCCATGTTCGCGCACACACCTAATAACATTACAATAAATGCTCTATTGAAAATACATTGTCATTTTATATTGGTATTTATGTTAAAATAACAGCAGTTAAAACTCTCCGGTCAAATTGGACCGCAAACACCGAATTAAGTGGGGTAGCAACAAACAGTGTTTAAAGGTTAAGAGCTCCTGTTTGTTTTTGTGATTATCATTGTTTTCATTTTTCTATTGTATTTATTATAAAGTTTTTTTTTTGCCAGTTGCCCAGTTTGAAACTGGACGTCATACATACTGAGCATACTCTGCATATATGACGTCATGTCCATGAGCAAATGGATGAGGATATGGACTGTGTTGTGGGAATGGTTTGAGAAGTTAATTTTAACCTGCACTGCTTAAATACATTGTAAATGTAATTATTTCAGTATTTTATTACGTTGACCAGAGCTGCGGTTCACTTTTGTGAAAAAGGACATGATCTGCATTGACTGCCAGTATACAGTATGTCTACAGGGCGGTGGGTCCTTGATACTGAGGATACATTTTGAGTATCCCTTTAAGTTTAACTGGGCATGCTTGTGAAACATGACAATGTGTGTACTAGCACAACTCAATGAAGAAGGCCCAAACCGCATCTCATTACCTTGGCACTGGTGATGGTGCCATAAGGGGCAAATTCCTTCCGGAGTCTCTCGTCATCTATGCTATCATCCAAGTTCTTCACATACAGATTCACCCCCTGGAATCAGACAGATTAAGAAATGCTAAGTTGTATACCTTCCAACCTTTACAAATAAATACAGATATACTATACATTAAATTTTTCTATGAAATTTCGCAGTCTTTAATATGTACATTGGCTCATGTCACCCTTTGGTATAAATGTCTACATTACAGTGTTGTTAGGAACTATCATTCGATGTCCAAGCTGACAATCAGCTGAAACCAGTATAGCACATCTCAATCTGATTTAAGAAAGATATAGTCAAACCTTAGTTTTAAATTATAATTATTTTATTTATTTTTAACAATTTGGAAATACACTTTTTGGCTTTCTTACCACATTAGATTAGAATATCAATAACTTGTGTTTTTTTTCATCATTTATATTTACAAAGTGCATCCTCTGTTGGACTCACAAGGAAGTGTTATTGTTTCCAGAGGTTTCAGACAAATGTCAGCGTATGACGTAGACAGCTGAATCTGACAGTTAGCAAGTTGCCAAAATGAAAAGGACAACAAAGACAACACAGGGACAAAAGCCACTCAAAAACTGTAGAATGATCAATGGAATAATCTCTCTAATTACTAAAACTGTAGGATATCCAAACAATTAAAAACATCTTTTTTAGTGTAGTTAATCTCTAGGGTATGCCGTTTATAACATGCCTCCAGCCTTAGGCCTTTACATTGTGTCTACCACTCGGATCTTATCTTCGTTATTGGGAATATTGACAATATTTTATAGAATAAGGTCTGCAGGTTTATTTTCAGACACAACATAACCCCCATTAATGGTATTGAAAAATTGTGATCTTTGTTATCAAATTCATAATTATCTGCAAAATACCCATCCCTGTCAGTGACTGCTTTAAATGAACCTGCAGTGCGCTCAGCTGAACTACATTGTATAAATAAACATCTGAATAAAACATTCTATAAACAAACTCTAAATAGGTAGGAACAAGACCATTAACAATGTCTTTAAATGACAATGCCAATATCCATACAATGCAGCAGCACCTGATAGCGCTGGATGCGGTCCTGTTTGATCTGGTCAAACTTGCGCTTGAGCTCTCCCTGGCGCTCCAGCCGCTTCTGAGCCCGACCAACATAGATAATCTTCCCATTGATCTCCTTTCCATTCATTTCATTAACTGCCTGGGAAAACAAGGAGAAGCATCAACATGAGACATGTTTAACATATTCTAAATGTGTCATTCAACAGTAGTTGCACTGTTCCCTTTATATTTATTTTAGATATTTTTATGAGGACAGTCAGTATCACTGGGAGCTGGACACGTAGTCTGGCAAGCCAAATAAAGATAGGGTAAATGACAACACCCCTACCACACTTCAGTTCCACAGTTCCCAGTTTTAGTAAGCTAAATGCATGATGGATGTTCCGCCGGATGTCCGTCGCCTTCCGTTCTCAAACTGTGTTCGCTTTGGGAAACAGCAACAAACTTCAAGCTAGCAATCTACACGCTGAAAATGGCAAGTTTTGAAATTTGGACTGTGCAACAAGCCAGACCTGCCTTGTTCTTTCAGGGAATAACTGTAAAGATTAACAAGGAATATGTTTACAGAATTTTTTTTGGGGGGGGAAGGGGCTTTTTTTTTTTTTTTTTTTTAAAAGAGGGCCAAGTCAAATTGGAACCCGGCTGCTGTAAGGAACTCAGCCTACTCAGTGCATTCTGTGCTGTTGAAGCCATTTATTTTTGTTGAATTACTTGTATGCTTTGGGTCCTTGTCCTGTTGCATCACCCATCCTCTGCGGAGCTTCAGTTGGCGGACAGATGGTCGTACGTTTGTCCATCCGTCCAGGCCCTGAGGCAGCAAAGCAGCCCTAAACCATGATGCTCCCTCCGCCATGTTTTACAGTGGGGAGCAGGTTTTGATGTCGGTGTGCTGTGCCTTTTTTTCTCCACACAGTGTTGTGTGTTCTTCCCAAACAACTCAATTTTGGTTTCATCTGTCCGCAATATATTTGCCAGTAGTGCTGTTGACCATCCAGGGGCTCTTTTGAAAACTTCAAAACGTGCTGCAATATTTTTTGTGGACAGCAATGGCTTCATCCATGGTGTCCTCCCATGTACTCCATTGTTTAAATGTTTTCCTTATTGTAGATGTGTCAACAAAAATGTTAGCATGTGCCAGATATTTCTGTAAGTCTTTAGCTGACAATCTAGGATTCTTTATCTCATCATTCTGTGCTGTGCTCTCGCAGTCATTTTTACAGGACGACCACGCTTAGGGAGAGTAGCAACAGTGCTTAACTTTCTCCACTTGTAGACAGTCTGTCTTACCGTGGACACATGAACATCAAGGCTTTTGGAGATACTTTTGTAACCCTTTCCAGCTTCATGCAAGTCAACAATTCTTGATTGTAGGTCTTCTGAGAGCTCTTTTCTGCGAGGCATGGTTCACATCAGACAGTGCTTCTTGAAACCAGTAAACCCAAAAGGTGTGTGTGTTTCTAAAGGGCAGGACAGCTGTCAGCAACACATCCAATATCATCACACTTATTGGAGTCAACGTTGGCTCACTCCTGGCTCCAATGAGCTCTTGGAGAGGTCATTAAGCTAGGGGTTCATACACTTTTTCCTCCCTGCACTGTGAATGTTTACATGTTATGTTCAATTAAACCATGGCAACATCTAATGTTTGTGTAGTATTATTTTCAGCAGACTGTTTTTCTATTGTTGTGACTTAGATGAAGTTCAGAGCACATTTTATGACCAATTCATGCAAAACTCCACATTATCCCAAGGGGTTTGCATACAAAAACCACCCTTTGCGCTCTCCAGCGCCCTGCCAACGAGAAAAACGCTTAATGACATTAACCTTAATGTCAATATAATGAACTGCTACTGTTGGTAGGTATCCAATCTGGGTTGACATAGAAACTTGACACACACTACCTTCTGAGCATCCTCGTGGTTAGCGTAGTTTACAAAGCCAAATCCTCGTGAACGGCCCCTCTCATCCTTCATCACTCGCACACTGAGAGTCCTCCCTAAAGGTTCGAGTATAAAACAGTCTGTAACTATCCAATATGCAAAGTGATAGTTGTTTGAAAGAGTTGTTTCAACTGTGGCAATGAATTAATTACAGACCCCCCCTAGCTGAGGAGGACACAGAGAATAAAAACTAAACAAAACATATGTATTTCTTACCAAATGCAGTAAATTCTTCCATGAGTTTCTCATCAGTGTAGTCTTCACCAAAGTTTTTGATGTATACGTTGGTAAACTTCATAGCTTTGGTGCCAAACTCCACCTCTCTTTCCTTGCGGGACTTAAAGTGGCCAACAAAACTGCAAACAGAACCAAACCCATCACCAAGGGAAAGGGAACAATAATGAAGGAATATAAAATAAAATGTTTGTCTTTAAGTCACCGCATCAAAAGACCAAGAACAAGACAGTTGATGAGGACAAACATTAAGAACAAAACATCAACAAACTTTGCGACTTTAGGACATAAGTCCTAAAAAACAGACACATATTTCAGTTAATGTTTACACCTAGTCCCCCTCCAGAAATGTAAAAAAGTATGTAAATAGGATTGGCTCCTTAGGTATGTGACAAATAAATCATTGGCTGTCTGAATCCATTTTTTTCCATTGGTACTCATATGCTCATGCTATATCTTATAGGGTATAAGAACATCATATGGACATTGGGGGTTTAACGATACCTCAGTCTGGAGAGAGAGAGAGATATATATATATATATATATATATATATATATATATATATATATATATATATATATATATATATATATATATATATATATATATATATATATATATATATATATATATATATATATATATATATATCAACGATCCAATATTTTTTCCTCTTTCGACTACACCTCTGATAAACATAAAATAAAATATATACAGTATACATTTCTTGAATCTGCACTTTCAAATGGCTCTTTGTAGTTTTGCTTATTTAAAGCTATTGTACTTGCACTTACTACTTGGAGTTCGCACCTTCAGGGTTGAAGCACTTAATTGGAAGTTACTTTGGATAAAAAGTTTCAGCTAAATGACATGTTATTGATACAAAGTGAAAATACAAATTACATATCGTCATCTTTAGAATGCACCTTTATTTTGAAATTAACACTTTATATTTATTGTTTTTATTAAAAAGGGTAGTTTATTTTTAATTTAAACTTCTGGAAGAGTCAAATTAGGCTTGGGCAATCTAATATTTTCAAATCATCCAACCGGAGTTACTAGAGATCCTATTTTAGTGGCTTTTTGTAAATATATACACATAAATGTAACTGATTGTGTTAAATGAGCTTATGTATCGTCTCATCGGATGCAGAACCCTGAATAAAATCAAAATTGTATTGTGGCAGACTGTGGGAGATCTGTAAATGTTCTACAATTGTCCAAAGAATCTATATAATATTGTATCATGTGTGATTTACAAGTGTTTAGCCTTGTTAACATGTCCATTAGGGGTAATGGACATGTTAACAAGGCTAAACAATTTTCATTGGAGGGGTTCTATAAGAACAAATACAAATTTGTTTATTCATCATGAATTAAATAAGGTAGAGGACAAATCTACACTGTAAGGACATGAGAGCTTTCGGAGGACCTTACTTTGCCTGTTTAAACCTAAAAATCACAATACACACAAACAAACCTAGACACATATCCTACATATTCACTGACCTAAGCAGGAAGAACTGACATGTTCCCCCCAGAAAATGGGCCTTTGGGTTGACAATGCCAGATTCCAACTGATTACCTGTCTTACGACTGAGCGAAAAAAAAAAAAATAAAACAGTTTATTTATTTACAGTTTATACAGTTAACATACATATTCTGCACTTTTCTTTACCTCAACTTACTTTTTTTAGATTGTATTTTTGCCGCCTTTTTAGATTGTATTTAGTTTACTCACACTTTCCTATCATTCAGCAGCATCCCATTCATGGTTCCAATGGCCCGGTTTGCAGCCTCGTGAGTTTCAAAGTGAACAAATCCATAGCCTTTGGACCCTTTCTCGTCACAAACAACCTACAAAGAGAAAAAGGCATTAAATTCTGCAAATTATAGTTTTTGCAACTACAAAAAAACAAAATCACCTTTAGTTTAAATGTGTACTTAAACGCCCTGCTCTTGTATACAAACTTTACCATCCAACACTGATTGCAGAAGATATGGGATTATCAAACATGCTTAATACTCAATGAAACAATAAGTCACATGGAACAAACAAGCTGGCAAAGACCAGAGAGCTATGGCAACCATGCAGTATTCAAAAGGATGACCCAAGGCACTTACTTTGCAGGACAAAATATTGCCAAAGGCTGAGAAGGTATCATACAGCGCCTTGTTGTCAATCGACTCATCCATGTTCTTGATGAAGATGTTTCCCACACCAGACTTCCTGAGTCCTGGGTCACGCTGAGACCACATTATTCGGATAGGCCGACCCTTAATAACGTCGTAGTTCATTGTATCCAAGGCACACTCCGCTTAAATAAAAAAATAAACAAACATAACCAAACTCCCTTCAGTCATTAAATGTAACATGTTCTCATAAAGCACCACCACACATAATGCAAGATTTATGCAGGGCTCAACACTAACTTTTGGTTGCCATTTTTTAGTAACCTTATATTTTGGGAATTAGGATACTGTGCAGTTATATGTCAGCCTAATAATGAAAATGTGATATAAAAGATAAAACATTTTACAAATTCCTTTTTTGCTTTAAATTTAGGTTCATCTGGTTTGTTCATCTTTGTCAGTTGATTCAATTTGCATTCTTGACGGGTTAGTCAAACTTTTGAACCCACAGTTTAACAATTTAATTTGATGCACCAATGCCTCTAAAACATATGCCTCTGCATGCTCACACACGCTTAAACGCAGCAACACACTTGCAACTTTGTCTTGTGCAGTTGTCTGGTTCTGACTGTAACAGCAATATTTTAATTTGACTTATGCAACAAATAATTTCGAAAACAGGTTGAGCAATATTAGAATGAGGATTTATTTTACACTATATTTAATGTGTGTGGCATGTGCTTGATTAGTAGTTATTGCTTCACTTATTAGCTAAAAAAAAAAAAAATACTTCTAGGATAATTTCTGAAATACTTGAGGATATCGGGTGGATTCCAGCTTGATTTCCATCATCATGCTGTCCAGCGTACATAAACGTCAGCAGCAAAATACAACATGGGATGTTGCTATTGAGCAACACTTACTCTGATCCCCGAAATTTTTATTGATACGCCATCAGTAGATCCATTTGCAAACTCATCCCCACAACATCATAAAGTCCAACCCCTTATTTCTTATTCATTTTTAACTTCCGTCAGTTTCTTCTTTTACATCACATTTAAAACTTGTTTTTGCCTGTAATTCTGAATTTTTGCTGTAGAGCCGTAGTGTGTGACACCGTGCTGCAACGTTGCTATTCTTGTGAATTAATTTTCCAGTGATAAAAATAGCTTTACTACCAAGTTTTGGCCAAAATGGGTACTTTACCATCAGCTGGTTGCTGAAAGTTTATGTAGGCGTATCCCAGAGATCTGCGTGTTATGATGTCACGGCACACACGGATTGACATGATGGGTCCAGCAGGAGAAAATTTCTGGTAAAGCATAGCCTCCGTAACATCAGCATGCAGGTCGCCTACATACAGAGAAGCGAGGGGATACGCTTGTCCACTGCTGTTCATCTTGGGTGACAGCTAGTTCAAAAAAGAAGAATCTTATCAGTTATGAGTATTACATAGTATAATTTCCTAACAATAAAAAGCAACATTTTGAAACGCATAAAAAACATTCCCTCTGAGTTGCCAGTTTATAAAAGGTACACAAGTTACATCCCATGCAAACCTATATGAACAGCTTTGCCACTATTTCTACCTTATTATAGGTTATCATATTGCATTTGTGTTAACCAAAGTGTTGATTGGACTAGGGTTAGTATAATTGACCTAAACAGGTTATTTAATATTTTAAGTTTTAATGTATCATTATCACATTATCAGTATGTCTTTTTAGTGTATAGAACGCACATCATTAATGTACAACAAACATCTTCGTTACAGTTTCAACAAAAACTTCAAATTACAACCACCATGAATGTAGGATTAATTGCAGGGGTATTGTATTTGCCTGCATTACTCTAGATCAGTCTTTTAGTTTAATAACGCATTTAATTTTAAATAAACTTGGAGCGGAATGCAACTGTATACTGTATTGGGGGGGGGGGGATATAGTTCCTGCTTGTAAGAAGTTTTATTAAATAAAAAAAAAAATGATTGTGCTTTTGACTGGCTATGATTTTTAAAGCCCGAGTCAAATCACTATGCAGACAGAGACGCAACAAATAAAATTAGGACCTGATTTAAATATGTTAATTGCTGTTTTATTAGGTCCACCCTATTTATATTCAAGGAGGATAAACTTGGCTAAATATTAGAAGCACCTCTCTGTACACCCTTATTGCAATACAGTTCAACACTGTCCCGCTAACTAAAAACGTCCTCCAAAATAATCATGTTGTTTCAAGACCTCTAAAATATGTTTTAACAAAAACTGAACATTCAAACCTTCATGAAGGTAGGATGTAACTACTGCAGGACTGTTACATCGTATTACATTTATTTTAGCTAGCAATGTGCAACGTTACCTAATAAACTTACAATTGAGTACATGTTAATATAAAAAAAAAAACTATTTACGTTAATGTTAATTATGTGTTTTGGGGGGGCTAAATGCTGGGCTAAAAAGGCCTCACAAACTAGCCAACATTTACCAAAATATTGTCACCTAATTATGGCAGTGTTTTAATAACGTTAAACATATAAAGCTAGCGCTACAAGAATGAGTTCAAATTTAAAGTTCATAAAATATTATTGAACTTGTTACCAGAAAACTGTAAAGAGAGCTAGCTAAAAAAGTTAGCTAAATTTTATTCGAACACTTCGCATCAAAATTAGCTGATATCTATTGTAGAAGCAGCAACTCAATCTCAAACAAACCGATGAAAATCGCTTAAAATCCACGTTACTTACGGCTTTTAAATAGCCAATGCGTCGGAATGCTGATGTATGATTTTCAAGGTAGCGGGTAGTGAGCGCTGTTCAACACTTTCCACATGGGCGGGAGGTTGTTTTCGTTTAATTATGACCGTGGAACACCTGCACGTTTCCTCCGCGAATCGTCGTTTTAATTAAGCTGTGAGTGGGCAGAGGTTAACTGACGTGATACTCCGCGATGAAAAGTAGTTCTCTAATATCAAGGGCTAAAATGTATTTCCGTCTATTTCACCCTCTAGTGGACGTTTGCAAGGCCTTAGCTGAAATCGAAACCCACCCACATTTTTTCAGAATTGATTAGATTACATTTTATATTTAATTTTGAGCTATTTTATGAATTACTAAACCATATTAATATTCCTTGTGAACAAAAATGAAGACGTAATTTACCGGTTATCTTAAACGAAACTTTATTTCACTGAATGGTCTTTGACACTTTCCTATTTCTTACATGTATAGTGAAACTAGAATGGTTTTAAGATACATAAACACAAAGCTAGAATTACACCAACCATTGTTTATCTCCATGTCATCATTGCTTTTTAGAGCTATTCTAAATTTTCACAACCACGTGTGTGCACTGGGTAATAGACTGTTACAGAAGCAAATTTTTAGCCATAAGACTTGTCAGTAAAAACAAAGCAAGTAGATACCCGATATACAGACAGGCTTCGTTCCACATTCACTAACTGCATTTTCATCAAGCATAATAAGCTGACATGATTTTTTTTTTTTTTTTTTTTTTTAAACAGAAGATATTTCAATTCATTGGAGCATTGTCAGAATAAACAGACTGTCAGCTATAATGTGGAATGGTGTCTTCAACTACAATATGTGGAATGTAGTGGTGATAAATGGTATTGTGACACTGAGCTTCTTTCCAAAGTGATGGCTTGGGCGTCTCCAAATTGCACCTTCAAAATAGACCTGATATTTGAGGCGATCATTCACACTAGCTATCATTAACAGCAGAGATGCACCTGGGTAAAAACTGAGGTCAAGATTTAGTTATTAAAAATTTGTCATGCCTTACTCGTTACCGTTGAGATTTCTTAAAACAACAAGCAGATGCAGCCAAAAAGGCTGCAAGAGAAAGCCAGGCACAGATGTTTTTGGAGAAAACAACCACTTTAAGAGGAATATTTTGCAAGCAGGGTTGATACAGTGTGGTAAGACATTTTCAATTAACATCAATAAAAGGTTACTTTAGGTTTTACAAACAGATGATAGTCAATCTTGCAAAATACATGGAACCACATTTACGCACATACAATTTTCATTGTACTGATATCAAGCAGCACCTGAACAGTGAGTAAAACTACAATGACAATCCATACTTAGTTCAAAAAAACCCAAAAAAGGAGCACTGCCTTTCCAAAAGCCTAATAAATGTGGAATGTCTGATGTCTGAGCAAATCTAACATGACAATTTAAAGGGGTCCCTTCAAAACTGAATTTGTGAACATGATCAAGGAGCATTACACCAAGATGTCAGTGTCACAATACAGCCTGCCTCCTTTCTGTATGAGCCCACAGCAGAATTGCAGTTAGTTGTTAATACAGGATTGTACGCGTCTGGAAATTCAAACACAAAAACTGTTCTGGGGTTGTGAAGCAAATGGAACGCCTACCATCACAGTGTTTGGTGGAAATCAACTGCCAGTTTAATTACTATACAATAAAACCTGTAAATATCATGAGGAATCACAAATAAGAAAGTAACAAAAAAAAGGGATGAAAAATGCACAACTAACTAGCTGGGACAAAGGGATTTGGAAGGACAATTATAATTCACAACACCCCCTCCCCCCCAGGCCATACACACCCACACACAATCTTTCACATCCTCTCTCACGTGCTTTCTCACTACATACAGACATACACACAAAGCCGACAAAAACAACAGCAACATGGACTCACTAATCAATACAACATGTTTCCACAAAGTGACTGAATCTGCTTACTGAAAATTACCCTGTCACCTCACAGTGAACTGAGAGGGGTAAACTAGTTGGTCAGGAGCAATTCAGGCTGCTTGTCATACAGAAGTGGGAGGAGCTGATGGAGTGGAGGGGGATGTATATAAGCTGTCTGTGTTTAAGATAAGAGTGTAGGTGGATTAACAGTGCAATTCCATTAGTTTTCCCCATCTCCGGTCTCTCCCTCATCTGCCTGGTTTTCTGATGTCCACAGCTGGGAACAGAAAAAGAAAAACATTATAATTTGTGTAATACATCAGGATCAATCCGAGGCAAAACAGCATATGGCTTAAAACTCACAGTCAGGTTGTCCCTTAGTAGTTGCATGATCAGGGTGCTGTCTTTGTAAGAGTCCTCGTTCAAAGTGTCAAGTTCAGCGATGGCGTCATCAAATGCCTGAAACACATAAGATAAGTGTATATAATAGTAAAAAGACCAGCAGCATCCTTTGGCAGTTACTATGCAAAACCGATGTCTTTGAGAGCGAGTCAACACTAAAAAAACTAAATAGGTCAAATTTGCAACCCTTGCAATGTATGCAAGTGCTCAAATGTACCTAAGCTGTCTGGCCATTTGTGACGTGTATTGTCTTCAAATCTTAAAAAAGTACACTTCATGTAAAAGGTTAAAAACTATGACATTAGGCTTCAGTTCATACCGTCTTAGCCAGGCTGCAGGCCTTGTCCGGGTTGTTGAGGATTTCATAGTAGAAGACTGAGAAGTTGAGGGCCAGGCCAAGCCGGATAGGGTGTGTTGGCTGCATCTCCCCCTTGCTGATGTCAAAAGCTTGTTGGTACGCCTGCTGGGAATTATCCACTGTATCTTTAGGATTGAAAAGATGAACAAACAAAAAAATTAACCTTCACCATTTACAACACATTTTAAAGCAGTAATTGATTTTTGGCCACATGGGGGCAGCAAAACAAGCAAACATGACACTGTTTTGTGTCCCTATAATTGAAATGGCTAATGGTGTACCAAACAGTTGCCTATTACATATATTCAGCCAACCCGGAGAAACTAGTATTAATTTGGAGTCATATTTGTATCTGCCTAGCACATGCAAGTCCAATATTCATTCTCCTCTTTGCATTGTTTCAGACTCCACCAAGTCCTGAGGGAAATAACTCTTTAGGTGGTAAATGCTCCACTGTGTTTACTAGCTAGGGGACAACTTTGTCTTTATTTGCCATTTGTTTCTTGGCAGGTAGCCTTTCAAAAGGGTGCTGCCTTTTTTGTTGGTAACAAACAGCTGTGCTGTTGCTGGAAACAAAGTGATGAGAGCTGTGAACCTAAAATTTGCAGACAGTAACATCAAAAATTAGCTGAAAGACGCTACAAAGAGCTGAGAGGGACTGAGGAGTTGGGTGATAACTTTCTGTGGGCTCGTCACTACCAGTAACCAGAATATTCATCAATGCAGCTTTGAGCGCATTTTTACAGTAAATATTTATAACGGTAATCACGTCCTCACTTACCCTTTTTAGCATCCCCAGATGCAACCTCAGACAAGTATCTATAATAGTCGCCTTTCATTTTCAGATAGAACACCTTGCTCTCAGCAGCAGTTGCATTGCTAATGAGAAAGTTGTCCAGTAGCCCCTGAAAACAATAGTTAAATAGTTCAGTTTTTACATAATAAGGCTAAATTACACACAAGCAGTCTTTACAAGTGTATGAATTAGGAATGTCTTTGAACACCAATGCAATAAGAAACCCTTACGAGGACATCATGGCAGATTTCCTGCAGCTCCGCTTCAATCTTCTCCCGGTATTCACGTGCCATCTGCTGTTTTTTGTCATTGCCCTCAGTCTTCTGCTCGATGCTGGAGATGACGCGCCAGGATGAGCGGCGTGCTCCTACTACATTCTTGTAGGCAACAGAGAGAAGGTTGCGCTCCTCATTTGATAACTCTGCACCTTGCTCTGTCACTGACTTCATGGCTGCGGCCATGTCGTCGTAGCGCTCAGCCTGCTCAGCGAGCTTGGCCTTCTGTACCAGGTCGTTCTTATCCATTTTCTAGACTGGGTGAAAGAAAATACTGTATTAGATGTTGTCATTTCTACTTAATCAAAAACAAGGATGAATACTATCTGCTTTGGCAGACCAGGACTTTAAAGGATGGAAACCACTGAATTCAATGGAAAGTGGGGATGAGTATTGCAAACTGGGCCCCTCTGGCAAGTGGGTCAAGCATACACATTACTAGCTAAAGTTAGCTGCCAGCTTGCGTTAGTAGATAGAATTCTAATCTTTTCTCGTTCTTAGCCCAATTTTGACTAAATAGGACTGAATCCCTATCATCAGCAGTCTTAGCACCTACAATAATGTAGAATTTAATATGCACAACGGTTTACTGGCTCGTTTAATGCTGTTTCAATCACCAACCGAAGCCTTCCCGGGTCGGGTTTTAAGCTGCATTCATGTGCTCTTCGGATTTCCCGAGTTATGTAGTCCTTCTTCCGACTTCAGTGTATTCGTAATCTTAAGGCCGTAATGTGGGAAAACATTGACGCTAAAAAAGATGATATTGTGTGTTTTATTGCTCAGAGAGTTTCTCAATAGCTGTTAGTGTTTATTTCCACTTTTAAGCTATTTGTTAGTGGTTTTATCCCAGAAGTGTTGCTGCACCAGTTAATGTTAACTTAAACAAAAATCATATGCACGACTTGAACTAATAATGATTAAGCCAACATGTACTTTCGTCCGCCATGTCATTTCGTAATATCACGCCAACACGGCAAGTAATAAGCCTACTTTCCGCGTTATTGGGACCATTCACGCAAATTTCCAGTCAGGAAATCATTTATCCGATTATTCCGACATGTCCCGAATGCAGCATTAATGCCCTCCCCTTATGTTGCTAACACAGCTAGCGGGATGGTACATTTAGCTGACTGATATTAACGTTAGCTTGTTTTGTGCGGCCGATCTGATCCATAATTTGTTTTGTTAATATTTAGCTACGTCAGCAACCTAACTGGATTAGATAACCTTACTGATGCTTATTTGTCGTATTAATGATCGCGAATGGAGTGGCTAACAGTTAGCTAGCTAGCGTCTTCTAACGTAGCGTTACGGCTATTTGACGGTAAGGTCCGTTAGCTAGCTAGGCCAGCAAAAGCAACGACTGACTTTCGTTTAAAAAAACACGGTTAGGGTGTTGGCAATCCACATTTGCCATTTCTTATAATAAACAGAAAACAAAATATTGTACTGCAATGCATTACTTTCGAGTTTAATTCATTTTCAACAGCTGTATCTCGGCCCGCCCCGGCTGACGAGCCTGTCAGAACAAAGTGTCATGGAACCTGACCGTCGTTTAGCTTGCTGGTTAGCATTAGCTTCTAGCTAGCGAGCGAGCTAGCTAGCTAGCGAGCTAGCTAGCTAGCTAACCCACCAACGTTAGCCTTTACAAACCCAGCTAGCTAGCTCCGTTATCATGGTGACTTCTCTAAAGGATCCAATCGAACACGATGAAACAGCCATTATTACATTAAGCTACGAATGAAAATCTAATATTATAATGCGCTATATATACATTGTGATGTTATTACACTTACAATATTGGCGACTTTTAGTCCTGCTTTTTTTCTCTCTCTCTGGACGATTCAGCCTCCGTCCTCCGTCTCGCTCAGCGTATCGTTCAGGGCAGTACCACTTCCGCTACACTAGCACTTCTGTTTCCTCTTTTCTCACCACACATCTGTCTTACGTAATGCTAACACTGCCCATACGCTAAATGTGTTAATTAATATAGTCAAACTTAAAATATCGATTTTCTAAAACATGTACTTTGTGCGCTCACATCACATTTTCATAATCTAACGGATTTTAAAGTTACCGTTTTCACAATAGGCGGTTTATTCTAAGGTTGAGATGGTTACATGGGGATTTTTTTTTTAATTAAAATATAATTAAAGCAAATAATGCATATTAACCTAGCTGCTGATCCTTGTCTGGCAGCGGCTTTCTGTTTTAGTTACTCAGACAGCATTAACATTATCCAAGACTGGCCACACGGTGGAAAACCCGTTTATAGCATTTCTGCTTTAACATGAGCTGTCTGCAGCAGCATTCAAAAGTCACATAACTATAACAATTGTGGGCGGAAAATCGGGAGACTCCTATACTTGTATGGATACATTTGATTAGTAACTGGGACTCTCTATACGTGTAAGAAAGCTTTTTGCTTTCCATCCTGCACTGCAAGGTCAAAGGTAAAGTCAGTCGCACAGTGTGACCACTGGAACAAGCAGGGCTTCGGTGTTTTGCTCAAGGGCACTTTAGCAGTTCAAATGTTGTCAGTGCAGGGGGCTTGGACATGATAAGCACAATCAATACAAACAAGTAAAACACCTTTAAATCTTTTCCTGCAAGGTCAATGTTTAATCTTTGCATGAGTGCATATGACAACATTTTAATTATTGTGTTTCTTTTAGTTTTTTTTTAATAATCAGAGTTTATAGAATGCCATAAAATAGTAAAACATTCCCAGAGCCCAAGGACACATCTTCAAGTTGCTTGTTTTGTTTAAATAAAAGTCCAATACAATATTTAATTTGTTATAAAAATAACAACTCCTCACATTGTTTTTTGCAGAATGAAGGATTGAATCAATTGAATTGATTAATTTTCTGCCGATCAACTATTAATTAACTGACTACTACTTTCAGCACTATATGACAGTTTTCTACATTTTCAGTAGTAAAGCTAATAGAACTAGATGTTTCAGTCCCTTTAGTAGGGAACTCTTTACAGTAGCAGTCGGTGTGGAGTGGTGAAAAGGAGGGTAAAGTATGTCATTAGAGTCATCAGGTGGGCACCCTGCCTCATCAACGTTTCGCTGTTTGAAGCCCACGATGTCTCCAAGGGGCTCAACAGTGTACCCAGCGTCCCAGCTACATCCCCTCCATGCCATACCCTCCATTTCCCTTATGGGCTCTGGATGGCAGGGGCGTCCTTCTCCCTGAGTCGGGACTAAGCCTGACCGCATACCATCTGTTTCTACCTTGCTGCCCAGTTGGGGTCCTTACGACTGATCCAGAGCCAGTTACTGCTTTTTTTGGCAGCACTTGACATGGACTTGATGGCCTGTTGGATAGAGCGACCCTTCACCCTTATTTTTCTCAGCAAACTGGTGGTAGATGTGGAAACAAATCCCCTGCAACCAATTTCTACTGGGAAGATGCTGGTCTTCCAACCGTCCTGGGATGCTTCAGCTGCCAGGTCAGAATATTTGTTTTTTTCCTCTCATAAGCCTCTTGAACCCCATCTTCCCATGGTACTGTTAATTCCACAACATATTCCAGCTTTGTTGTTGGAGACCACAGTACCATGTCTGGCCCAAGAGTTGTAGCCACTATTTCTGGGGGAAACACAAACTTCTTATCAAGGTCCACTTCCAGTTTCCAATCCCACGCTGACTGCAGGATGCTTGCATCCTTGTGCAATGCTCTTGATTTTTGCCAGCTGGTATGAAATTTGTGAAGTTGACCTGTTGTGGTAAGTTGTTTGTGGCGGTACACTTCTGCACCACTAGGCAATAAGTGACTATTGACTGTATGCAGAGTACTTATAGTACTTATATAATAGTAATAATAATATTTATATTACCTCTGTGGAGAGGAAGCATGTATATTTTCCAGGTGAGAAGTTTGGACACCTCCCATTTAAGGCTGTGAATAGAGAAAAGCTGGTACCTTTATTCAATTAACTTGAATGCTAAAATGTCCGTCATCATTTTGGGAAAGGGATACAGGTCTGCACACTAGAACTCATCAATGGCAAACTGATTAATAAACAAACATAAGTAAAATACTCCATCACCCTCAAAACGGTCTGTTTCTTAAGAAATAGTCACTTGTAACAGGGGTACCGCCCCCTCCTAGAGAGACAGAGTGCATTAACTGCTGTTATTGAGCTGGTATTTGAACTGAGGCATTAGGCTGAAAAAGGGACATACAGTATTCCAAAACAAAACAAAAAATTACTTTCCAATTCGGTGCTTGCTCTGGCAATTCATTTCATAAATCCATTTTCCATCAATTATTGGAACTCAGGACCACTGTTTTAAAGTATACAGTATATAGTCTTTAGACTCACCCTGAGATCATCACAAACACAGCATGTATTGAGTTAAAGTTTTTCTTTTCTTACTCAACAGTATACTGACAGCTTAATAAAAAAAACTGGATGGAAATGTACCCTGCTCATATGTACCTCAGATTCCAGCCTAGCAGACAGACACTCTCTTCTCTCACCAGCAACTAAGAAACAATGATGCAGTTAAGGACTTTCATTTTTACATCTATTTTGCTCCCATGGATACTGTCTTCTGCAGCAAAAGATGAATACATAGAAGTCAGAAAACCTACGGTAAAAGCATCTTTTGTCAAGAAGCCAGTGGAAGAAATGCATAATATTTTTGAGTTGGGAAAAAACTTTAATGACGAGTTATCCTTTTTCACAGAACTTTCCAGACTATGGCACCCTTCAAGTCTCAGACACTGAACCAGCAGCAGCTCCAAAAGCTATTGGTAAGGTATAAACAACTGTTTCAAATCCGATTATGCAACACTTGCTGAGGGATTCTTTCACATTTTTGTGAATGTAGCTAAAGCCCATATTATGTAATAATGGGGTCGATCTGGAAGTGGGAAGTGTCCCCAACTAAACTATGCGTACTGCGCTTTATGCTGCACAGTTACTTCGCTGAGACCAATTAGTCGACCTTTTCATAAGACAAACAAGGGAAAAAAAACTTTTGTGTACAAGGGTGATGAAAAAAATACTGTGATGGTTTCAGAGATGCCGACATGTCTGCTGTGTGTTTGCCTGAGTGGATCGGTTTACTGTGAGGAGGTGTCCCCTGAAATGTCAGCCATTCCAGCACTGCCAAAGGAAACAGAACATCTCTATGCACGTTTCAACAAAATCACAAAAATAAGAAACAAAGACTTTGCAGACATGGGTAAATAGAAGTCATTATGATATTTAACTCTTTAGTGAATGCCATCTTTTAAGCTCTCTCCCTTTTTTGTGTGTTTTTCTCCAGCCACATTAAAAACAATTGACCTTACCGGCAATCTCATTGCTGAGATAGACGATGGAGCTTTTTCAAAACTCTCAGCTCTTGAGGAGCTCACTCTTGCAGAAAACAGACTGACTAAACTTCCCATGCTTCCCGCCAAGCTGGTGTCATTCAATGCCAATTTCAACCATCTTAAAACCCAGGGTGTGAAGGCAACTGCTTTTAAAGTAAGATAGCCAACTGATCTAATTTTAAAATGTTGCAGACATTATGTACTTTGCACGAGTTTAGAGGTTTAAAAAAGCAAGCTGCCTGATTCAAAATAGTGGTCTTTTGTTGTTGCAGAAACTCACAAGACTGGCATACCTTTACCTTGGAAACAATGAATTGACAGCAGTACCCCAACTTCCAGAATCTCTTTCCACCGTGCACCTGCATGTAAGTGTATCTGTAATTCACCGCAATCACAGAAATGAATCAGAGAAGCCCTGAAGATGCAATTTGATTACTTTTTTTCTTCCTGCGGTGCAAGTAGTTGTAGCCACATGATGGGCACACATTGTGTCCTTGGATTGTCTCTCCTGTTTGTTCTGCAGAACAACAAGATCTCCACAGTAACAGATGAGACATTCTGCAAAGGTAACAGTCACTACATCCGGACCAACATGGACGAGTTGAGACTGGACGGGAACCCTGTCGTGCTGTCGAAGCACCCAAACAGCTTCATCTGTCTGCACTCTCTCCCTATCGGATGGTACAACTGAAATAACCAAAGCCTGCTTTTTTTTTTAAGGGAAATAAAGAATGCAGACACATATGGTAAAAAAAATTGTTTTTGCAAAATGCAGTTCTTAATTTAGATTTTATATACTCAAATCTAACGTACAGTTCAAGGCTTTAACAGTTTTTCATTATCAAACAGAAAACGTATAATCACAGAACAGCAGTATTTTAAACAAGCCTGTGTATTTTTGTTTCTTATCAAATTCTATCTACCAGTAATGAACACATCTGTGCAAAATCATCCAATATTATTTCTTGCATTTTCTTTTTTTGTTACAATTTGGTTGAGACTAGTTTGTCTTGGCTGGTGCTAAGCAATGTTTGAAACATAACCCATCAAAATAGACTTGTTGTCAAATCAATATGAGACCACCAAAGACCAATAAACTTGCATGTTTCTCCATCAACCTTTCACTCTTTACTCCTTCATAACTGTGATACAGTTGTTGTAACATTCTATTAAGTCCATTCCAGCCTCTTGGCAACAAGTAAGGGAGCGTGAGTCCAAGAATGTGTCCTTAGAGGACACACGTGAAGTCCACATTAAATCCGACCTTCATTCACTTGGCTGCAGGCTCTTCAACAACTATCACACCATCTGCTATCTTCTGCTTGTACTCCCGTTCTGATTGTTTTCTTCGGTAGACATCATCTAGAAAGAAAACAGAATTAAAGAAAACAGAGTTCAGAGACTGAAATGAGACACCTGTGATATAGGCAGTTTTGATTCAGCTAAAACGGCAGTGAGTAATTAATAACATTAGTTATGACTGCACTCCATTTAGGTGAGCCGGTTCCAGGGTGCTGGCTCACTAGCATTCCTTACTGGGATACTTAATATAAGTGAGTCATCTTTAAACACTATTTGTTTTCACCTGTGCTTTTCCTGCAGTGACAAATTAAAATGTCTGCAGTGAAAACGATCCATACCAAGACAAGACTAAAACCAAAGCAGCTGGAATTCTTACTTTTTTTAAAAATTATTTCCACTTGTGCTTTTATTACTGTGACATGTCACATTTTCTTGTATGAAAAGGTCTATAAGTTACACTGCAACACACACACATATACATATACATATATATATATATATATATATATATGAAAACAGGGATGAGATTAAGTCTGTTCTCTGTAGAGGGGAATGTCTCTATATTCCTAAATACTACAAAATATGCAAGGCAGACCCTTTTTTGAGTATTTCTTTCACCACTGGTGATGATCATCTCAATATCATCTCTGATTTTTGTTGTCATATTTTCATAATATACATTATGGTGTCTTTTTAGTGTTTTTTGTCTTTTTAGTTTGTATCAGGGTCTAATGATATAGGTTACCAGTATTTGTTTGTATGAGACAACAAAAATATTACCACTTCAATCAATACTGAGGTACTAAGTCAATATATATTGTGCTGTGTTTCTCTGTTACTCTCTGACCCATCTAACTGGCTGTACTGTGTGATTCTTTAAAAAAAAAAATTTCCCACTTTTCTCTCAGTTTTTCCAGATTTACTAATGACAGTAGGGCAGAAGAGGAGAGGAGCGTTTGAGCATGTTTGAAAGACCAACAAGGCCATTGTGCGTGTCCCAAATCTGTATACAAGCACAGTCTAACAGTAGGTTCACTGTAAACGCACTGTAATAAATGACTTACATTACAATTACTTACAAACATGCAACATGGCATTACATTGCTAAAGTTAAAGTCCCCCTACAGACACGTTTTTATGTAAAAAAACAATACTCTGTTATGGTTAATATGTTGTTTAACATCGTTTTCCCACATAAAAAGTAAAAAGAAGCACATGTACTCTTTCTCCCTCACTGCTCCTCTCGGTTGAGACTCCTGATGTCACGGAGTCCCATGGTCGGTTGTCACGGAGTTCCACCAGACTCAGATTTGGAGTCTGTTGTGAACTTAAACCAGCAACTTGCAGACGTACAGTATCATGACTGGCAGTGACAGACACAGCTACAATGACTGTGTGTTTTCATTCTCTGTACTGAAGAAATCTTTCCATAGGCAGCATCATTTCCACGTTTCCCATTCATTGTCTAGGCAGCTGGGCAATGCATTCTGGTAGCACTGCAGCCATTTTTGAGAGACAGAGTTGAGTTGCCTGCTCCTTATTTGCATTAACTTGAGGTCCAGGCTACTTCATGTAAATTAGGAGCAGCTCAACTCACCGCCTCTCAAAAACTCACGAAAACCTTTTAAACTGACCGTCAATTTAAAATGAAGATATATTCATCAACTGCATAGCGTATTTCTTGCCTACAATCTTTTCAGAAACACATAGCAGTGCACTACTTTCATGAAAACGCCACTGTGGAAACCGTGACAGTCTGCTCTGTGCTCGTTCAGGTTTCTTTGCTGGCTTTCGAGTATTAGACTGCGACTGGTTTACAAATTAGTGATGTACCTAATCAAATTTGCCAGGATAAGTTTGAATCTCAGATTTCGGAGTCGACACACACATCTCCCCCTTCTAGAGAGGAAATGTAAGAATGTTAGAGTGACACCTCTCTAGTGGAAAAGTTAGCACAGACATAAGTCAGTATAGCCAGGGTCAGATATTTTAGGGGACATAAACAATACCAAAAACCCATTTTTGAGTGAAGGGTGACTTTAATGTTAAGTGAAGTAGCTTGCCAGACATAAGTAAATAATACACTCTGGCAAGTCAGAATATATTATGTACTGCAAATGTTGTTACTTAGCAAGTTTTGGTCTATTATTTGTTTACAGACGTATATTCAACAGACTTAGCTACATGCGAAGATCCAGGGCTAACAGAAGTCCACATCATGCTAACGTCAGCTAACGTTAGTGTAAATACCAAGTCAAAAACCAAGGATTAAACGTTACGGCTGAGAATAAATTCAATTTGCAAAATTACACTTACAGAAAGTCTCCCTTCCTATCCTCACGTTGATCATGATCCACTCCATGACGCCTCCGATGCAAAAGAAGATGGGAAGAAACCTGTATGTCCCAAGACGTTGTTTACCCGGGACAAGGCTCAATATATAGCTAATGTTATTGCTCCTATTAAACATCCTGGCTAACATACAGACAAAAGTCTACAGTGTCAGTCTACAGTCTTCAATGCGGCAAGAAAAAAACTGCTGTTTACAGGCTTGAGCAGGCATGGACTTTTTGCATGTCCTTCACACTTGTAACAAGAACGGACGTGAGTAGAGAGTGCGCTTGTTTTGCTTCTCGGCGTAAAAACCAACGAGCGGTTTTAAAGGAGCTGTTAAGAATCCACAGCAGCTCGACGTTGGTTTATAAAACGAACGCACCAAGGAAGAGTCGTAACATCCGGTTGTGTTTAATGTGTCATTAAATATTAAAACACTAAAAGATGAACGCAATATATATATATATATATATATATATATATATATAAAATAAACAGCTAAAAAAATTGTTCAAAGGTCACGCAATGTTAAAAACAAATTGTTAATTTTCCACGTGCACACATTAGTTAAATAACTGCATTTTAAAAGTGATAAAAAAAACAGGTTTTAAACAAAATAAACAATCTGAGTTTTTTGTCATGTTTCTGACTTGGTCGAAAGCAACTACATTTTTTTAAACTAAGATGAGACCTGCACCATGGACACATCTGAAAAAACTTCACATTATGTAGCATTGTGAACAAATGCAGAAAGAAATATAGGCTGATGTGGTTGCTAAATCTTGTAATTGGATTTGATACTCGAATTTTATAGATGTTTCAGCATGTTTCTGTTTCTTTTCTATTGGGATTCAATAAATAATCAACTAAATAGGTCACTGAACAGAAATCCAATAACACCACAGGGTTGCACTGGCATATAAATGTCACAAAGAAGTTTAACATGGTTAGTATTTTTTTTTTTTCTTTTTACAATTATCCATTGGTTATTTTTAACCAATGGATGAGTACTACAATTACTAAAAAAAATCAATGTTATTGAGGACATCATTAGCTGCCATCTTTAATTTGTGCTTTACCACAGGAAATATGTGAAAGCATAACTGGCAGCCTGGCATATGTAAGGCCTACAGCCTTCCATTGGTATCACAATTATGAATGTAACTATGCAAAAAAATTTCTTTTAACATATTTTTAAAAAATGATGCCACATTGCTGAAGTACTTAATAAAATGGTTAAAAACACAATTTGTCACATTTAGTACCTCATTAGCAGCCAAAGCCCTGGTGTAACACTTGGTGTCACATGCTTGCAAGGAGCTTTTAAGTGTCTGGATGTTTGATTAGGAAAATATCAAGTTAGGGTGAAAATTTCAACCATAAAATAAAAATAATGACAAATACACAGATGGGTTTATTTTTTGGCTTCACTGACCAAACACAATACTGCTGATATGAGCTCTAAACTCTCTAAACTGTAACAGTATGACATAATACTGCAAGCGCACAAATACATATACAAACACAAGACACTCAGACACATGCAATGATGACTAGGACCTTCAGAAATAGTACCATACAAGGAGATAAGAGAGCTAAGAGATTCATTTTAAGATCTACTGTAAATTGGGCTAAAGATAATCATAATTTATTATAAAAAAAGGGTTAACTCCAGAAAACTTGGGATCCAAAGTGACTGTAGTCAAAAACATGACCAAGACAGCTTGAGTCTGGGGTACAAACCTTTTTACAATCACCTAATTCTTTTCTCTTTTGACCTAAATGCAGATTAATGCATGTTTAGACATAGATTTGATACTGTATGTAGTCATAGAGTCTCAAATCATGGCTACATGTTTACAATCACTTTATTACAGACTCCAGAAAAAAAATAGATACAGGTATTGAAACCACATTAAATTACAATTATTTCTTTAAACGTCAATTGTTAGCATCATTGGGGGTATAATTGTGTCCCTAAATACTGTACATAAAATCATAATAAATTTATTGCTATAGGGTCTTTCTGCTTCATAAGAATTTTTTGTTTTGTAGACCTTAACCCGAATGGAATATTAATTATTCAAGCAATGTCAACTATGTAGTGGTAGCACAGATAAGAAATGTTCTTACACTTACAGGTGAATAAATCAAGAATTCACATTTTCATTGTTTTTATGCTATCTGTCTGGATTTTAAGTCTTGTACCACAATGATCAAAATAAGAAAAAAAATCATTAGTGACACATTAGTGAAACCGGTCAAAATGTGTTCTTTTTTGAGCTTGTGTAATATGAAGACATATCAAACAGTAATGTCACCCGCTGTAACTTAGTCTTCAACCTTGTGAGCTGGTCGACAGAAAGTCCAGTGATGCTCCACCGTGTTCTCGTTTGCACGCTCACTCATGTGATGCACACGTGTGTTACGGATGGTGAAGCCTTGTTTCATGATATAGTCCATGAGGTGAACCCTTAGGGACACCTCTTGGTGATAGTCACAAGGTCCAAAGGTGAATGACACCTGGCAGTCTCTGGTGTCCATCATGTGTTTGTTCCACTTGGTGAAGTTGTTAGAAATACCTTCCAGCAGGCCGTGAACCTTCGTAGTTATGGTAAGCTGTGTGATGATAACGGCGACTGGGTTTGAATATTTTGACAGTTTCCGAGTGCTGGAGAGCTCCACGACTTGCTCAAAGATGTCAGGAGGGTACAGTGGCTTGGGATCGTTAAGGCATTGGATCAAAGGTTCGATCTGGTAGAAGTCCGCCTCTTTCCTAAGGAGGTCTGTCTCTGTGAAGTCCAAGGGGAGGGTCAGCTCAGACGTCCGTAGGAAGTTCAGGATGTACCGGAACAGTGTCCCATCGCGATCAATGAAATAATTCCCTTGGGAATCGCGAGTTGTGGGGAAATCCCCCCGGAACATGGCACCCAGCATGGAGTCTGGATAGCGCTGCAGGGTGGATAAACTGGTGGTGTACAGGTGGCCTCCTACGTTCAAGGTAACAGGAGTACTCATCTATGGCGGGGGAAAAATGGAACCAAGGAGAGGATAAGAATCACATGTTTTTGTGAAGTTCAAGTAAGTCAGCATTTGCATCCTGCAGTTGTAGGCAATAACAGGAACAGTGTGAATTTCAGCTGCCAACCTAGCGAAAATAAATAGAGGCTATTACAAAGGCTCTACAATAAATCATGTAGTTTGTGGTGCTGTGTGTTGCATTATATTAAAAGTGTTCCTAACATTTTTGTCTACCCCAGTAATACTGATGACACTTAATATAATGCAATACAATTCATCAACAGCACCACAAAATACAGCCTCCAGAATCATCAAAAAGTTAAATAAACACCTCTTTAAAAAGTTTCAATAAAATCCCAACATTACAAACTTTATGAAGGGAGAACTTACTAAAGGGAAGTTATTAGACTGCATTAGTTTTAGATGCCAGAAAATTAAGATTTATTTATCAGAAACAAATGTCTGACACTACTCTTATTCAAGTCTTCTATCCATCTCTTACCCTATGGCCCCAGTCTCCATTATCCATTTGTAGAACAATGCCCACTTGGTCAGGACCAAATTAGAGAGGGAACAGATACGCTTTGGCTTAATTCAATTTCACCTGTGAAAAAACAGTCAAATTAACATGCTGCTGCTGTAACCAGGTAAAGTAGAATATAATTGACACTATCGTGTAGTAGACTCAGTCAAATCACGTATCAGATGAAAGCTTGCAGCACCTGTGTGTGTGGGGAGGCTTAAATTAATTAAATGAACATACTGAATTCAAGCACATGTGAATAATGTTATTTCCAGTTACTTAATGTGAGTTTGATTAGTTATTTGTAACTCTAGATTGAATACATGATGTGCTTGCTGGTAAAACGGCAGTCTGTATTTGACGAAACAATTTCACCAGCAGAATACATTTTGTAGCCGTTTAAGAGTTTTTGATCATTTTACACATACATTATCTGCGTTTCCATGACAACAGACAAACTCTGCTCGTAAAGATGTGATTTAATTGACAGCTCCAGCTGCACAATTACATTGTTTTGTCAACTGCTGTTTCAAATGTCAAGAATGAGCTTTGAACCTCATGTGTTTGTAACCACGCAGAATAACAACATAAATCATAATTACACTGACGCTTCTAGCTAGCTAAGTGAACATAACCCCATTAATTCACATTTTGTAAATTGCCCAGTTTTTTTTTAGCAACACTGCGACTTCAAATAACGTTAAGGTGGTGAATGCTAGTGACGCCAGCTAGCTAATGTTTGTGCGGTGGCTAGCGTAAAAAGTAGCCATCAAAATATATTTTGAAAGATGATTGATGTCAACAGGTTGTGAATACAGCTTAGATGCGCTAAGATATGTAGCTAACGTTAGCGGTACGTTAAATACAATGCGAGTATGGTAACACAGCGGAAATGGTTTATTGCCTGCTAGCTAATTGCTAGCTAGCAAGCTAACAAAGCTAGAGGTCCACGAGCCGTTAACGTTAACTGACGTTACGGTTGACGCCGGGATCTTAATCAGACTAGCGGGAGGTAACATTTACTTTGAAACAAAGCCTTACCGACTCGCTTTCTTGTTTATTTGTTTTATTTGTCCAGAAACCGCGACTTGCGTTTGGTACTTAACGGTGCAGCCAGACAGTCAGTGATTTATCTAGCTGGTAGTCCGGGCAGCTGTGCTGTGCTGTGCTGTGCTCGGCTCCAGGATGGAGCAAAACTGCGCACACAAGGAGGAGGGTGGAGGGGAGGAGGTGCTGCTGCAACCACAGGCACCTCTGCATCAATACATTCACATATCCGATTCCAAACAGTTACATACAGGTAAATGCATGGGACTTTTATTATCATGAGGCAGTTTACATTACAAATTAAATGCGTTACATTTTCTTAGAAATGTAGAACACTATAGAGACATTGCTTTCTGTCCATTTTTGAAGCTAGACATCTGTTTACATATGCATGTCACGTACAAGGGACATGTGAAGCATTGCAGTGGAAAGAGATTTTTACAAGTCTAGTTCAGGAAGATTTCTTGGTGCCACCCCTGGCATCTTGCTGCAAGATGATGAACTCCAGGATGAGTTTGGCTGTCCGACAAGGCCTCTCCATCACCACAGAGTGTCCACAGTTCTCCAGCAGGTCCACTCTGCATCCAGGCACCAGCTCTGCAATGACTGTAGCTCCAGATGCATCCACCACCTGGACAAATACAGGAGAGTTATCATATCTGTGTAGAAATGTGACTGTCACTGACTGAAGTTTCTACAGACCCAAGCAGCTAGAGAAACCTGAGCCCCCACCTTCAAGTTAAAAATTTGTACACAGCCCCATGATTTTTAGCTTAGAATCACTGTATTTTTAATTACAGGCTTTGCTGAGTCACTTTTATTTGAACATCATACGTTACCTGGTCCTTTTTGCCCCAAATCACTTGTAAAGGTGCAGTGATCAGATGTAAGTGCTCTTGTAAGGCATATCTTGATGTCTCACCAACAATCTCCATAAATACTAATAAAAAAAAAAGAAACAAATCCACCAGTATGGACTATGCTGCACGTTTACATGGGAAACCCTAGAATTTCGTAAACCAACCTTCTTCATAAAATGAGTTGTGAGGCTGCCGAACATCTACCAGTCCTTGCAGAATCTAAAATTGACAGCACACGTATGAACAGCAGCAGTATAAAAATAACACAAACATTTAATAAGGTGAATATCATCATCCACTGTGAATGTATACAAAATTAAATCCATAATGATTTTATTTTCAAGTGTGGACCTGACCTGCTGAGGGATTTTAAAGCGAACATGAGAACAAAGTCTGAACATGTCCTCCATCTCCTCTGGTGTAGTAGGGATCAGTGGTATGTTTAATGTGTAATTGCTGTGCTTCAGGTCCTGCAGATGATTGTCAAATTTGGTCTCACATGGGTGTCTTATACCTGCAGAATAAAATAAGTGTTTTCTGATTAGAAAGTGATGATGGATATATATATATATATATATATATATATATATATATATATATATTATATCTTGTTTGGAAAGATAAACAAAGCAAACTACAAAGGAAAGGCAAAATGATAAAGGTGTGTGTGTGTGTGTGTTTTTCAATATCATGTCAGGCCATGTCTTGTAATTCTTTATAATCACTATTATGTAACTTTTTAAGACAAACTGGAGATGAAATGTCAGAAACACACAGTGACTGACCGTCTGGACAAATGAGCGTCATGCTACAGATCTCTGAGGGGTAGCAGGCTGCGTAAACCCCAGCTACATTCCCCCCCATGGAGGTTCCAACCATATGGAAAGGTTTCCTGTTTAATCGAATGGTTTCCACAAACTGAGAAAAATGAGGGACAAAAACGTTTTTTTAGTGGAAAGATAAATTAGGACAAATGCACTCTTATATTTGTAATTTCTCTTTCTTTAGTGTACCTGATGGATCCTTCTGACCTGCCCCTGAATGGAGTAATCCTCTGTGTTGGTGCGTGTTGTTCCCTCATGACCAGGCATATCCACACACACAATGTGCAGATGTTTTGGTAAATACTAGAGCAGTAGGAGGGAGAAATGATTAAAAGCGTGAATGTATGCATGGCAGCCGAGAAATGCTGTAATAATTGGAATTGTATAACTGAGTTTATATCATTAAAATATGTTACTTTGGACAATGTCTATCTGAAGTTATATGGTTTGAATACCCTCTGTGAAATTTACAGTTTCAAGAACTCGATTATTCACAAATTCAGATGTCCAATGTGTCCAGTTGCTCATCTGAACTTTGCTTTTTTGGATCATGTGACTGATTCATTAGACAAAGGTCTGATTGACAGCTCATCCTTTGCATGTTGTCCAAATTTGAAATTTAAATTTTGACCAGTTCAATGAGCAAATTTTGGACACTGAAATAAAAAAACCTGGACATTTGATCTAGTTATGTTTCTTGTCCCAGCTTTGTTCAAAAATGCCAAGTTTAAAGTTTAATCTTTACTTCGATTAAATCTGTTAGTCTCATTTGTTCATAGTAACAAACAGTTTTGTTTAATTATGTAGATCATCTGACCTTGACAACAGTGAGCCATGTGTCTTTGTGAGCAGAGAAGCCATGCAGCATCAAAATGGAGGGTCTCATCCCAGGCTTTCCTCTGGAGGCGTAACAAAAGCGATAACCACTGCAGTCTGCATAGCGCACCTGTAGGCCCAGAGTCCTCCTCCAGTACCTGAAGAGGAGCAGGTATGTCTGAGCTTATACACACAGACATGTGCAATTTAAATTCAGGCCAAATGATAATGGGCTTGGATGCAAACAAAATTGAGCAATTTCTTTTATGTTACTGCTCGGATACATTAAGGGTTTCATGTTGATGCAAATGTGGGATTTAGGGCTTTATAAAGAATAGACTTGATGTGCACTTTCATGTAGTTTGTGTTCATTCACCTTTACGCTTTTTCAATTCAATTTTAATGTAACACTCACATGTCTGGAAACTATTTAAGTGAACAACAACGTACATATGGGCATGTGAGTGTTGTTTTAAAACAGCCAAACAATGTTCAAATCTAAACCCAGACTGAGGGGGATAGGTGAATAAAATAATGCAAAGGACTGGTGCAGCCATAAAAAACATGGAATCTTGGGTTTGATTATTTAACTCAATGTAAACATCATATAGCTTCTGTAAAGATCTGGAAACAGGTAATAAAAAAAACAATTCATCAAAAGAAGATGAAGGGAAACTGAATAATACGCAGGTAAAATGACATGTATTTTGATTAGAGGCACGTTTTGTCATCTGTACATCTGTAATTTACTATTTCTGGCTCATAAGAAGGAATTCACTAGATAATAAACATAAAAAGTGAAAGGCAGAACAACACAATTATCGACCTTACCAGTAATACACTTTAATGAGTGCAGAGGGCCAGAGGAGGAAGGACGCAACAAAGGCCAGGATGGGAATAGCCAGTGTTCCCCCCGCAATGATGAACAAGTTCACCACATCCAGATCAGCCGCCATGGCTCAACTAAAAAAACACATGAACACACACACTTTACACATATGCTGTATCTCATGAGCATAAAATGCCAGGGAGGAGTACAGTCAGTATTCATACAATGTTTTGTAGAGATAATAAATAACTCAAAATAGCATATAAAACATATCTTTATGCCACAATAAGCCTTTTGTTGTTGAAAAACTCACTTTTCAGATGATTTTTCCCCCTCCTCGTTTCTTGTGTAACAGGCAGACACATGTGATTGCTGTGATTCTGTTGATGAAGTTTTACAGCATGATGATACTTTAGTTTGTTTTTTTTTAAAGCTGCTGTTGATGTGTTGAAAGCATATAAATAGTCATCTTATCTTTCTGATACTTAAATAAAATCCCTGTGGAGCGCACTTAGTTGCGGCAGATTATGTTTGCTCTGGATAAACTCATTGATTATTACTCATCATTGGGGAGAACCGGGACACCACATTATTCGGTCAATCTTTTAAAGTGAACGTACCGGCCAGACTTTGCTTCTGACTCAGTCCAGGCAGTACACTGTCAGCAAACATTCACATTTATGGGATAGTCCCTGTGAATTAAACAAAATTCCAACACCATAAGCAGCTGCAGTCAGTAAAGTGAACACAGTAAACCTTTATCAAGCTTGTATTCCAGTTCATCTTGATGTTTTTCAGGCTTTGGCCACTAGTGTGTTTATCAGGTATTACGTGTCAGTGTTTTATGTTGGATGCCAACAGAGCAAATGTTTTGAATTATGGTTTTGACCGTTTGGTTTCTGAATATTTATGTAAATGTGTGATGTATGAAGAATAATTAGGAGCTCATTTTGGAATGGAAATTGTATCACTGTGAATTTGTCTTTCTGGAAACTTCCATCGTAACTGTATGACTGTAACGGAGAAACAGTAAACACCAGTAATGCTAGAGAAAAGGTTGTACATCATTGATGGGCAAATGTGTGACTTTGAGCACGCTCCATCAAATGAGCATCAGTAAGTCATTGGATGTGGCTTCTATCGCCATTCTCCACTGTTAGTTTGAATGAGGTAGATAACTCTCACATACATTCACATCCAATTTTAAGCTAATCTTCAAGTCCAAACCTTACCACTGGGTGTCATAATAGAGGCAGATCATTGAGTGTCCCCTGTTTGTAGTGTGTAGTTAATATCAGAGTGTTATTTTACCAGAGACCATTGGTTGTCATGACATCTACAGAGTGGGAGACGTCATCAGCTCTGCTTCAGTTGACAGTGAAGCTTTAAATGATATGGATAGGGACCTCTGATCCAGCTATAGACTACATACATCTATCTTACACCTTAATTACAGGCACTTTGAGGAGGTTTACTTGACTAAAGGGAAGAAACAGAACTGATGAACATGGAACATATACTGCCCTCCAGAGGCAATAGATCCTGGGATGTTCTGTTTATTAAAATGACGTAAAATGGTTATTTAACCATCCATACCAGTGTTTTTGCATGTGCTGGCCCATTTATTTGATAGATACAAAAATATAAAAGCAAAAGCCTGTATATAACAACTATGAGCAAACAATAAGTTACATTTCATAAATAGGGGATGGGGTGGGGGGTACGGAATGTATCAGCTACATGTTCAAAGTTATAATCGTTAAGCTTTTCACACTGCGTAAAAAGGATTTCAGCATCAATCAGTAGCAATGTAAATCGAAACTATATGAAGCCCAATATTGCACTGTAAAACAATACCATCTAATGCAATGTGCAGCTGCCATTCTGCTGCATCTCTGGTCCACTACAGATGACCTACATACAAACTAGAGCAGAACAAATGGACATGGCAGCCCTGCAGAGAGGCAGAGGCTCGCCTTGCGTGTGAATGGTTCTCATATTTTGGTTTGTATAGGACAAAGAGACTGTCCTCAATTTGCTCACGTCACAAAAATGAAGATCAGGGTGCCTGGATAGCCCAGTTGGTAGATTGGACATAGAGGTTTACTAACGCAGCGGGCCCTGGTTCGACTACGACTTGCAACTTTTTGCTGCATGTCACTCTCCCCTTTCATGTCGTCAGCTGTCCTGTTGAATAAAGGCCTAAAAATCCCCAAAAAATAATCTAAAAAACCAAACTAAATATATAAGGATCAGATGTGTCATGATGGACGATGCATGGACATGCTGTCAGTAATTTCCTCTGTAGACTGATGGCGAGGGGGCCATGTTTGAAAAAAAGCGCAGCAGAAGAGCCCACTTGGATGCCAGTTTGGCAGACAAAAACATGATAAAGTGCCATCTATGGTGCCCTTCCAGTGGAGAAAATGTAATGAAGAGCCCCTTAGGGTGGCCCCTAAAATTGAGAAAACATGAGAGCAGTGCCACATAATGCTGCCCTACATGCTAGAAAACTTTCAGTGCGAGGGTGCCATTTAAAAAAGAAAGAAAGTCCTCCTGCCCCTCAGACAGCCTGAGTCCACCATGAACTATGACCTTATGGATGTTGTGACATTTTAAATTTAGCAATATGTTTCTCATCCTGTTGAGAAATAATCTGCATTCTTATCCACTGACCATCATTGTGGTCTCCCTGCTCTAAGGGTGTGACTGCACTGTGCTTCACCCTATAATCTTCCAGGCCACCACAGTCAGTAGTCACATTATCTCATTTCATAAATATTGTGTGATATTATGTCAGAAATCCATAAAGTTGAGGTCTTACAAGAGCCAGATTAAAAAAGAAAGGTTAAAATTGAAGAAGCAGAGGCCAATTTATCCTGAGTTATAGTCCCTAGCATGGGTCACGCTCCAAACATCATGGGAATCCTCCATTTCCCATATTGCAACACAGCTGCATTAGGATTAGCACCTCTATGCCCCCTAAATACACATTTAATTCAAACCCCACAACTCCAGTATGGAATGTTCTTCTGTTGTTGCAGTTACTGCGCTCAAACTGGTCTGAACGTGGCCTTGGACCCAAGCAGAGTTACCCATGATAACATCACCATGCCATTATCAGGGTTATTTTTTCAAACTTTGGAAAGCTCCTTCCAGAGTCACAGAAGACATACCACTGTTTTCACAACAGAGTAGTACTGCTCATGACTAATTAACTGACTTTCATGTAAACTGTCTCCCTTTGAGAAAAGATTGCCAGATGTAATTAACCTTTACAAAATATAAAATTGGTATGTATAGAAAAAAACCAGGAAATGAAAACTGAACACTGATTCAACACTCTAAAAGTCTATAAGAATCAGGTGTAATTCCTGCTGTAAATGGCTGAATCCTGTGTATTTATGTTGATTTTATGGTATTTTTCTGGAGCAGATAACTGACCGTGTTAACATGATTTCTTTGACCCACATGTTAACACCAGCCTGAGCATCTTCTGTTTCAGAAAGTCCCAAACCATGTACCAACAGCCCCATCTGCCATATATATCTTCATCTTACTGTGGCTCAGCAGTGGGTCTTTCTGTCAGGTCAAATTAGAAATTTGAACACACTGCATGTCTTCATAGCACCACTGTGTATGCTGTTGTTATGCTCGGTCAGTTTCCACGGTGCATTGTTGGCTTGCTGATGCAATTGCTGTGATCACCTGGGAAAACCTTTCTCAGAGGAAAACACTCCCTGCTGTCAGCATCAACCAAGTTCTTTGAATGCTGTCTGGCAGCAATTAGAAGGGTGCAGTAAATATGGGATAAGATCTAACTGAAATTAATTATTTTGCTGGAGGGTAGAAGCAAACATATTTCTGCAAATACACTTCTCATTCCCTACCTTACATGAACACACAAGAATAGCTTAGCAATCAATGTTCCTCTACAAGGTTGCAATGATGCAGATCAGAATAAATAAAACCTACAGTAGCAGAGGGTCGGTCTAAAGTCATCTTCATAAAACTTGGTTGCCTGCTTGTGTAATGACTAAAAAGGTGCAATTATGAGGTTAGGATCTTTAATTGAGGTCACATTTTAGTGCAGTTATTTATAAACTTCAAACGCAAGAAACTCATCTTTCCATCTCTTTAAAATACATACATTTTGTACTTATTTACAAGAAACTGAGCAATTCATCATAAACCAACTCCAAAGATATATATTCACTGTTAGAATTTAAAAAATAATCCTATTGCATGCAAATACACAACCACAAGTAAATTCTGTTTTGGGGTATTCTACAAGTGAAGATTAGTGTTGTATCAGTTTCAAAAACATGATATTTGAAGTATAGTGCCAGCTTCTTGTGGTAGGGTGGGATAAAATATACTAATTTGGCATGCATTTAAATTGTATTGTGTTGTGTTATATACTGCTGAATTCCCTTTGGTAAAAAAGTCATGTCCAGACTGTGGTTAATTGCAATCATCAATAAAATGTCTGTTGTAGCTAACTTGTGTTTTAATTGGCACAACAATGCTGTGCAATACTGAATCAGAGTGGCTGACAAAGTAATACGATGAACAGTAGCTGGTGGAGAAACTTCATGGTCTATAGCAACTGTACCTTAAATGGAAAGCAGAGGCAAGCATCACACAAGAGTTGGCTACTTACTGTACATATTTCAGTTGTGGCTGTTTAGCTTCAATCATAAATGAAAAACATTTTCCCCCAGAATTATTAATAATGCTAAACCGAAAGACTCTGCTTAAATGCCTTGTTCAGGTTGCTCAGAAGTGTCCAAAAAAGGGCCTAAAAAAATCCCATAATATTTGCATTGATATTGATAACAGATAATATCTTAACAGTGATATTATGTATCTAGGGCAGTCATCATGCACTCAATTAGGGGGCTGCATTACTGTGACAATATTTATTATTCTGACAGTTACAGAGATGTGTTACATTTAGGGAGGTTCAAACTTCAGGTGATCCATCTAAAATATCATCATCATATTTCTTTTTACTAATTAAGTGTGCAGCGTAACTTTACATTCATTAATGGATAATCCTATAAGTAATAATAGGAAACGGCCCCAACTAGGTTTCCTTCAAGTAATAATACAAACAAACTTATTCATTTGCACACAAAACTGACATTCTTTTATTAACAATTCTGTCATCTAAAATAGAGCATCTTAAAAATGAAAGTGTTAAGTAGGAGCCCTCCTAATTAATAGTGCAGATATGATAGGGGGGCAAGGTTTTCAGTTTCAGAACAGAAGAATCTGATGACAAATATGGATTCACACCTGTGTGTGTGTGTGTGTGTGTGTGTGTATATGTTGCCCTCAGGTCCTGAAGAGCATGGCAGCAGCAACAGCTGTTAGAACCACAGCAGCCACAGGGCCCCAGATTACCCATGGTTTCTGAAACAAAATGTGACACAGAAATGTAAATATGAGCATGACCACATGAAACTGCTCATCATCATAGGATTGCCAAAGCTTTTAAAGAAAGAGCTTGCAGATGAAACTAATGCAGTACACAGAGAAGGCGAGTTAAAAACAGCTCTTTCAGATAAAGATAAGCCCAACCAAACCAACTAAGAGAAACACTTGTTAAGCATTAGCCATCCAGACAAGACAAACAGATGTCAGATGTTGGAACTGTATGATAAGAGAGGTTAGAGTTTCTGAGAACGGATTTTTGGAGTTTCCCCCGAGGAAGGCATTTTGAGGATTGAGGAAAATCTGATTAAGTCATGCAATGATCTAAAAGACACTGATGAGAATGAAAGATGTAGGCCGATTTGACAGGAGTAATGTGTACCTTACTACCACAATGCGCCGAAGCACCAATACAGCAAAGCCAGGATAAGGCCGATGACTATGGCTTGAACAGGCAGCAATTGGGATGTCTACAGAAGGGAAGGGATATTACAGTAATCAACTGCAACGGGACATAATTTAGTTGGGCGTAGCTTTATTAATAAACCTCTCAGTCAGTAGTCTGTTTGTAATTGGTGTTTACACAAATCATAGTCAAACACGGCTGTAAATGTCTAACAGCAACAGCGGATGAGTACAGGGAAGAAGGTGCGCTGCTTAGATAAAACAAATTATATATATATATATATATATATATATATATATATATATATATATATATATATATATATATATATATATATATATATATATATATATATATATATATATATATATATATATATATATATATATATATATATATATATATATATATATATATATATATATATATATATATATATATATATATATAGAGTGACTCTTAAAAAAGATTATTTTTATGCCTGGAGATATTTCATAAAATAAAACAAATGTTGCTGAAGTCTGAAGCAAAGCTCATGCTTCTAAAACCAAAACAACTGAAGATGTTTGCTTCTTATGCAAAGCTATGGGTCTGCTTTTTAACTTCATGGCAGATCATTATATCTACACTTTATGCTCCTCTCAATATATTATTTGTTAAACAATTATTTATGATTTTGTTAGTGTATGCACTCACCTTTGTCCCTTTCTCCTGTAACTCCTTCATGTTGGCTTTGCACTCCTCAAACTCATCTGTAAGCAACTGTTTTTCCTGCACGGTCTTCTCGTATTTGTCCTTCAGGTCTGACAGCTCCGTCTTAGCCTCCTCATACTGCAGAAAACAAATCATTATTTTTTAACTTCATCACAAGACAAGTTACTTTCACTTTAATATTTTTTTAGGATACATTTGGCTAATAAGGGAGCATTATGGGACCAAAGGTTGTTGATGTGAGTATCAGTGATTAATTTAGGTTGGGGACAGTTTCTCATATGGTTTGTTCACTAAGGGCTTTACAGGACAAGCAAAGGCCACTGTGAGAGCACTCAGTTTCCAATTTCATTCAGTGACAGAGCCTCACCACATTGGGATGAATGACTTGTGGTTAAGGATGACTTCATCTCTGCTTTCTGCTATTCAACAGTGTCCCTATCTGAGTGTCACAGCAGTGGCAGACGCATTCCCATCCAGCCTGCTAAACCTGACTGGGAACATCCAGCAGTGTGCCACTGCCAAAAGCAACCTGAGCGTTGTTCAGACTGGAAAAAAAAAATAAAATAAAAAAAAAAACTTTACATTTTACAACCTTTTGTTAGGAGAAATAAGCTTGGAGTTTTGCCGCCACTTTAAGACAGTTTTTTTAGACCCAGTAGTAGTAATAGTAGTAGTTTTCTACAAGGCATTAGAGGAAGCCATTAAAGTTGTGGTGGGCAGTATTTTTTGTTGTTGTCATTGGGCAAAATTCCATAATAACATTTCAGCGTATTGTTATTCAAGTGGTCCAGTGGTGTTGTGTCATTCGCAAAGGAGTCGTTCAAAAGAATAAATCCCTTGGGTGAACGAACTAAATTGAACCACTCTCTGAAAAAATCTGTTCAATTGTGGGTTTATTATAACCACTTTGTTAGACCAAAACGCAACCTTAAAATCAGAGACTGTACGTTAAGATGTGGTTCAGTTCAGTGACTACTACAGTCAAAGCTCCAGTCAAGCAAGAATGATTTGGTGAGCAAATATTTTAGTGAATTGATCCCAGTGCAATGAAAAGTACAATTTTGCTGATCACTAAACTCTAGACTGCTGCACCTCTGTTGTCAGGCTGTAGAAGATCTTGCCGTGACAGGACACTTTGGCCTATCACAAGTAATTTCAGAGGAAGAGAGAGCGTTCTTACTGGCTGTTTTACACATGCAGACAGAGAGGGGTGAGGAAGAGCTGCTGAAAGAGGTCTTACTTTACTTGAAATTCTGGTTTTATTTTTAGGCTTCGTTTGCTTTGTGTCCTAAGCTAGGTAATTATCAATGAAAACCACAGTAGGTGATGGGTTCAGGGCCTGTTTGTCAGTTGTCTTAAAACTAAAGATCAATCCTAACTGGGCAAAATTCTCAGGGACACATAATGTAGCTTTACTGTTAGTCATAGGAGTGAAATCTCTGTAATCATCCTACACTCCAGGTGTTAAAAACAGTCGCTGATGACCAGGATAAAAAAAAATAAATAAATTGGATAACATGGACTACAGAGAGCTGCTGACATTCTTGGAAATGTATCACAACATATCCTAATGCCCACCATGTGTATATTAAACGTTATTCCTATGATATTTTAAGTGATTGTGAACAAGGCAACACACTATCAACGTATGTTTAGGTGCAAATAAATTACTAAAGCAACATATGCCCAGTTTAACAGCAGATAAAGGACAAGGGCCTGTACTTAAGCCTTTCAGAGTAGAAATGTAGTCATTAATGGAGCTGCATATGAAATGGTTATGGATGAAAGCCCTTTTATCAACTTTCTTATTGAGAAGAGTCACCCATATCCTCTCGCTCCTACACAATAACCAAATAGTGTTACTATTGTATAGACCAAATGGTTACATATTTAGATGTGGTAAGTTTCACGTGAACATAAAATCCTTACTTCAAAACATAAAGCGTGATGAACTCGAGGGATGCCATAGTATCAAAACATACTGGATATGCATACTGGATTCTTGATGTTGTGTTTCATTTCATTTTATGGTTCTGTGTGTCATTACATTGGAATGTTATTTGTGAGAACTTCTACCCCTTGTTGAGTGTGCATCTAGGAAACACCTAGTAAACATTGGCTGTGTAAAGCAGCAGCTGCTGCAGTCCTGACAGTATTTACATGGGATAAGGAGGAAATACTGTCCCAATAGCACAGCAGCAATAGTGCTGCTGTGCTGTTGGGACATAGATCATATCTCATAGATCAACACAATCATTTACTTTTTTTGTGTAGGGGGACAATAAATAGACTTGAATCCTTTGGGCACTTGGGGCAGTAACCAGTGCAGCCTTATGTAGACAGCTGCACTGCTTACAATGGAACTATTTTTGTTGCATTAGTCGCAGGATGGAAAACGGACTGAATGGCAACAAGGTGTAACTGTCAGGTTTGAGCGTAGAATTATGGTTGCCACTTTAGTTGATCTTCTGTTCTTTTTAGTTTAGAGAACAAACCTCCCTCTGCAGAGCCTTGCAGTGGCTGTCAGCTTCCTCCATTTGGGTTTGCAGCTTGGTGCTATCCTGCTGGTGCTGGAGCTGCAGGGCCGCCAGCCTCTTCTCCGACTCCTGCTGGGATCCCTTTAGGGCTTTGAGGCTGTTGCTCAGCTCAGCATTCTGGGCATGCAAACTACCAGAAACAAAACAATGCTAAAGTTCAATAGGTGAAGGATTACATAAAGAGAAGTGCGTGGTATACTGTGTAGCAAAACAAGCTGGAGCAGAGTCATGCAAATAAGACAGAGGAAGCACAATGGTGGGGGTGAGGCTGAGCTCAGTGCACTGACCTGGCGAGGTCCTTTTCCAGCTGCTGCTGTCTCTGCAGCATTGCCTCTTTCTCAGAGCGCAGAGCTGCACAGTCATTCTGCAGTTTATCCTTGTCTTTCTGGTGAGCCTTGAGAAGTTCCTCTTTCTCAGCCCTGAGGGAAGCACACTCGTTTTGCAGACCGCTCTTTTCCTTCTGGTGCTTATTTAGGGTGTCTTGTTTTTCAGCTCGCAGGACAGAACACTCCTTCTGAAAGCCATTACACTCCGCTTGCATTGACTGCAGCTCACTGGCTATGACAATTAAAAAAAAAAAAAAGTTTTTTGTTTATTCTTTGAGCCGCATTTCTTAACTATCTTACAGATTAAGTTAGCAAACTTCATAGCAAAAAGATTTTCTGTGTGCTTGGGCAGACTAGTGTACATGCTTGAAACAAAAGAGCCATATGTCCTTGCTGTGTCGGATACATACAATTTCTTTTTTACTGGCTATTATCATATTTTCACCATGTGGTACCTTGTATTTCTGCAGTTTTCTGCCACTGCTTGCTCTGTTGTTGAAGGTCACGCTGTAGATTGTCAACCTCACGCTCATATTTGTTGGCAGTCTGACGCCATTTTTCCAGATCCTTTGAGGCGGTTACCAGGTTGGTCTGGATAGTGGCAACGTCATGGTCCCGCTCAGCAGTGGCTGTCTCCAGGGCACGTTTCAGAGCCTTCACCTCGTCACGTGCACTTTGTAGCTCGTCATGTGAACCGGAGAAGACCTCTATCTGCTCTCTGAGAATGCCTGCTTCATCTTGGAGCTGCCGCAGCTGGCCTGTCACGACCATGGTCAGCGTTTAAATTAGTAATATTGACATTTTTAGATAGACAAAACGTTTCAATCCACAAAACGCAAAGCTGTACCTTGAAGATGTTTGATCTGTTTTGCAGATTCATCAGCTTGTTGCTTATTTTCTTTCCTCTCTTCCTGCAGGATACCTAAAAAATATGATTACATTTATTATTAAGTAAATTGTGTGTATCTAACATCAAAACAGCATTTGTATTTTTACCTTGTAGCTCCATGTATTTGTGTTTCTCAGTATTAGCTAGCTCCTGGGCTTCTCGAAGTTCATCATTCAAGTGCTGGATCATTTTCTCTGAGTCTCCAGAAGAGCCCATATTTGACCTGGTCAGATCATCTGATGATGAAATACAGAACAGAATTATTATCCAGATTAGAAGATTGTGTATCCTAACATGAAAGTATCTAGGTAAGGGTCTTATCTTCCATTATCAAAGTTTAAACCCAGATGATACATCAGGCAGTAATGATGGCAATTCACTTCTATAAAAATAGAAGGATAACTCACCATATTAATTCTGCTTCTTTGCTTCAGTCCCAAATATTTAACCAGGGCTGACATACTACTGATTTCCCAAGATATTAAAATGGGACTATTACATAAATTAATTGCTAACCCAGAAATAGACACAACTGCATTATCTGCATTTTTTTTTTTAAATCCAAGCTATCATTCCAAACTGTCCATTAACCGGGCAACAAACAACGCTCTGGCACATCTACATTGCTTGTTAACAGAAAATAACTGTAAACAATACACAAAGAGAATAGACTACCCAACGTTGTCAAGGGTCTGTTGTGTTTCCTAGAAGTGGAAACAAGCTCTACAAATAGTTGGGCTTTGCAATTCCCAGTGAATATCTCAATCCCCTAATCTACCATGGCTATGAAAAGAGATGACCTCATCTCAGACCAAACATTTGGCAGAGGCAAAAGCAAGAGTCAGGACAGGTCAAGCATGTGCACCATAAATGGACACATTAGTGGACTGAGGCTGCCTTGAAATTATGCATTTGTCATGAAAACTGATTCTATTGTGTCTGACATGCACAGCTGCATAAACATACTGTACAAATGGTCAAATATACACATGTTAATTGTTAATAGTGCTACCAGATGCATTGATGAAATAAATATATAAAATGAAAGGGTATGAAGCAACAGCTGGAGGCTGGTGGCACCCTCTGACTCAGGCACATGACCACCGTGCTGTGTGCCAGACAAAGGATGGGCGGGCAGTGCTCTGTCCAGCATGTTTGTATGAGGTTGTGTGTTCCCTCAGGCATGCATATGTATGAGGGAGAGTCAGAATGTGAGTGGGCTTCCTATACATGGGGTTTATGTGAAAGATGAATGTCGTCTGGATACCACGAGATGAAGAGAGCATTTCAGATAAGGGTGTCCAACATGTCGTCTTTAGTAACATTAGCTATTATTGCCATTATGTGTAAGAGATTGACACCTGACAAATAATGAGATTAGCCTGTGTGTAAAAATATCTCTCTGACTAGTTAGGAGATATTGAGCATCACACTGCCTCAAGTGACGACAGGGGAAAAAAATGTAGGAGAAAGTCTTTTTTTAGCTCAAGTGCTGAAGGCTTAAGCCATCATGGTCTATCTTTCCCCTCTGTCGGTTTCCTTCCCAATGAATGTGACAGCGCTCTTAAATGGAATCGCAGGGTTAGCACTGCTCGCTACTAAATATCTACAGTATTCAGTAAGCCTCCATAAACCTGCTGATTAAAGTGCCAGAATCAAAGAAATATCCTTATCATTTTGAAAAGACTGAGATGCTGTTGTCTTGAGGACACTGTTTGCTTTGTACTGCCTACATACTGTGCAGTGTAGCATTACAAATTCATTCATCATGCAAAATTGATTCGCTCACTAAAACGTGCACATTTTCTCATGAAGGTCCCCGTTGATTTTTACGTTCTCGGTATTGCACATCATTGCAATCTCTTTTATTAGGTCACTCTAAATGGCCCTAACACACAGTCAGCTGATATGCCCTACGAGCAAAGAGGCTCCATGTTCTAATAAGCTGTTGACACCAGAGAAATCAGCTTTTAAAACAAGGCCATCTACAGCACTCTAAGCTCTAAAGCCAACCAAACTTCCCTTATAGGCACAGAAACCACAGAAACTCTTCGTAACTGTGACTCAGGCTTTTTTCTCTCTTCACATCGTCCGTTATGATATGATATGCTGTGTCAGGTAAGAGCCATTTGAACAGCAAAACAGCAAAGTCATTCACAAAAGAATACAGCTGGGTTACCTTTAATGAGTGATACGTTATTCAGTGGATCACTCAACTCTTTCTCATCCATTTGCTTATCTGTAAAATAAATAAATAAATAAATATATATACACACATATATACACACATATATATATACACACACACACACACACACAGTATATATAATACATATGTCAACAAACAGATTAATCACTTAATCAATAGGCAGTGTTGACAAAGAGGATACAGTTAAAAATAATCTTAACTGGATTATTAGGACCATGGTTGCTGTTGTTTTGGGCAAGGACTTGATTATTATTTAAAAAGGCAAACAGAAAGAAATGCATGCTCATCTAAGAACACATAAGTACTTTTGAAAGAGGCAGCAGAAATGTCCTTGGAGGAATAGGTCACAGCATTGGTGCTAATAAGGTCAAGAAGAAAACATTACCTTAGGTGATCCAGGAGCTACAGTACTCTATGTGCTGAGGATACAGCAGTCTCTGGCATGAAGAACTCTTCTCCAACTATCAGATTTTTTCAGATGCGAAATGGACCAGTCCAAGCAGTGAGGAGAGGTGGGGGGGTACACCGGGGGGATGACTGATCACTGTGTACCAGACCTCAATGCTATTGTTGGACTGAAGCCAGTGAGGAGAAAGAAATGGTTGAAATAAGTGAACAAATACCTCAAGTGTGTTACAAATCTACGCTAGAGGTAAGTCAGATTCATGTCCTCAAAAACACGACCCCCCTATTTTGTGGCTAAAGTACCCCAGCCCCTACACACTAGGTCATGCATCCGAGAAGGGCATGTCGGAAGCTGCAGCTGCATACTGACAGAGAGGTTTTGTTCAGAGAGCCAAGCTGCTCTCTGACCAGTTGGTACTGATGGGAAAATCTACAGGATGACACAGAATAAGAAGTATTGTAAGAGTGTGTGTCCTGTATGTTCTCCTCTATTGTTTTTCCTTGTAGGTCACGCTTTTGTAGGGTTAGATCTACATGTCATCCTGAAGTTGTGCTGTGACTATTACAGGGACAAACTGTTTGTATTGTTTAGCTAATTTGTAGTGTATTGGCCTATAAAATACATCAGCATAGACTCCTCAGCATGCTTTGAAATGTTTGTGGCTGAGGTGAAATCAAAATAAAAGAACGCAGTGGCCTAGATTGAAAAGGATGATATTTAAAGACTCCTTCGCTATCACTTCTATATAAGCAAATAAAAGGTTTCCCTCTGGTCAAAAAGCTTTTCATGTCACATTAACCCTTGAATAATGTGATGTCCACACACAGACAGTGTGATGCAGTTACAAGAAAGGAAAGGAGGGGACCATGGTTGGAGGACATTCACATTATTTAGTTTAAGATTTTATTTTTACTTAATTAATTTCATCATTCACAAGCATGCCAACTTGAGTTTGAGTGAGTCTGAAACCTGTAAAAAAAATTAAAAACCTTCAATTAGGCTAACTTCAGTTCACCTTCTCATGTAATGCTGTACAATTCCATATCAATGATGGTGATATTATGCATTATTGTAATACTAATGCCACAGGCTCAATGGTGCAAGTATGAACACATATTTCATGTCTTTTTTGCAGAATCAGTGCATACTTAGGACATGACACTCTGATATTTTGAATTTTTTACACCCAAAACACACCTAAAGAGACTAAATACAACCTTTTTGTGTGGTTATTTTTGTTTCTTTATAACAAGCAAAACAATAAGGTTTAAGGGAATATTTTTCTCACTGCAATCAAAAAACAAGTTTGTCTTTTTTGCATCACAAAAAATAAATAAATAAAAAAAAAAAAATAAAAATAAAAAAAATCGGTGAAAAAAAATTAGTGAAAAGTTTTGCTTGCAAGTCAAAAGGTTTTGAGTCTAAAAGTTTTGCGAGTCCAAAATGGCTTAAAAAAGGGTTTCTATGGGTGGGTTTGACTGGGCATGGCCACACCCACATTCAAGCGTTGCAGCCAATAGATAAATGGCTGCAGCTCTGGTGGGTAAGCTTTTAACTCACAAGCAGCCCCTATTCAACACAACCTAAACTTTTTCAATCATAAGCAAAACTTGGTTGGTTTTTGATTGCAGTGAGAGAAATATGCTCGCAAACCTTTTATTTTTGCTTGCATTTTAAAGAAATAACTACACCTTTGCCCCTTGTGCCCTACTTTGTGCCCAGATGATGCAACATTTAACTAGCAAAAGTGGAGTTTGATGCATTTCAGACCATGCACTATAGATCATTTAAATAGGGACCATAATATTTGACAGCAGAAGCTACATATGAACCATACATTTAAAGAGATAATCAATTTTTGGATATGACAATTTTGGCCCTAGAAACCTAGGCATAGGGGGTTATTTAGGACACACACACACACACACACACACACACACACACACACACACACACACACACACACACACACACACACACACACACACACACACACACACACACACACACACACACACACACACACACACACACACACACACACACACACACACACTTTGAGTAATAAGTTTAAATTCTGCTGTGTGACCTTATATTTTGTTGGTTGGGCAAGCCAGTTATAAATGAAAGGTTCATGATATGAAGCTGCAAATCATTGACATATTTTCAGTCAATAATAAACCATTCCAACTTTTTACTTTCTTTTATGAACTGAATCTTGGCATCCAACAGGGATGTTATTTTACTCTAGTGAACCCTAAATAATATATCTTCAGTTAAGGGAACTCTTAGAGAACAATTAAACAAATTGACATTGTTCAATTGAACAATTGACATTGCTACGGTAGCCCATAGCATCAATAGATCTAAAGTATCTACTGCCTTCTGATCACATAAGAGCCACTATATGCCATATTCCAAAAGATGTTGTCCTAGATGCGCTCATCACATTTAATGGCACCCTGGACTCATACCAAATGCAATAAAATAAAAATTGAAACTGCTGTTATCTCAGCTCTAACCCTGTCTTGATGTTGTTGAATATATCCCATCATAAGGCACCCAGTAGTTGTCTTGATTGGAAGTATAATAGATCTACACTCACGGTTGCCAGTTTATTAGGTTACCCCTAGCTAGCTAAAACTACTGCTGTCTAATGCAACAGCCCTGTAATTAATCCTGCCATCATGAAGGTTTAATGTTCAGGTTTTATTGAAACTGTTTTAGAGGGATGTTGATTCAACTTTATGATAATCTTGGAGAAATATAACCTTTATAAAAAGGAAGGTCTTGGTTTTATTGCCAGGCTCTTGATTAGTTTTAACTAGTTGAACCTTACTGTAAACTGGCTCTATCCTATTTCCTTTGTCAAAACGTTCCATAATAAAACTAAAACTAAAAGCAAATAACCTATCAGATGGGGGTCCATGGCCTAATTTGTGTCAGTTTTGTGGTCCATCACATAAAAAGTGGCTTGATTTTACTGGATGACCTGAATTGTGTTAAAATGTAGCCCTACTTAATATTAAGTTACAGAGTTAACCCTAACCCATATCTCAAATGTCTTTAATAAGCCTACCACCAAACAACTCTGAAATATGGTTAGGGCCAGGTTAGCTTTAATTGGATAACCTTAACTAATTGACGTTAATTGCAAATTGGCTAGGTTTCAGTTAATATAAGCTAATGATAGTTAGCTGACTTTAACATACTGCAACTTTTCAGGTCCAATTGACTGTATGTAAGGTTGAAGAGACAGCCTCAAAGGCCACCACCTATGAAACAGCAGCGTGCATCATTCAAGTGAAAAACAACATTGAAAGTTGCCTAATCAGTGGTGGGTGTAGCCTTTCGACTTACGTGTCAAGCTAGCGGTCCGTACTCAAAAGTAAACCAGAAGTGATACTCTCATAGTGTAACAGGGGGAGGTGGAAACATCTCTGAAAAGGTTTTGAGCTAGTTAACCTAAGCCATCAGATGTTCGACAAGTAATTGTCCCTGTTTTTGGTTTACCTTGTAACGTTACAGTTGACTGCGACTATTTTTCTGCTCCCAGATGACTTCCTCTATATCAGACTGGATTTGGAGTGAGAGATTTTGGCTTCCCGAAAATGTTACATGGGCGGACCTGGAGCGACCACCAACTGGTGCGGAGTATCCCCGAATAAGACACATTTTATACGCCCTTCCTCTGGCTGTCGTAGTTTTTCTACTAAGATTGGTTTTTGAAAGGTAAACTATATCCATGTCATTGTTCGCTGTTATTTATTAGTGAGGTTCTTCATTTGAGTGCGTGCTCTGTGCCAGTGCGCGGTTTTCAGCTTATGTGGCAACTTTTGCTCATAAAGGGGAGGAAAACAAAAAATTACATATCTACCAAACTTATTGCAAGAATCTTTACATGTGAATCGTTCTTTATGAACGCAAGGAAATAGAAAGCACCAACTCTGTATGCTTTATCAAAAATCCTGAGCGGTTGCTATCACAACGCAGTTGGCAAACCTCTTAAAAAAAAAAAAACCTTATAGATGAGACTGCTTCAATTTCTGCCTCTCCATGTAACAGATAGCCTAAGTAGGTTATTCTTCTCCTTGTTGGTTTTGCCATAGCCTCTTATAGTAGCATTCCTTTGAGGCGATGACACATGCAGTTATTACACTGGCTAGAAACACGTTCCCCTTGTTCAGCAAGATAGTTTTCCGAGGATAGGTTTATTAAAAAAAAAAAAAACTCAAAAGAAATGGCATACAACTATCATGCAATTTCATTCATTTAGTGATCCCTGCAAACTGAGTTTGTGTTGGGGGCTTTTGAAACCAGTCACAGAAAGTCAAAATGTTTTACAGCAGAGTTCAGCCAAATTAGAGGTTATACATGTGGCCCTTTGGAGTAAACTCACCAATGAAAGGGCAGGCCTAGAGCCTAGTCTGTACCTCTATTCATTCAGTCTTTTTCCATGTTGGTAAACTATTACGGATAAGTGGTGAGATTGTATTACATTACACTGGTCAACTCAGATGGTCTTGTGACACACATCAGTGCTGTGGTTAGAAGGAAGCCTCCCATCCCTGTCTCCCCTCACATGACAGAGGTCATCATGCTGTGTTTAGACTATGTGCTACATTCCCCAGGATTCCTCCTAACGCTTGCTTGTATCTCTTTTAGGCTCTATTGTACCCCCAAGACAAAGTCAAACATAACTTTGTGAGCAAACTGCTAACTCGACAGTTCAAAGAAGCTCTTAGCCAATCTTAGCTAATGGTTTACCTGTTCCTAAAGTCTGTACAACGTGTGTATCTCTTTGACTCTCTCCTTGTCTCTATATGTCTCTCTTAATACCTCACCATCTCTGTGTACCCCTCTCTGCCCCCACTCTCTCTCTCTCTCTTTTTGCCTCTGTCTGTGTGTGTATACAGGCTAGTGGCCAAACCCTGTGCCCACATACTTCAGATTCAGGCGGGAGTGCCTCGGCAAGCTCAGCCTAATGCTGTCCTGGAGAAGGTGTTTCAGTCCAAAACGGTACATAAGGCCTATACTTGTGCTGTAGTCCATTTAAATGTTCCTCTGCACACTGGCGTGCTAAAGTTACTGCCCTGGCCTACGCTAACCCAGGCATAATGGTGTGTCCAGTAAATAATTCAAGCAGTGTGACAGTCACACCTACTGGTATTGTGTTTTTCACAAGTAGACACTATGGAAACTAAGTCATTTCTATTTGTCCCGTCTTTAGTGTCCTGACACGAGGCAACTGGAAGGACTCTCCAAGCAGCTGGACTGGGATGAACGGAAAATACAGAGATGGTTTCGAGTCCGTCGAAACCAAGACAGGCCCAGTATGCAGAAAAAGTTCTGTGAGAGCATGTATGTGCCTACTAAACTTGTGTGTGTGTGTGTGTTTGTTAATTTCCATTAAATGCATGAGTCTGAATGACTGTAGTGACCCCCTGATTTTACGTATAGTGCCACCAACAAGTCAAAGTTGTCACTTATTCTGTGAAATATTTCAACATTAATACCTCACTGAAGTGTTTGCATGACAGTAGACTTTTGTTTTTTAAGAAGAGCAAGTTACATTGTTCTGATTATCAATTCTACTCTTTTCCTTTTTTTACAGGTGGCGATTTACATTTTATCTGGGGATTTTCATCTATGGTATTCAACATTTGTGGGTGGTGAGTTAAATAACCATACTGATTGCTTTTGTACACTACTGAAGTGTTGCAAAGCTTTAGCTTGTATTGAAAGGAATGAAGGCCGACTGGATGTTTTTGTTGATCTAATCATATGCACATTTTATCTGTTTGACAGTCGCCTTGGATGTGGGACACCAGACAGTGTTGGTACAACTACCCTTTTCAGGTTAATAGTGTTTTATTTACTGCATAATCATCATATTCAGCTGCCCAACACCATATTGTTGGAAGGCCATAGAGCCTACAAATGTGTTAAAGGTGTTTTTGTTTCACTCCCCCAAAAGCCTCTGAGTCCTGGACAGTTCAGCCACTATGCAGCTGAGCTTTCTTTCTATTGGTCTCTGATGTTTTCTCAGTTCATAGACATTAAACGTAAGGTGAGTCAACAACAGTTTAACTTAAATCTACTATATTGTGCTGCATCTTAATATAGCCCTTCCGAAAATGTCACACCCTTTGCATCTGTTCTACCAGCTTTTTATGTTCACCTCATTTAATGTTACCAGTGTGTTAGGATTAGTTTATATAATGCCCTCTTGCAGAACAGGTTATACAATGAAGTGCTGCAGGGCCACACAGCTTTACAATGCTTTCTATTGTAGCTTTACATTAGCATGTCCTCCTCGGATACAGTCATCTTAAGTCTTTCAGTTGGTGTCATGACTAAACTGGCAGCCTTTTGATGAACGTACTTGTGACTTTCAGTACTTTTTTTTTTTTTTAAAAGCACTATACAAATAAAATGTGTTATTAGTATTACAAAGACAGGATTCTATAACATCATGTAATTGTTCTCATTAGCTGCAGCTGTTTTTACGTAATTGTAAACTTACAGTGCATGTAGCTTGAGCATCGCATTTACCCATTTCTCTCTTTCTGCCTTCTCTTTTTCATTTCACTGATGACAGGATTTTATTATCATGCTTGTCCACCATCTGGCCACCATATTCCTCATCACATTCTCTTATGCCAACAACATGCTAAGAGTTGGCACTTTGGTCATGTGTGTGCATGATGCATCCGACATCTTTCTCGAGGTAAAGGAAGATTGCATTTTGTTTTCATAGATCAGTTGTTCCAAGAAGCAAACTTGAGCGGGTTCTGCAAAGCCACACATTGTAGGGCAAACACAGCTGGCAACATGAGCATGACATTGATACTGCTCTGCTTTTTTTTTAATATATATTTTATTTATAGCTTTTCTGTTTAACAAACAAGAAAAAAGCACAGCAGAACACAGCAAAAACAATAACAATAGACTAACAATTAAGTAGCTAAATGAAAAAGAAAATATTGTATGCATACATTATATGTACATGTATAAACAAAGGTCCAAATAAAAGAAATAAAGTAAATTAAATAAAGTTTGCTCTTCTGAGAAACTTAGTAAAACCTGTTGACACAGTCACCAAGTGAAAATCGACAGTGTATCAAAAACCAAGGAAAAGATTTAAAAAAATTAAGACATGATACTCCTGTGCTTTGAGCTACTTGTACTACCTGTATTGCATTTCAATACAATATAACTGTAATGTAGTAGAACAAGTAAGCTACTTGTACTACCTGTCTGACGGAAGAAGAAAAAAACATTTTTCACAAGCATTTCAGTGACAAGATGTCATTACCGGAGATGGTTTTATATTTTAATACATATGAATTATTAAATCCTTATTTATTCCCCAAGGCTGCCAAACTGGCCAACTATGCCAAGTACCAAAGGCTATGTGATGGCCTGTTTGTGATCTTCAGCATAAGCTTTTTCTTCACTCGACTTGTCATCTATCCTTTCTGGTGAGTCAAATGAGATGTTATTTACAAATCAAATTGCACACATTTGCCTACCTGTCACGTGTAAACCATTTCTACACTAAATTAGTGTCTTAATGAACTTAAATAATGAGAGCTGCAGTAACCTCTGTATGTGTGTATTTGTTGCAGGGTTGTTTACAGTGTCCTGGTTGAGAGCTGGGAGATCGTTGGGCCATACCAGGCCTGGTGGTTGCTCAACGGGTTGCTGTTGGTGCTGCAGACTCTTCACGTCATCTGGTTCTACCTCATCGCTCGCATTGCTATCAAAGCCATATTCAAGGGAAAGGTAAGTCTGGCTCTCTGCTGTGTGTAGTACAGTTTTTTACTTATGCCAGTAGCGGCATCATTTTATGGTTGGCAAAACAACTTTTGGTTGGCTTGCCATGAAATTCATGGTTCCAGCAGGCTATTACTCCCTTTGGTGATCCTCTGACATTTCCTCTAGTGCCACCATGAGGTTTTGTGTTTTAGGAAAATGTCTTAAACTGTTGGATGTATGCCATTTAATTTGGTAGACACGTTCATGTTCCCTATAGGGTAAATTGTCTCTTTTCATCTCGCACTATAATCGGGTCAATTTTAATTTGTCCAATATTTGGTTCATAATTAAATACCTGTAAAACTCATGACATTCCCATCAGCCTCAGCTGTACTTTTAGTGCTAATTAGAAAATATTATCATGCAAACAAGCTACACTAAGATGGTGACTAGTTAACATGACATGCATCAGGATGTTAGCATTGTTATTGTAGGCCTGTTAACATGCTCACGAGCTGCTAGCATGGCTCTACACTCTTTTTAACTTTGTCTTTATTTTCCTCGCTATTTGTTTCATTGTACAGGTGGCAAAAGACGACCGCAGTGACATCGAGAGCAGTTCGGACGAGGAGATTTATTCCAGTTCTGGTAAAAATCCTTGTCAGACCATAAAACCAAAGGACCGCAGTCACACTGGTAACCTTAATGGAGAAACTCATGGCCACTGAATACCATGAGGGAATGTTTACTTTCAGTGTGGCTTTTACTCACCTGCTGCGTGCCTGTGTGACCCACCTTGTCACTTTGACCTCCTGAAAAGTCAACCAACTTTTTTTCACGCAGAAAGATTTGCTGACACATTCAAATGGAGAGTGGACTTGGATACAGGGAAACTCCATGTTGGGTATACAGTCTTAGCGCTGTCTGACTGAGTCAAGTTTACGCTGTGTGAGGTTTACACCTGCTTTATGCTTACAGGAATAGACAGGGGTGTGTGTGTGTGTGTGTGTGTGTGTGTGTGTGTGTAGGTGTGTGTGTGTGTGCAAAGTTAGAAATTAAAACAAAGCATGTCAACACTGCTTTTGTCACTCTACATGTAAATATTTTTATTTGTGAAATTGGTAATATATTTACAGCTGTAAAACAAATCTTACTGAAAATATAGCTTACTCTGTTGTAAGCTAAACACATTAAAATGCCAAAGATTTCTTAATAAAATGATTGTACCATATACAGTGAAGTTTTTTTTTATTGTTCTATGGTAAAAGTGAATGTATAATGAGTAGCAGTATTAGTGATAAAGCTTTTTTTAATCTGTAGCACATTTCATACGTGGCTCAAAGGGTAGCACTAATTAAGACACATTAAGTGTTATCATTGCAGAGAGAGCCATTTAAAAGATCAGTTAATAAACATTTAAAAGGCAAAAATTTCATTTGAAAAAAAGCATGCAAGACTCAATGTAAAGCACACACACTGAGAAGTGGTCCTAGAAAAAGGCTAGCGGGGGCCTTTTTAAGTGCCGTTATATATATTTTTGGAATACTGTTCCACAGTTTTGGAGCATAGCTTTTTTTTTGGTGGGGTTTTCAGTATCTATAAAACTAGCAGAAGAAGATCTGAGGCAGACCCATTTCACTAAGGCCCTCACTGTAAAATGAGAATCACATCAAGGGCCAGACATGTTAAGTTTACTGACATGCTTTTATGTAATTGAAAAAGTAAAATATTTTTGACTAGTATTGCATGTCTTAAATAACTTATTTGGTCCACATTAAGCCCTAAAAATGTCAGCAAAAAAAATCTTTAGCATAGAATTTAGCAAATCAAGCAAAACAATGATTACATTTTTAAAAGTAGGCTACAAACTATGGTTCTGTGGGAATTTCTCCTTCAGCAAATCTGCCAAAATTCAGCTTTGTCTCATGTAATTGCAGTTTAAAAAGTTTCACGTCTTTTTGGTTTGGCGGACAACTAGGCGGGCCACCATTTATTGTGAACCTAAGTTGATATGCAGGCCTTGAGTTTGAGGCGTATGATCTAAGGGGCTTGTGAAGGAACATAAGGGAATCTGATGTAGTACGTTGAGAGCTTTGTATACAAGTAGGACTTTAAAATCAATTCTAGAGGCTACAGGGAGCCAATGCAGTGTAGCTAAGACTGATTGTGTTCTGTGTGTGTAATGTGATGTGTTCTCTCCTTTGTGTGAGTTATCAGCAGAGTTCTGGAGAAGAATGAGCAGTCTCTCAATGGACTTTTTTTGGAAGTGCATTGCAATAGTGTGAAGTACTTTAAATTAAATTATTAATTCATTTTTCAGCGTTTTGCTGGGCCAGGAATGGCCAGAAGGGCGGCAACTAGAGATTTTAATTGTTGATCAATTTGCTGATTATTTTTGTGATTAATCATTTGATCTAAAAAATGTCACAAAACAAAAGAAATCGCAATTTCCTTACATTGGATTTATCACATTTCTTATTTTGCCAGACCTAAATATATTACATTTACTTTGACATAAGACCAAGAAAATCTTTCAAAAAGTCACATTTTAAACTGAAATTAGTGAATCTGCCCAATGCCATTTTTCCTTAAAATATGACAAACTATTCATAATCAAAGACTTATTTTAAGTTATTTTTCTGTTGATTGAAAAATGAATCCAGTACTTGTTTTAGCTCAAATAATAAGCACTGTATGTGATCTCCTAGCACTCAGCCGTGCAATCATCTTCAGTATCTTATTTTATCACACTTGTTCAACATGTTGAAAACGTCTTCACAGAAGTCGTTGTACTTTAGACTGAAAGAGACAAAAGTAGTAGTTACAGTTAGAGCAAGTTAAAAAATGTTTTCTTGTACTTTGAAACTTTATGTAAAAGTAGCCTACACTTGCTCAAGATAGTTTATAATTAACTGAAGTGAATACGGCCTACTTTATCTCTTGCATGTTGTGGCTGTCCTGCATGACCTGGATGAGGGCTGGGACAGAGGCGTTAGTCAGTGAGTTGTTTCTCACTTCCAGGCTCCTCAAAGTCTTACTGGCTCTTACAGCAGCACACAAGTCCATAACGCAGCCGTCCGTCAACCCGGTCATCTCAACACTACCGTAAAAGACAGGCAGATTTTTAATGTAAGGCTCACTGCAATGTAGTCGTAAAAAAAAAATAATACAAGGAGTGTTTTTTGAAATGATTTTGTCAAACTCACTCCAGGTCCTCCAGCAGACAGCTTGGATGTGCAACAGCATCCCAAAGATGTTTAACCCCTTGGTCTCCTACTGCATTTATACCTACAATCAGGGACTTCAGTTGAGAAGTGCCACTTCTCAGCACTGAGCTTAGCTCCTTAAAGACCGACTGAGTTAACTCACATCGTTTCAAGCTGTAGAGTGAAGCAGAATATACATCAAATATATGTGAATGGTGGTACTGAAAAGTCAGACGTGTAAATACATGTGACTCTACCCAAGCTTTTCTATTGGACAGCCAGGTCGAGTGAGGGCTTGGCAGAGCAGTAGCGCCCCCTCCTGGCCCAAATCATTCACTGACAGGTCCAGGTCTGACAGAGAGCAGTGCTCAGACATCAAGGTCTCCATCAAATAAGGACAGCATGCACCTGTCAACTCGCTATCAAACAAACTAAGATAACAGAAACACAAGGTCACCAACGGCAGAAAAACATGAATGCAAAAGGTATTTATCACACAGATTCTGGATTTATTTAGGTTAAGAGATGAAGCATTTTGAACACCCTAGACTTACTTGAGGCTCTGCAGTTTGCAAAGTGGGTGTTGCAGGGCCTTGCACAAAGCCTCCACTCCTCTGTCACCAATCGCGTTTTGTGTCAGGTCCACTTTTCTCAGCTTCGAATGGCCAGAACACAAAGCTGTTGATAAAGCCTCCATGGATGCCCCAGTCAACTCGCAGCATTGTAGCCTTTTAAATAAATAAAATAAGATTATTGTTTTTAAAATAAAAATAGACAGCTCTAACAAAAAGCAAAACTTGTATTACAATACTACTCTATATAAAAGTACTTACTGGAGCTCCTGTAGTTTGCAGAGAGGACTATGCAGCACTTTCGAAAGTTTGATGAGTCCCTGGTCCCTGATCTGATTAGCCCTCATGTCTAACACACACAGCTGAGAGGTGGCTGAGGTCAGGACAGACACCAGACCTCCACAGATTGCCTCTGTCAGGTTGCATACTACAAGTCTTAGAAAATAAAAAGCAACAGATCAAGGACTTATTCACCTTCATTTGAGAAATGTTTATTAACATAAAGGCACATTTAAAAGAATGCAATCAGCTTTACTAGTACTTTAATGTGTGCAGCTTGCAGTCTCTGAGTCCAGAGCAGAGAACTTTGAACTTCTCATCTCCGAGGTGGGTTTGAGAGAGATCCAGCTCCTTGGAGAATCCTCTGCTAAGAGCTGAAGCCAGATGAGAGACAGCACCAGGACTCAAGGAACTGCCTGACAAGCTGGGGAACACAACAGAGTGATCTCACATATATCCGCATACTGTAGCTACAGATTGAATGAATAATGAAGTCTAGATGTATGGATTTTTTTACATGATCTTATGGGATATGCTCATAGTTGGAGCCAGCATCTCTGCTTGTTCCTTTGTCAGATTTCTTGTATGATACAGATTCAACTGCTCCATCTCACCAAGGCAAGTGACAACATAATTCAGAGCTGCACAATCCTCAAGCCTCAGGTCTCCATAACTGAGGCCTAATCGTGCCGAGGGGGAGATGATTTCTTTTACCAAGCTCTCATTTTGAGCTTGATGAAGCAGATGGAAGCAGTAGTGGTGCTCGTCTTTGTAGAATCCCTTAAGTGTCGCCTCTGAGCTGCTTTTAAACCAGCATTTGAAATCCTTGATCAGATTAGAATTCAGCTCCCCCAACAGGGTCTCCAGCGGTCTGCGCTGAAGTGGCTCTGAGAGCCCTGACAAGAAGATAGCTACAAACTTTGCGTTGCCTTTGTGCTTTTCCAACATCTTTGTCACACCCGCAGACGTTGACCTGTCCAAATAGAAAGACACGGCCAAGAGGAACTCCTGCATCAGTTGGGAGTGGAAGGAGAAGACACGTTTATCTAACTGGTCGCCATCTACTTGCAAGAACACACCAACTGAGGTAAGAAAATGTTGAAAGCCAAAGGAATACATTTCGTCTTTGGTGCAGCTCGAATGCGGATCAAGGGAGCAATGAGACGCCATCTTACCGAGGGCTAACACTAATTCTCTGCTGCAGGCCTCGTTCAGCGAGAGCGTCTGAACCAGGTGGACCAGGATGTCTACATACAGCTGAGTTAACGTTTCAGGAAGTTGCGCACCGGCATCCATCAGAGACTTGTAAACAGAACAAACTGTCCAACAAAATCTGGGGGAGGTGCAAATATCATAAAAGCCTAAAGTCCTTTCCATGTGTCTTTGTGCTTTGTTGGCAGCCGCCGGGTCAGTAAAGAATCCCTTAAAGTAGGCTTCTCTTTGTGGCTTCAGAAATCCCAACAACTCCACCCGGGTGCCACTCAGAAACTTCAGATGTCCTGTTGGCCTGGTTGCCACCACGAAGGCAGCTCCTTTCAGAAGCGACCCGTGAAGCAAGCTTGCCACTAAACAGGACACCGTGGCTGCCTGGCTTGGGTCGGAGCAGAGGGCGTGGACGGAAGGGTCCAGGCTGTGTTTGCACTGATCGAGATCATCAAACACAAACAACACATCTTCAGGCTTCTGCAAAAGTTGGGGCATTGACTCAAAAGGGACATGACCGTGATGGTGTAGCATTAATGTCTCCAAAGAAAACATCCCAGTTAGAGAATTTAACTCCCTGAACCGGAAACGGAAAACATAAGAAAAGTTTTGAAGGTGTTGTCCTTTTGCCCAGCCCACAACTAGCTTCTCCAAAACAGTAGTTTTACCTGATCCTTCAGGACCGACTAGCGTCATAGTTCTGATTTCATCAGACAGAGCAGTGTGGATGGCACGATCAAGGGAGGGCAAGACGTCTTCTACATTTCTATCTGTTGCCTGAGCTTCAGAAGTCAGCGGGGATATGTACTTATTGTTGTTAATCACACTGACAGGCAGCTCTCCACCAAGAAGTGTTGACATGCCGTCGGGCTTCAGGGTGTGAGTCAGCACAGTCTCTTTGTCCATTGTGAAATCACTGCTGTGAGAATACATAACATATAATGCAGTTATGAGGATTGGCTTTCAGCATGACAGTCTGCAGGTAACATGTCATTAATTTGTGTAATTAACTGTGCTTAAAAACCGTCTACCAACATGCCCTAGAAGGTACAGTATACAATGCACATTGTAATTTTCAAAACAAGGAAGTGGAGCTACATAAATGTAACCATGACAGTAGGCTACCATAGACAGTGAAAGAAACAGTACCTCGTACGCAGCGTGGCTGCCGTCCATGCTGCCAAACAGTGCTGCTGGAAAACAACGTAAATGAGACAAAGTGCCGTAAAGACAGAATATCTTTAAAGAAAGCTGTTTTTTACGCATACTCTGGTGATACAGCATCAGTTGCACGAGCTACCTGCCAAATAGCATCGCTTTGCCAGACCTTCCTTAGCAGCGCTGCGACCTTTCTTTAGCTGTCTAACCTGTTAATTAAATCTGTACAAAACCGGAAGTACGCTGTTATGGTTATTTCATATACGCTGCAGGGAGTGTTCGTCGATGGTAGTCATAGACATATTACCCGCAAATGAACGGGTAATGTCCTACAGTAATAATACTTTGAGCTGTTAAGTTTAGTGGTGGGAAGTAACATTCATTTAAATATACTAAATACGTAGTTATAAATTATTAATTTAGTAAGATACAATGATAATGATTCTATTCTCATAATGCAGAGGGATATATTGTACTTTACTACCACTGCATTTAGGCCTTGCCAGCTTCAGTGTGCAGATCCAGATTCAAAATATAATCAACAAATAATATATGAAGTATTATTATTGATTAAGATGCCCAATAGTAAAGTGGTTAAAATGAACTCCAGCTTGAGATGCAATGCAAAATGCACCAACAATTATAATCCAATATAATTCTCAAATGTCTCCATTTTACCTTTACTTCTGGCAGGCTAATTTAATATTTTTAATGCGAATAGTAGCCATTTTTCTACTCTTTGTGTATACTTTAAGTCCATTCAACTGATACATTTGCTATTATGTTGTTTTATTACACCCGAGCATGAAATCCAAGCACCTGACAATAACGTCTTTAAACAAATATCTAAAAATACAATATGTACAAAATAAAATATCTAATTAATATATAGGCCTATATTTATTGAAGTTGTGCTACCTTGTGTTACAAAATGAACCTTGCGTACTTGTAGAGATCTTTGTTCCGTTAATGTGATGTTTTTTTTTTATCTTGTAGACATCTTTAGATTTTACATTTTTCCTGCCCTTTCTGGACAATAAAGTGTATTCTATTTTATTCTATTCTACTACCCAGGAAAAAGAAACACAATTTATCGTGCAGCTGAGTAGGCTTGATCTTTATTTTTAACACAGGGAGTGGTAAATAATGTGACATCCAAAAGGAAAATAAAAATAAACAACTACACACACATTGGCTTATTTGTGTAGTTGGCCTATTGTAGGTTACAAAGAGATTAAAGTAAAAGTTAAACTGCCACAGTGATCCAACAGGCTAATGTGCTGCAATGGTGTATGTTTTGTCATGGGTCTCCACTGTCTTGATGAGAACAGCACTTCGTCTTCGTGGCTTGCAGTTGTCAACCTGGACGGCTGTTGTGGAGATAACAGTAACAATATTACATACAAGCACACACTGCGGGCTGTCATAACAATCCTTATGCCAGTGGAAACATTTGATTTATCTTCAGTTTAAAAAGTAGCCAACTTACTTTTGGTGGGGACTGTTTGGATGTTGAGAATAGAGTCCTTTCCAAGTCTGTCAGTGAGAAAGCAGGAAATACATAAAATACATAATACAGTAACCATTGATGTACTGTCAAATTAAAAGGTTAATAAATAAGAACTCCACAGATTTTAAACATTAAAGTCTATTTAATGTTCTTGGGTAAGTTTGTTTTACTTCAGGGTGTCAGTAATGAGCCCATTGTGGTTTGGTGCACCACAATGATATGAAGAAGATGTGTCACTAGAAAACTAAGTTGGACAAGCCAGAAAAAGGTAATATTACAAAAATGGTTATAGGGACTGAGTATAGGGCTCTCACATGAGGAGGACCCAAAAAGATGCTAGAATGAATAGCTGTGGATGTGGGGAGGGGCCCATAGAGAATGCCTTTCTACAGGTTGGAGGATTTTGTGCTACACCCCTGGTAATGAGAACTTGACACTAATGAGATCTACCTATACAACTCACCTTTCCTCCTCTCCCTCCAGCAACTTCCTATAGGTGGCGATCTCTATGTCCAGTGCCAACTTCACATTCATGAGCTCTTGGTACTCTCTGAGCTGCTGAGCCATGTCGTGCTTGGCCCGCTGCAGAGCCAGCTCCAGGTCCTTGATGCGAGCCTTGGCATTCTGCACGGCCCCCTCTCCACGCTGCTCCACTTCGGCTACCTGGTCCTCAAGGTTGGTACGCTGAAAAGATACATTTTTATTAAAACAAATATTACATTTATGGATTATCCAGATTATCCAGAGCCAAACAATAAATTGTAACAATTGCCTTAGACTTTAAACAGGGCCTCCATAAACCTTTCACTCACCTGTGCCTTTACAGCCTGGATCTCATTCTGCAGACGGCTGATCATTCGGTTGAGCTCAGATATTTCCCCCTTTGTGCTACGCAGCTCATTGCCGTATTGGTCGGCTTCTGCAGTCATCTGGTCAAACTGGTGCCCCCAGAGATCAAACAGAGGAACAAAAAACGTGAGATCAGTAATTATCAGGTTTGACAAGAGTTATTCCAGTCAAAATAACAGGGTATGAGCTTTAGTTAACTGCGAAGCACTTTTCCTGTTTTATAATTTCAAAGACAAACTTTTTCTACGTAAAACACAACATGTAATTATTCCTATTTTAGTTCTTTACCTTGTTTTTGTGCCAGCTTTCAGCTTCTTTACGGCTGTGGGCAGCAATGTCCTCATACTGAGCCTTAACCTGAGACACAATCTGATCCATATTTAGGCCACGGGAGTTGTTCATCTGCACCACCACAGAGGTCTCCTTCAGGCTCTCCTGCAGCTCACGCAGCTCCTTTTATAACAAATAAAATAACAATACATACAGCAACAGCAAGATGACAAAATCCAGAAATCAAAACAAGCTTTTCTTATATTGATTTTCTTAGTATACAAATTTTCAGCAAAAGGTTTTGTACCTCGTCATACAGAGCCTTGAGGAAGTTGAATTCATCACGGATAACACACACACTTTCTTCTAGTTCCATCTTGGACATGTAGCTTGCGTCCACGTCCTGCAGGCAGCCAGAAAAAAACAGACAAACCCATTCTCAATGCTTAATCTTTTGCATTTGGCAGATACTATTACATTTCATGTGAATAGCTTTGCAATGTGTGGCCAAAATTATTTCTTTTTTATAACCGCAGTAATAGATCACACATTTTTGTAGTCAAACAAGGAAAATTATTAGCAGAGAAAATTCTTAGAAAAACGTGAATATAATGAGTTTATACCAAAGACCTTAACCTGGCTTGAGTTGTTTTTCTTTACTTTAAAGAACACACCATTAATCAGTGTTATACACACTCAAGTATCTATCATAGCCACTTTGACATCATAATGATACTGTACCTTCTTGAGCATGACAAATTCATGCTCTGCATCATTCTTCTGGATGACCTCTGTCTCATACCTGAAACACACCACACATATATTACTTATGCGAATCAGTTTGCAGTTGATTACCACATGCCTTAACCGTTCACAATAGTTGTTTAGTTTCTTTCACAACACTTTCTTACTTTATATTGTAGTCGTATACATTTTTGGACACGACATTGCTTTCTATGTCAAGTTTTCGTTTGTCATTGTTGAGAAACTCCAGCTGCCTTTGGAGGTCGGAGATGTAGGCCTTCAGCATGGGTTCAACGTTAGAGGAGGTGGCAGTCTGTCCCTGCAACAGCTTCCACTTGGTTTCCAGCATTTTGTTCTGCTGCTCCAGGTGTCTTACCTGTGCCACAAGAAAAAAATATGTACCAAATCAAAAGATTCTATCACTTTCAATAGAAATAAGCCAATAATGTGTCTACAGGGATTATCAGGGTTATTCAAATGAATTAAATCTGACACTCAGCATCCATCAGCATGAGTTTAAGTGAAATCTCCTCTTACCTTATCAATGAATGAGACAAAACGGTTGTTGAGGGTCTTGATCTGCTCTTTCTCTTGACTGCGAACAGCTTGGAAGCTTGGGTCAATTTCTATCTTCATTGGGGTGAGCAGTCTCTTGTTGACGGTCACAGCTGAAATTGAGGCTTCCTGGTTAGCCCCGCTGCTGATCTTGGGGATGGAGTAGGATCCCATGGACATGCTACTGAAGCCCCCTGAAGACATGCGGACTCCTTGGCGGCCGCTGCGTGTGATCCTCATACTCATGGCAGCGCTGTGTGGAGATTTCACTGCTGGTAAGGATGGAAAGGGTTGGATGGTAGTTGGGCTCTGTCTGTGCATCTCTTTATCTTTTGGACTCTGATTTATATAGTCATGTCTGGGTGTGGCGTGATAGTGAAGTTGTGTGGCTGCCCAATGTGGGTAAACCCGTCTGACACATTCCACCTCTTCTCCCACCTACCCTTCCTGTTAAGGATGCATTGTTTCTGTGTTTCAGTTACGCTGGAATTCAGGTCTGCTGTTTCAGGTATGCCGCATTTGAGCAATCCATTAAAAGTGTTTCCTCAAGGTCGGTCAGGCCAAAATTAGAAACAAAAGATCCAGGAGGTCATCAAGAGCCAAAATCTTCAAAAAAAAATAAATCATTTGTGGAAACAGAATAAGTATTTTTGGCTTTGCTCAAATGAGACTTTGATGTAGGGCACAGTTTTGTTGTAGGAGCAGTGAGGGGATGATTTGACATGTAGGATTGTCACAAGTTTTCCATGAAAGCAAAACAATTAGCCATCGAGGACAGATGAAGTTGAAAGTTGAAGTGGAAAAACTAATGCCACAAAAGGTGACAATAATATGCTGTAGACAATATGGAGATTACCTGGAGAATATGCCTAAATATTATAAAACCATGTACTGGTTTTGGGGGAGTCTTACACAAAAAACTGGGCTGTCCTCCCCCAAATTTCAAACTCTTCCTTTATTCCTTTAGAGAATGATTATCAACAATTTCCTTCCTTCAAAAAAACAATTTAAGAGAAAAGAAAGGTTTGCCACTGATGCTATGCCATCGAGGTAAGAAATGCTTGAAGAAAAAGAGCTGCAGAGACTGTGGGAGTGTGTCTGTCTGTGCTGTATATATACAGACAGTGCTTATATATATATAATTTCTTTGATCATACCTCTATTATTATAGCCATCTTTGATGAAGCTGTTTGATGTTCGGATGGAAAAAAGTCAGAATACATGCATTAAAGGCTAAAATGTGTCCTCTTTTTGTCATTTTTTGTCTTGTAAATTGTGTCCTGATACGACATTATGTGAATTAACTTTTTTTCTAGATGAAGCAAAGATTGTTGATGTTTTTTTACTACATTTGTGCTTACTTTTACAGTTCTATCAGAGTCAACACAACCCATCACTACGCTCTGCAAATCAGTACCAGCCTGGGGAGGAGCAGATACAAGGAACAGTTTTTGTTTCTGTACAGCAAAGATCAAATCACATTGCCAGACTGTAATACCTTTGTAATGTAACCATTAAACAGCTGTACTAAAAAAGACAACCAGTTGAATGGATGCTTTTGCAAGAGAGCTGCATATTCTCCACTTCAAACCACACAAAACAACTTAACTGGAGCTTATGGGACACACAAACAGGAAGTTTTGAATATCTAACAATATTCTCGCGGTGGCGTTTGTGGTGTGTCTAAGTCATCTGAGTCATGTCTTTATGGACTTGTTTGTTTTTTCAAGGGGAATGAGATGGATTTCGTTTGATATGTTGTTTAAAGGAGCTGAGGGCAGGTTTATCAAGTTTGGTCAGTTGGTGTCTTCTGTGTGCGTCCACACATGTAAGATATATCATGATAGGGCATGTTATTGGAAAGGTGAGCAATTATGGCTTACAGGACTGTTTATGGTTGCAGTGCGGAAGTAAATAGTGCTGATCTCGGTGCACACCACACCATGGGACCCAGAGAGAGAGAGAGACAGCTGTATGAGGTCTTCCTTGTGGCCAAAGACAAATGGAAAACTGATGTGAGTTACATCATCCTGTTTTATTTCAGCATCCCGGTTCAGTGCTAAGTTCACGGTACATTACAACTACACATATTTCTATTTATCAGAAGAATCACACCTATTACAAGGCCTATAAATTATATTTGAATAAGGTTGTAACATAGCTCTTTTGATGGGAACTATGGTGATATAAGTGTAATGAGCACTAAAATTGTCATTTTTTATGTCCTCTAAAACACAATAATCCAGATTTCAATGCAGATAGTGTGTATGTCACCCATGAGGAGATTCATATACGCAGTGACTAGAATTTCCACTGGCTGATTGGTAATGACGTAGACACCACAGCAAACACATCAAACAAACACACATACGACGGGCATTGTTTGCATTAATAAACTACATTCATGCAATTCCAGAGGTGATGCCTTTATTTTGTGGCAGGATAATTTCTGCCCAGAATAAACATATACATATTGTATTCATATATGATCTAATGGAATAAAGAAATAATTTATATACAACAGGATTGCTGGGTATGGAGAAGCTATGCAGGCAGCCATTCAAGAGTTTGCTATGACAGAAGAAATGGTGAGTTGTTCCTCTTACTGCATTTCGTCGTCTAAACACCTGTACTCTGTGTAATGACAATAACGTTGAATCTTATCTAATGACTAGGGAAGCACAGATCTGATACTGATACCAATAATAGGCCAATTCTGACTCATAGCTGGATCAGGTATCATGACTGATTTTTAAAAAATATATATAATTAAACAACAAATAATGTACAGTATAACTATGTATTCATTTGTAACGTTTAGTTTTTCAAAGTCAAGAAATCAATATTTAAGTCATGCCTGATGTTGCCTTGCAAATAAAAAAATGATCCCAGGCACCTACACACAGTCAGCTTTACAGCTTATTATCTTGGATCGGTACTCGGTATGTATTAATCAAAGTCAAAGTCAGCTTTATTGTCAATTTCTTCACATGTCAAGACAATGCACAGGGAGCTGTATCAGCACTAACAACAATCAAATCAATGCATCCCAACTTAACCAACACTTTCTGCACTTGAATAGTTTTTTTTCCTTTTCCGCTTGTTTTCTTTTGTGGCAACATTCCAACCTGCACCTAAGCCCTGAAACTAAGCTACCACTACCCTGTTGAGATAGAGTTATGTAAAGCTCCTCACTTCTGGAAGACAAAGAGATACCAAAGATTTGACATTGCTGACAGCCGGTGATCATCAGGTAACAGAACTGTCACAGGTAAACAGGTAAAAACTGTAATCCACCTGTCACCGACAGGCATGAAGGGAAGTATTTGTGAGTTGGAAGAGAAGCTGACCTTCTTGTATTTCATTTGATATTTACAATGCAGTTTGGCCTCTGTGAAAGAGCGAGTGCTTGGAATTTGTGAGTGTTTCTTCCAAAACAATTTCATAGCACAATGGTTTTACTGAAAAGACAGCTTTAATTGTTAAAGTTGACACTTTTGTGATTGACCAATGCTACCTTTGTGGTGATAATAACTGCATTTTGCATAATGGGGGCTTATATATTATTATATATTATATATGCAGGATGGGGTAGTCGTTAAGTGAGATTACCTAACACACTGAATGTGGTCTTTTCACATAGGAGTTGTTGACAATACCAACCGATTATCATTAGCCAACCATTAAGATAGAAGCTCAGGCTATGTTTACACATGGGTGGCTGTTTTCATAAACGGATATTTCAACCTCTCCGTTTTCAAAAATAACATTGTGCACAGATGTAAGTTTTCAGAAAAGTGTTTGGTTACACGTTCCTGTGCCTATATATGCCATCAATACTGACAAGAGCATGCCAAACCTGTAGGCGACTAGAAGCTTTTCCCCCCCAAATAACCATGTAGGCCTGCATGTAAACAGGGCCTCAGTCTACTGACACAAGTGGAAAGTTGTTCTTCTGTACTTAGGTAAATTTTTTAAATTATACTATATTTCGGAACATTTCAAACCCAAACATTAAGACCCTGTTTACACGTACATGGTTATTTTGACAAATGGAGACATTTTCCTTTGTTTGTACCCTTTGTTTACACGCAAATAGAGAATTTGCCTCTGAAAACAAATCTTTCTAAAACCTCTGGCCCAAGTGGATATTTTTGGAAATCTTCATTTGCACGTTTGCATGTAAACTGAGACAGCCAGAGGTTTAGGCAACCAAGGAAGTGAAAAAGAGAAGAGAGAGGAATTGATTTGTTGCTGTTGTTGCTAGTTTAAGGATTCTGATTGGCTAACGTAGGCTTGAGCTTCTTGTTACACTGCCAGTGCCACCTACAGGTTTGGCTTGCTCTTGACGGCATTGAAGGGATATATACACTGGTACGTGTACCCAAACACTTTTCTGAAAACTGATAGGTGTGCACAATGTTACTATTGAAACTGGAGAGGTTGAAATATCTGTTTATGATAATAGCTGCCCACGTGTAAACATAGCATAAGGCACTAATGCCCTACCATTTGCCAGGTTATGGCATTTTCCCCTTAGAAATTGAATTCAAAATAATAAACAATTCTATCAGTTATTACACACTATACGTGTTACTAACTATATGTTTTCTACTCAGGGAGCCTCAGAGAGAGGTTAATGTGTTTTTAGATTATACATATTGCAAAAATAAAATGAATAAATAATGGTTTCAAACAAATTGTTTCAAATTGTTTAATGAGGTAAATGGCACTGATATGAAACATTGTGGCCTGTATACAAGGATTTGTTTGGATCCAGTGAGAGGAAGGGTTGGGAAGTTTGTTTTGTTTTAGTGTGGTCCTCCCCACACAGTTTAGTTTGCTAAGCAAGAAAGCAATTGTTCAGTTTCACTCAATTGCTGGTGCTTCTTGGATCATATGGTTATGATCCAATAATTGATTCAAGGTATTCTAATGCTGTTTGACATGTAAGCTTGCACCAAATACATAAAAATATCCGTCCTAAGACATTTATTCTGTTTCAACAGACTCAACTACTGTATCTCTGAACTATCTCTTTAACCAAACCACATACATTGAGGCTATTCTATATTATCTAGATATATCTATATTATTTTGATAACTTTGTAAGATTTTTGACTTCCGTTCACTGAACCTCCCATGAAACGGTTTGGAGCATAGACATATAAATATAAATATATTATATGTCTATGGTTTGGAGCCCCCTTGGGTATCGAGGCCCGCCTCCCTCTTTTAAAATTCTGGTCTAGTTTGTCAAACTAAGTGAAAGAGCTTAGCCTATGCAAATCTGTAAAATAAAAAAAATAAAAACAACAACTCAAATTTTTTTGACTGTTAATATTAATAAAATAAATAATATACAGTCTGGTGTTATCCATGTTATCGTAGTAAACAGCTGTTCGAGACGTAAAGAAAAGGGGTTGAGAGAAACGCTAGCGTATGCTGCATTCACGTGACATAGGCTACGTGAGCTCCCATTTTCAGAGTTAACACGACTCTCATTTAAGTTACATACCTGCCGTTAGAAATGACAACACATTTGATTGCCGGCTGAAATCCATGTGATATAAAAAAGAAACTACAGCAGGACTTAACGTTTTGTCGCAGGATAATACTAAACGTCTTGTAAAGAGTTGCCAGTTTACCGTTATTCTTTACACGAAGTGAAATGGACACAGTGACGTGCTTGCCGGACCACTTCCACCAAAACACTGAGGAGGAGGAGCTGAGTTTGTCAACAACTGTGCAAGAATTGTGTGAAATCCAACTTCTTGAGCATCGACCGAGCAAACTCTGAAGCTCCACTAAACCATCGCTCACCTGTCCAGTAGACAGGCCGTCTCAATGCATTACAGAGGACCGAAAACACCGCGGCGATCATGGATGTGTACGATTTGTTTAGTAGTTGCAGAAAGGGCGACATTTGTAGAGTCAGGTAACCAAAGCATCAGCTGACGTGTGGTTGGTTGTTTTTGCATATGTGTTATGTGGTTGCAGTTGTTCTCTGTTTTCATCAGTCCTATCGTACAAAATAATAGTCCTTACTTATTTCGGCCTGCTGGACGGCCGTCTTGCAGCTACACTCAAAGCGAACAGCATTGCTTTGCAAAGAAATAGGAGGTAAACACGGAAGGCAGGGTTGCTAACATTAGCTTTGATGACCCAGCTGGTAACTTAAGCTAACGTTAACGTTTCTAAATCAGCTATTCAGTAACAGTACTATGTGCAAGTGCTGGTTACTTACCAGACGGTGGAGAATTAACGTTACTGCTGCCAGCTATACAGCTTAGCTTTGGAGTGATGTAAGTTGAAACATCTAAGTTACTGCTTTGGGACAGACTGACGTCTGATTACCAAGGTAACAGTAATAGTCAAGTCATCCAGCCAACTCAGTCCCAAATTGCATTTTCCTAAAAAAGTCCCTAAAACATTTATTTCTCCAGCACTGCAGGATACATGATCTGTCCTATCCAATTAAGACATCATGTCCTAATAAATGTAGATACAAACAGAAAAATAAATCTTTTGGAAATTGATCTTAATACCTTAATTAAAAAAATCCAACCTTTAAGGACACATTTTCTTTGTGAATGAATAGTGTATCGTAAATAAATAAAATTAAAATATAGGGGGCATAAGTATACACCCCCCTATGTTAAATTCCCATAGAAGCAGGCATATTTTTATTTTTAAAGGCCAGTTTTTCCTTGGATCCAAGATACTATGCATCCTGATGAAGTTCCCTTGGCCTTAGGAATTAAAATAACCCCCCATCATCACATACCCTTCACCATACCTAGAGATTGGCATGGTGTTATTTCAGTTAGCCTAATAGCTGGTTTGCATTGAGAGATGATTTTATCTGAAAGTTCCCCATGCCTATCTCTAGGTATGGGGAAGGATATGTGATGATGGGGGGGCTATTTTAATTCCAAAGGCCAAGGGAACTTTATCAGGATGCATAGTATCCTGGAGCCATGAAATAACTGGCCTTTACAAATAAAAATCTGCCTCTATGGGAATTTAACATAGGGGTGTGTATACTTATGCCCCCTGTATTTTAAGGAAGAACATGTATTTATTTAAGATACATTATTCGTTCACAAAGAAAATTGGTGTCCGTAAAGGTTGGATTTTTCATATTTTTTTTTAAATTAAGCCAAAAGATCTTTTTAGTCAACTTTAGCATGGGTTCATAAACTTATGAGCAGCACTGTATGTATGCAGCTGTGTGATCAATGTATTTGCCCATTTTTGTCCATCTTACATTTTTCTCCTGTGTGATGCACCCATTTAATGTTCACTGAAAATGTTTGACTTTGTTAGTGACTCAGTTTATGGCAGGTTGTGACAGGCTACCTCACTTAACCAGTATTTTCTTTTTTCTATAAGATATCTTGTTGAACAACGAGACGTGGACCTCAATGTAAGAGATAAATGGGACAGCACCCCTTTGTAAGTACAATAAAGACAAGTAGTCTACTTGCTAACAAAGCATACATTTTTCCAACAACTTAAAATGTGAACAATCTTGTTTTTCAGATATTATGCTTGTCTCTGCGGTCACGAGGAGCTGGTCCAGTACCTGTTGGCTAGTGGTAAGCTTGGTTGTTAAGTAATGCAACATAATAAGAGTGGTGCAACTACAATAGTGTGATGCCATGTTGAGCTGTATAACACTGAAATATTATTTAGTATAATAATAAAATAGTTATATTTTCTTCTTCTTTGTTGTGCTTTCAGGTGCCAAGTGTGAAGCCAACACGTTTGATGGCGAGAGGTGTATGTACGCCTGTCTAAACGAATCTGTTCGGCGCCTGCTCAAAGATTATAAGTGTATCAGTGTCCGTGCCATGCAGCGAGACGATTTTAACTACTTTCTGCACATGTAAGTTGGCCGTTCATGTAAATAATCTAGTTTGTCTACAGAGCAGGATACATAACAGTTCATTCTCCTCAGCTGTGTTAGTAGTGTACAGTAAAATGAAAATAAGAAAAATGACCTGCAGAAGCACAGTTTAGTACCATTGCAGTTTGTCTGTAACCCTGTGTACCACCAACTGCATACCTCTAGCTAATCTAAAACTCAAATCTAAAAGTTTGTGTTTTTGCTTTAGGTTACTGGAGCAGGGTCAACACAGTGACGTCAAGTTCCAGGTTCATGGACAAATATTCATGGCCCACCGATGTATTCTCAGTGCACGCTCCGACTACTTCACTGATATGTTTGAGACCAAATGGAAAGGGAAGAACTTGATCACCCTCAAACACCCATTGGTAGATAAGAACATATATTGTGGTTGATTTATTCTGTGTTGCTGCATGTTGTCGACTTTATTAGACGGCCATGTATGATATACAACCATACAGCTTATTGTGTCTATCTACATCTGTATGGATAAAACCGATTTTGATTTTAGATCAACCCTGCAGCCTTTGGCGCCATCCTGCAATATTCCTATACAGGTGAGCTGCAAATATTCAGGCTTCGACATTGGTCACAGTTTTAAGACTTTGCAGGAGAATTCACTCCGTACTTTTTTTTTTTACTGTGTCAGTAACACATATTTATTATTCTGGATTAATTGGAAACTCAATACAAATAATTTATTTTCATGGCATATGCAAATCTTGTAACTTTTTATTTTATACTGGAAAAATATCACCCTAAAAAATGATATCACAAAAACAGAAATAACAGGCTGGGTCTGTAAATGTATTTTCTATAAATTAAATTTGATTTACTGTCCCTCCATTGCAGCCCATCACGGAAACACTGTCTAGAAAATATAAAAATGGAATTTTGCATTGAAAAGATTGTAACTGCTAGAGCCTTTACTGTGTGTGTAGTCCTGTCAAGGAAAGTAAAAAATAATCAACAAGGTGTGATTGTATAAGAGTCCAACTCTTTTCATTCCTTTTTTGAATTCATTTTACAGGACGAATGGATATTGATGTAAGCCTTGTGGAAGACTGCAGACGACTTGCTAAACAGTGCAAAATGGAAGATCTAATTGAGGAGTTAGAGAATAAATGCAAACAGGTGTATGAATATGGTAAGCCAGTAATCTTGGTTCATTTTTACAATGCTAATACATGTATGTGTATTACCAATGCAATACGCATTAGGGCTTCTCGATTATTGCAAAAACCAAAATCACGATTAGTTTGGTAAATATTGGGTTCATTATTTAAATTACTCTTTTACTTTGGAAACATCATGCATCATTACTCTTTAACAGTGGATTTTCTTTAACTTTAAATATTTCAAATTCAACTGAAAAATCTGTGGGAACTTGTAAATTACATTAGGAGCACTAGGGGGAGGCAGATAACATGATATGTTTCATATACAGTTTTAACAAATCAGTACGAAACAGTTATTTAAACAGACCATTTTTTTTTATAAAAGTTACCTACTGAACCTTTTACTGGAGTGTCTCATTCAACTCTTGACCCTTTTATCTAGGGCTTGTATTTACTTTTTTCCCACACAAGTGTCTCTTTTTTTCTTTCTTTCTTTCCTCATACTGAAGTGTCCAATAAGCCAGGAATCTGTGTGAAGGTTCTCAGCTTGGAGCCGCTCAGCTGTCAACTTCAGGAGGAAATGGCTCAGTTAGCAGACTGTGCACTTCCCATTGAACTGAGAGTGAGGACATGGTGGCAGAAAAAAACTATATCTGCTAATATACCAGTTTAGTGTGCCTATTTAGACTTATTTTTTTCCCCCGTTGATCCTCCACAGGTTGGATTTGGTGAACTTCCCTTTAACAGAGTTGACCGCTTCCCTACTTATCCTGACATCTGCTTCAGAGTCGACGGTTTCAACTTCTTGTGTCATAAGGTATAAACCACAGAGCTTGCACAGCATTCCCCAGTCACGTTACAGACCCCAACACCCTGTCACTCACACTCACTGTGTTTGTCGCCAGGCGTTTTTCTGCGGACGTAGTGATTATTTTAAAGCCTTGCTGGAGGACCACTTCAGTGAGGGAGAGCAGCTGCAGTCCCAACCCAGCACCCCAGTGATTACTTTACACAACATTTCCCATGAAATATTCATCCACGTCATGTATTACATCTACACCGATGACACACAGGTTAGTGCACAATTTAGGTCTGAGATTATTTTGGGGAATTGATTAGCGGGTGCAAATTTGTCATTAAGTGAAAAAATTAACAAGGACTGTGTGTTAGTCTACCAGCCGAGGAGTCATAAAAAAAAGACAGAAGAAACGGAAGCATCACCTTTCAAGGGACCAATTTATGGCTGACAAATAGGTTTCCTACTGTTAGGCATGTCCTAAATATGCAGCTTAACTATTTCTTCTTATTTTAGTATCCTAAAATGATTTGACTATAATACTAACTCTTTGAAGAGCACTTTTGGTTGTATTTCGCAAAACAAATATAAAATAAAATAATATTTAAAAAAATTAATATTGTTATATTAATAATGACCTAAATAACTACTTGTATGTATTTATGTCTGCGGGATGTATAAGTAAGCTACTGATTGCAAACATGTTTGCCATAACAACTTAAAAGGTGATAATATGTCAATGTTGTGTTTACAGCTTGTTTCCTCAGTTATTGCTGGTTTTAAAATTGTGATTGTGTGATTTCAGATTGTCTCACCCACCCTGACATGTTTGCATCCTTGACCTTTAAACATACTCAATATTTACACTATAGATTGGATGGGCACATCCACGAAAAAGTACAATAACATGGTTATGATCTTTAAAAACATAATCAGTGATTGTGAACACAGCCCCCTTAAACAACATGTTACAGCTGTCATCATTTTTTATGTCCAGCTAATAACAGAGATCGTGTTTGACGTGTTGTGCGTGGCCGACATGTATCTGCTGCCGGGGCTGAAGCGTCTTTGTGGGAAGGCGCTCGCAAAGACAATATGTGAGGACAACGTTCTGTGCATGTGGAAGATGGCAAAGCTTTTCCGTCTCTCTCGGCTGGAGGATCACTGCACAGAGTTCATGGCTAAGACCATTGAGCGGGTGGGTGTCTGTTTCTCTGTCTCGACACTGGATGAAGCTTTTTTTTAGCTGGATAACAAGAGAGTGTCTGGGATTTTGCAGCTGGTGGCTAAAGTGCACTCAACACTTAATGTCGGTATGGTGAATATAAAGCTGGAACAAGCGTAACTCCCCATGAAACTACAAACTGTCCTTTGTGTAGGCTTACATTTTCCTCTTGTTTTTATGCAAAGCTAACCACGACCCAGCTCCTGCTTCATACTTAGCACACAAACATAAGAGTAGTATCAACTCTTCGCAAATAAGTATATTTACCAAAATGCTGACTAATACTTTAAAGTGGTTCCATAAAAGTAATTAGCTTACTTGTGTACTTGACTACTTCTTGTACATCTGTCATCGCCATTATACCAAAACTCACAGTTAAGATAGACCTCTGAGACCATATAATGAGACTTTTTCTACACTACATAAGGCAGATCACAGTTTTGGCAATTTAACACCTGCAAGCTGAGGTCGATGTTCTGGATTCTCTGGTCAGCTACGCTCAGTTCTCCCCTTGGATTAAACTCACACCTGTGTACCTGTCTTACCTTTGTGTCAGATGGTGGAGCAGGCCGAGTTTGCAGAGATCATCAAAGAGGATGCTGCGTCGTTGGAGGAACGGCACGAGACGGACTCTGTCCCTCTGGTGGACGAAATCCGTTACCATATCGCCAGCAACGTGCAGACTTATAGCGAGATCGAGGAGGCCAATCAGAAACTGGAGGCCTTAGAGGAGCTGCTCTCCAGCATCAATATTGACTGCTAAGGGGGCGACAGGTTGTGGCTGCAGCTGCTGTGCAGTTTAAAGTTTTTAAGATGGATGCTTTGGCAGAGGCCTGGTGGTGCAAACACCGGTGAGGAGAACATGTGCGTCTGTATGTTTGTAGGTTTTATTTTATTTACATTATATTGCACAGAATATATATTTCCAAATGATGGTCAGATGAATATTCAGATCATGTTCTTAAATTTTTCTTTGAGTGAGACATATCAAAAGATATTTGGTAGAAAGTACCAAGTTCTGCAAGATGGTCTTTGAGGAAATTATGTATGATATATTTACAACAGAATGTCTTTCACACATGCATGGATTGATTTTAAGCATTATGTGTGCATAATGTCATTATGTGCTAGAATTTAGACTAGCTTTATTTAGCTTTTTTAAAATGTACTTTGGCCCCAACTAATTCAGCACTAGCCCTCATATCAAACTCATTTCAAGCATTTATGACTTGTTTGTAATGTTTATGACACGTTCATGACAGTGTCATGTCACTCTTATGTAGATACCTTCAAGTACCTGTGAATCCTTATTTTGAATTACAAAGAATATAGTTTTATTATGTATTTCATGTGCAAAAGCATGCCGCTTTTATTTTGGTGGATGAACTTCACCACACTTAATAATTCTTACACTTATTCCCCTGTAACATATTCCTGCCCTTTGTTTAAACCTCAAATAGAGAAAAAAACACATTTCCTGCTGCGTTGTATGACAGCAAACTTCTCTTTCCCAGTGTGTGCACAAGAAAAAAAAGCTGTTACTAACTGTTTGCATGTAAAATCCACCATCAACACAAGGAACGTTTTAAAGATTTGTTTTTAAAATGTTGATAACCATTTTTCTGTCCCAGCCCACTAATATAAACATCGATAAACAACTGCATTTGTTTTTGGCAATTAAACGTGGTATTGCAAGCACAACTTGTGGTTTATTAAATTGAATAGTTTTTTGTCATGTATTTCATCACAACATTTTTTTTTGGCAATGTCAGTCTGTTGGTCGGTACAGACATTTATTCCTCTCACAAGATGATCTGCAAGCCTTTGATTAAATTAAAACAAAACTGAGGTAGTTTTTTTTTAGAGCCAAAGACGAACAATTAAAAGTCAACGCTCAGCTTCAATCTTTAGTATTTAAAAACATTAGCTGTTGGTCTCTAAAGCCTTAAACAGAGCCAAAATACACTTCTGTTCTTCTGATACATGATGAATTATCCAGACCTCAGGTCGTTTGGGACAAGCCTGCAGAAACATGGAGAAGCAGCGTTGAGTTTTTATGCTCCACATATCTGAAACAAACTCCCAGGAAATGTTGCACTCTTAATACGCCGTCTGCCCTTTGGCAACTTTATTTGGCCAGTTCTGTTGGAATTATGTTTTTACACGAAGCAACACAGAATGGCTTATGACATCCTCGTCACTGAACTTTCACCTTTCAGTAACATAAATCAGAATAATATCCAGAATATTTATCAAATTAAATTACAATGAAATTACAATGATTTTCCTTTCTTCTCCCTTCTTCCCTTCCATTCTAAGCATATCCCTAAATTATAAAATAATACTTTCAAATCAAGGCCGAAGATTTGAATTGAGAGATTTTTTTAATTGCTCTTTAATGTTTTCTGTAAATCACTCTGAATTGCCAATTGTTGCTGAAATGTGATATATTAATTAACCTGCCCTACCTTGTAATCACATTGATCGTCCTCTGACTTTTCATCTAGTACCATCATCTGGTCAACTCCCTCTATTTAGCATTTATACATTTTGATGTAAAATTTAGGAAGCCACCTTAAGATGGCGCAATTTCTCAGTTTATCATCCCTTAGGTTGTGACGCGTTGCCTCAGAAACACTTCATGCATTGTGGGAAACAAATCCATCAACCAGTTATTTCACTTCACAGGGACATTTTTCTCAATGGTACTGTTTGACAGATGTCCATATAAATCACTCATTCATCACAAGTCCACAAAAGTTGTGAAGATGGGCAGAAATAAGTGAGACGTGAGGCGTCACATGTTAGCAGTGATTTAAATGTGAATGTGTACATCTATGTACTTGCCCTATAGTTCCCTGTGGGCTCCATCACTCTCGTTTCAAAGAGTCTTGAAGGTAAAGACAAAGCAGTAAGTCACCCCAATAGAGCCCTGAGGTTTAGAACAGTGTGTAAGGTCAAATCTCAACGGGGAACTGTAGAAAAGGGTTGCTGTTCAAATACATTTAAGAGCAGTTTAACTGAAACACCAAGGCCATCCAATAGACAACAAAACCTCTGGCTTCCAGCCCAGCAACTGGGAAGACAAGAAGAAACACAATTAGTTTTTACCCCAGCAAGCTTCCTTTACAAATGTTAAATGGTTGTTGCTAAGCAACTTGGTGTGGTTTTGGTCTTGGGTGGGAACGTCTAGTTTATCGGGTGTAAGATGGACATCACTACTGCTACATGTATGCAGTGTACAGCAGGGACTTATATTTCTCGTCACGTTATTCGTATCCATGGAGACTGTTTTTACAGGTTCACCTAGCATTTCTATGATAGCAGTTTGGAGCCTCAGTTTGTTCCCCAAGTCTCAACAGCTCAATACTGGCCCCAAGTCAGAGCGGTACACAATGAAGCCTGAAAACTGTAAGCTTGGATTGACCCTTGTGTTGTCCTTCGGGTCCCAGAGACTCTTCTGTATTCAATCGTATTTTTCTGCTATCGTGGCCTGGGGTCCCCAAGACCCATTATGCACTCAAATGCGTATCCCTATAGCCTCATCTCGTCCTCCGGACTCCCTGGGACTCAATGGACGAGGCAGGTTTGTGGTGAAACATACTTATAATTGCATAAAAATAAATAAGGGTCTCCGAAACCCGAAGGGCAAGGCCACAACGGCAGTTGACATGAAATGAAAAAGGCCCTAAGGACACTCAAAGCACAAGAAATAAAATTCCCTGTGACACAAAGGACAACATTTAAAGCAAGACTTTGTCAGATAAATTTGACATTGAAATGTTACTTTACAGGAATGGTATTTAGCCAAATTAGCGGCATGGCTCTAAGGAGGGTCAGATTGAAATATCTCAACAACTACTGGACAGATGTAGATGAAATGTTGTACATACATTCATGGTCAGGATAAAGCCTAATTACTTTGGTGATCCCCTGATTTTACCTTGCCAACAAGCAGGTTGAAATATTTGGCTTTTGCTAAAATATTTCTACAGTTATTCCATGGACTGCCATGCATTCAGCGTGCCTAGAGGATGAACCTGAATGACTTTGATGCTCCTTAGACTTTCCTCTGATGCCACCAGCAGGCCAAAGTTTTAACAAATTGCTATGGAATGGCACAATGTTTGGTACAACCATTCATGGTCCCCAGAGGATGAATCCTATTGACTTTGTAATCCCCTGACTTTTATTTCGAGAACCACCATGAGGTTAACATTTGTAGTATTAAGTAAAATGTCTCAGCAACTACTGGATGGATTGCTATAAAATTTGTTACATGCAATCATTTCCCCCTCAGGACGATTTTTAATTAGTGAGATGAACCTCTAAAATGTCATCCAGCGCCATCATCAAGTCTCATTTTTACTTAAATACCTGCAAAACCAATGGCGTTCTCATCATCCTCAGCTGTTTGGTACTAATTAGCAAATATTGGCATGCTAACACATACTAAGCTAAGATATTTTAGCATTTAGCTTAAAGCACCGCTGTACTGTAAGAAGGGTAGACTCTTGTTCTTGTTTATGCCACCTTGATTGCCCAACTTTTATTGTCAGTTAACACCCAAATCTCATGGTCAGTGTGTTTCTTGGCAGAGTCGCAAAGACATTCTTTGCAGCCTGTCAAGCAATTAATCAGATTGTCCCTTTGCCATGTAGTGTTATATAGATAGTATTTTCCAAAATAGTTCATGAGTGACACCCTATAATAACTCTAACAACATTACTATCAGTCATTGTTTTAAATAAAAAAATTAAAATTCTCAGCTGGTATGAAACCAAACTCTAATGTGACCTATGCTATGTATCATTATACTAACCCGTTACATATTCTGATGTCACACACCAAACACTTCTAATTGCGATTCAAATCACTAAAAAAATCTATTTTCTTTTCAAATTGCTTGCAACACACTGGCATGCATGTAATTTGAATATTCTCAAGTTGCTGCCACCTTAACAAAAGGACACTTAACTTATTTTTTATGACTGATATTTATTTCATGTTTCCTGTGAAGATCTTAAAAAACAGTTTTTGCACTGATTGTTTTCATGTGTTTTAGCATATAAAAAAATCTTGAATAGGGCAGCAAAGGGTAAAATCTCTTGGCTCTTGACTCATGTCACTGCGTGACTCATGACTTCACTGTGACATTTCTCTCCTCATATAGGAATCTGCAAGGGCAGACATCTACCAGATAAATAGTGGAACAGTTGTGTTTTCTGCTTATTCCTTTAACCTCTTAAAAATAAAGTGTTTTATCTGTATACATGGGCTTCTCTCACTGCAGTTACAACACACTAAAACTCACTAGTGTGAGGTGTGGTTCCCAGGGGCGATTCTAGGATCAGACCTTTAGGGGGCTCAGCCCCTAATGAGAATGGGACATTTACAATTTATGCTGCTTTATACTTCTACTTCATAACTTTTTAGAAGCAAATATTGTGATTTGTTACTTTACTACATTTAGTATGAAGTATGTAGTATTGATTAAAAGATTAAACAGATTAAAAGACATATTCCAGTCTGTGATTATCCATCAACATCCATTCCTTTGATTGTAGTCTAAAAAATTCCTAATTTCTGCTTTTCTAACTCAAACATTAGGTATAATTTCCTATAAATGAGGTTTATTGACCATAAATTCCAAAAATAACTGTAAAACTAGTTAACAAGTTAGTGTTATGTAGCATTGAAAACGTCAAAAAAGTGACAAACATTGAAAAAAAAAGTGTGAAAAGTGTTTAAAAAAAGGGACAAAAATCTAAGAAAAACATAAAAACATTGACAAAAAGCATCAACAAAAGTGTTGATTTTCAATTTTGACGGGAGGACAACACAAGGGTTAACAGCTATATGTAGTAGGGCTGCGCAGTAGGAGAAAAATATGCAATACGCGATAAAGTTGTTAAATATTGCAATACTGATATCATTTGCAATAAATAAACAGATATTCCCTATAAGCGCTCTATTTTGGCTACTTTCAGAATTCTTCTAAAATACGACAAATTGCTGGTTGAATTTAAAACAAATGACGGGAAATGATTTCCAACATTCTTTTATTGAAAAAATTGAACACTGAATATATATAAATATATACAGTGGTGCTCAAAAGTTTACATACACATGCTTAAGTTGACTAAAAAGAGGAATAAAAAAATCATGTTTTGAAATTTATTTAATACCTAAATTAAATGAGGTAAATCCAACCTTTAAGGACACCAATTTTCTTTGTGAATGAATAACGTATTGCAATAAATAAATGTTCTTATAGGGGTCATAAGTATACATACTATGTTAAATTCATAGACAGGCAGATTTTTATTATTAACAGTTATTTCCTGATTCAGGATATTATGCATCCTGATAAATCCTTGGCCTTTAGAATTAATAGCCCCACATCATCACATACTCTTCACCATGCTTAGAGATAGGCATGGGATACTTTCTATAAAATCATCTCTCAATGCAAATCAAACCAGGTATTAGTCTAACTGAAATAAAACCATGCCTATCTCTAAGCATGGTGAAGAGTATGTGATGATGTGGCTATTTTAATTCTAAAGGCCAAGGGAACTTTATCAGGATGCATAATATCCTGAATCAATAACTAAAATAATCTGCCTGCCTCTATGGATTTAACATAGAAGTATACTTATGACTGTATTTTAAATAAGAACATTTATTTATTTACAATACGTTATTCATTCACAAAGAAAATTGATCCTTAAAGGCATTTTACCTCATTTTAATTTAGGTATTAAAATAAATTTCCACATGATTTTTTATTCTCTTTTAATAACTTAAATGTAAACGAGCACCACTGTATATAAAGGCATTCCTAAAAAAAAGTGAAACATATCAGTAGAGAACTGCAGGAACTGCATCAGTAGAAACTGAACTTTATAATGTGTCTTTCACAATGTGTGAGATATTTTGATTGCAGGGCTTTTACTTGTAGTTAAAGTAACTTTATTTACCATTATTGCACAGTTGCAGAGTACAAGCATTTTCTTCTCTGAGTCATTTAAATGGTTAAAAGACAATAAAAAGGAAGACAGCTAACAAGATAGATACATAGACAGAAGAATACAAAGTTAGAAATGGAAATGCTGTTACAATGTATATACACAGTGTCATTGTGTATTTTTTATATTAAGTAAGTAAAGGATGTGAATACTTCCTTCACCATTGGAGGATGGACAATCTCTTGTGCTTACAGGAGCGTATACAGCATTTCTACCATACCGTTGTTAAGATTGTCTGTCTTAAAAGCATTGTGTTCTCTGATGGACAAACCTGCACATTTTCGACCAAGTTCCTATTGATATGTCTTCCCAAGCCATGGAAAACATAACTCACTGCTGCTGTCACTGGCAATAACCTAATTTGCTATTAGTTAGGGATTCCCACCTGAGAGAGAGAGAGAGAGAGAGAGAGAGAGAGAGAGAGAGAGAGAGAGAGAGAGAGAGAGAGAGAGATAGATAGATAGATAGATAGATAGATAGATAGATAGATAGATAGATAGATAGATAGATAGATAGATAGATAGATAGATAGATAGCATGGTAAGCCCATACTAACTCTTACATCTTAACATCTTACACTCCACTTTTACATTTCAATACATAAAAGAAAACTGTATGATGCACAACACAACATATAGATGCATTCTTTTTTGCTGTACACTATAGTATAAGTCTGAGTTTGGCACCACAATAAGACATTTACACGTCATTAGACAGACTTAGGACTTAGACAAGTGTTGTGTCCAGCCGGCCATGGTGTAAGAAATGGCACAGCAAAGACTACACACACACACACACACACACACACACACACACACTTAATTGAAGGATATGTTCCCACCAAGAATATTCCTTTATAGGATTGTCTTGAAATGAGAAGGGCTGAGCAGCCAGTCAATTACCCCCACATTCCAACCGTCATGTCATGCAAATACAAAGATGCCTGTAAAGCTTTAAAAACACGCAATTGCAACTCAAGGTTATCATCTTGGAATTCTGATTATCTCCTTGCCTTTCTTGGAGACTCCTCTTGGACGTGTGTGACTGTCAGATGCTTACACTTAACATAGCCACGGTAATATGGGATTAAGCGTTACATGCTCCCTTGAAGTATTAGCAGCCAGGACACAGACAAGCAGTGGTGTTATTAGTCAGCTTTGTCAATGACGGCATGCTCTCTGAGAAAGCTGAGTAAATATATCTGGCCAATGCGTTAACTGGAACAATGCATCCCATGCTGCAGCGGGCAATCTTTTTCCAGTGCAACTCTGAGTGTTCACTTTAGCCTTAATCATGTGTTTGTTTGTTTGTTTGTTTGTTGGTGTAGAGTGCAATGTAATGCTCCACTTAAAATTAGTCACAAGGTTGCCAGTAGGAAACACGGCCAGTTCTGCAGATAGATAGAGACAGTGTCTGTGTTTGAGGCAGGATTACACTGTTACTGTGTGACTGACTGGTCTGCCCTTAGACAGACCTCTAACAAAGACTAAATCTATCCAGGACAACAACCTCCAGCCCCAACAATCAGGAGGACTTATTAGGTTCTATCTGCAAGGAGAAGTTTACTCTTACTTTTAGTCCACAAAATCAAAGTATTATTAACCAAAAGGAATTATAATATTAGATATTTGGGCACTAACAACCACTTAGCTGCAATCCTTAAATTTAGATAGGAGGACATTTGGTCACATCAAAGATTTTAATTTAAAAGATAAAACAGTTCATGAAATTTACCAACAATGCAATTCAAGTAGCATCAGATCAAAAATGTGCGGCTATAAGCTATAGATAGAACCTTATGTAACAGAGCTAGGTTAGAGAATGACTTTGGAGATAAAACCTTTCTTTTATTTAAATTCTTGGTGTCCAAATGCACCAAAATAACTATAATACTAATAACTATAATAATTATAATAGTTATAAGATCACCACATTTTTGTGCATGATTATGGCCTTATGACAGTTCTAAAAATTTATCATAATGGTTATGTTTACTATGTGGACATTCCAGCTATTGTAACTTGATACATGTTAGATAAAGCTTTCTCTCCTCAGTGTGTGTTCAGCTACTTTAGATTCAAGGTTGGTTTTTGTCACAGTTACAAACAGTGAGCCTCCAAACTTGCATTTTTTTCAGTCACTTTCCTGTTTCCTGGCCATTTCACCCCTGGGCATCAGAAAGCAGTTGCCCTGCTGACAGAGGCTTTGTTCTATGCAGGGAGAAACCATCACTGAAACTCAACAGGAGTGGGTGGCTTTGAAACACACTTTGCTTTACAACTCTGACATGAAATGTTGCTTCTAAGGCTAATGAGGAAACATGCAAGTAAAAGCATACACAGCCTACAAATAAGGAACAGTCTGTTCTTCCCTGTAGTTGGCTTTTAAGGGAGTTTTTTTCAATACAATGACATACTTTGCTTCCTTTCTGGCGCAATATATAAAAAACAACCCCCCAAGTCAACATGCCCTTACATCCTGTTTCTGAAGCAACCATCAAGTTAAATTTGATCTTGAAAGACTAGTCTATTTGTACAGACTACACATATTTGTACAGCCATTTTTGAGTGTTTTCTTTGCTCTTGTCACATTATTACTTACCGTGAGTTAATTTGTAACTCTATCTGAAAGTTTTGCATCTCAAATTAACAAGCACAAGCATGATCAAGAGTAGGAATAATTCCTTAATGTCTTCTGAGCAGTATAAACAAGTTAAAATGGCATACACATAACAAAAAGGAAAAACATAAGTTACATTTATTTTTATAATTTATTTAAAAAAAATAGAAAGACAGTTGAAACAGATAATTCAACATTTCCCTAAGGAAACACATGTATATACAGAAGAAGACGAAGACAAGAAGAAAATGAATTTTGGCTGCACATCATTCACACAAAGAATTAGTTACATTTTTACAAAAGGTAACACCAGTGGCTTTAGCTTTAGCTTTAGTTTTACATTGAGTACATTTACTTGTAATACTTAAACTACATTTTCCTGACGATACTTATAAGCTTTTAATGAAGTAACATTTTCAATGCAGAACTTGTGCTGTAACAAAATATTATTGCAGTGTAGTATTAGTACTTTTACTTGCTCAACTGGCAACACTACATGATTTATTTAGAATATCAGTCATGAGGAAGCTTCTAATAAACACTCTATGGTTGTTATTCGTGGGCACCATCTTGATACTTTACCTGCAATACATGACATAACAACATGTAGCCATGCCATCTGTTTATTTGACATGGCTGATGCTCTGGATTAAAACAATAAACACCACAGTGAACTCTATGCACGAGTTTTTGCAGACCTAAGAAATTATCTACATGTATCTGTTTAGCTGCACTAGATGAGATTAGAAATAGTTCATGTTGACACTCTGCAGATATATTGCGAAATATTCCATTTGATCAAAACATGCAAATTATTATTTAAATTCAGCATTACATTGTAAATTGTTTATCAGACGTAACTAATGTCTTTATAATGGTTTACAAATCGTAAAAGTTAATATTTGCTGAAACTGACCCTATGTTCGAGTAGAACTACAGGAAGCAGGTAATTTAAAAATAATCTGGCTCCTCTGGCACCACCTTCAGCCTGTAGTGCGATTGGCAAAAATCCACCGGTCCATGTTGAAATACTCCAATCATGGCCTGGGGGGTGTCTAACTGCGTGTCAATCACTGCTCATGCACACGCATTCATTCTCCCTCGAGGGGGGAGGGGCTTAGGAGACCGTTTTGGATTTAAGCGGAAAGAAGAGGAGAGCCTGAGAAGTTGTCGATGTTCAAATTCTTTGGCTAAATCCTGGATCTTCACAATCCTACCTACAGCACCTTTCAGTAATGTTTTATCAGTTAAACAACAGGGTATTTCCTGCATGGAGGTTTTAGCTAGTGCCAAAGGAAAATCACCAGCACCAAAATGATAAGAATTGAGAGAGAATTAAAATCCTCTTTGGCTGTGTTTAATAGCAATGTACACTGTACACTACTAATAAGAGCAATTTGGGGGTTGCCAGGTTGTAAACTAACTAAAATTGTACTTACTTTGACTGGTTAGACCCCTTATTTCTAAACCAGATCAAGAGTTGACAGTCATGCTAGCAGTTCTGTGAGGCTGTACTTAGGCATAGTGGTGTGTTGAGCTAAATGCTAACATCAGCATGCTAACATGCTGATACATGCCACCATGTTCATTATTCTATTGTAGCATATTAGCATGCTTGGTTGGTTTTGTTTTATTTGAACCTCCTGTTGACTGTCAATTAGACAGAAGAATGTTCAAGAGGTAACTGTACAGGTGTGGTTGACTCTGGAGAAGCAAACAGTGTTTTGACTGAGTGTTTTGTTTGTCTATTATTGGGAAATAGACAACAGATAAAGTGTCTGTACTCTGTTGATAACAAACGATAAGAAATAAATTGTCTTTGTACTGAAACACTGGACATTTCATCATCTATCAGCAACCTTTTTTTTGATAGGCAAAGGGGTTACTATCATTTTAGTCTACATCCTTGAGGTTTTATTGCTCCGTTGCCGATGGAAATTCTGCCGGATTTCACTCATTTAGGCTGGATATCTGTTGCATGGGGCTTCCTTTGTGTTGGCATTTTAAACTGCGGTTCGATTTATGAGGACTATGGTTAACCTTTTCTCAGACATCTGCAGGTAAATCCAGACAGCTAACTAGACCATTTGTCCAATCTGGACTACACATGTTCCACCAAAACAAGTTTCTTCCCGGGTTTTGCAGCGGCCGTGGCTTTTCCCAGTGCCTAACAATGTCCAAGACCGTTGTGATTGGTTTAAAGAAATGCCAATAAACCAGAGCACATTTCTCTCCCATCCCAGAATGCTGCATGGACTAGCAAACCCTCCTCGGCAGCGTGACACGGCGGAGGGAGGTCTGGCAAAACAAGACTATCATTTGATGGAGCTTTAATTGAATACTTTTTTGAAAATGTATTTGCCTTTTCTGAATATATTTCTCACGAATGGAATAGGTGGGTAAAGGAATGGCCTTACTAAAATTGCCATCCCTAGAGCTGTTGCTATATGGGGCTGGGGACAATCTGGATGAAAATCACACACCTCAGCCCTTTATAAATGACTCAATAACATTTATAATGGGAAATGTGATGGGATATTGGAAAGAAAAACCCTAAAAGCATGGTTTAGTGGTTTGACAACATTTAAAAATGCATACCAAATAGGATAAACACTAACAGGATGTTTAACAACCTGGCAACTGTTAGGTTTTATAAAGTTAAAACAATGCTTATGTTCTGAAAACAATGCACTTTTGGTTTACGTTCCCTGCAGCTAGATCAAATCAACTGACAGCCTTAATTAGCATTTGACTGCCTGACACCAACCCAAGCTTCTAAAGTGTTGTGTTAGGTTGTGTTGGGTCATGTCTATCATTCAGCATACATGAGGCAGCTCATTTTCCCCACAGGAAAGGTAATTGCTGTCCAAGACTTTTGGGACCCCACCCCTGCTGTGTTGAGACTAAGTAGGAACAATATAAATGTGTATCTCTGTAAGACTGAATAGAATTGACCCTCACATGATAGCCTTTAATCTGTGTCCGGGAGCATGTGCATGTTAGAGGTAAACAAACGCGTTGTTAGTTTTTTTCTAACACAACCCAACACTTATTCTAATAAAGCGTTATTAACCATTGATGAAGTCAGTAGTTTCAGCCCATAACAAAGTAGAACCAAAATAATTAGAGTAATTCCAGGAACTATTTCGGTGTTTAAAATTATATTCACCAGCACATAAGACTTCATATTAAACAAACGTGTGCCTACTTCCAGCGCTTTTGCACGTCATTGGCACATTTTGCAAGGGAATGTAAATCAATACGTAGGCTGAAAGCCATGAGAACATTCCGTAAGTGGTGATCCATTTCTCCACTTAAAGTTTTTTACGATTGCTATGACAATTTTTTCAATACTTTTAACAACTTTCCTAAACTCTTAACAAAGTTAGCACATCTGTCTGTGTAGGCTATACAATTAACACATTTCTTGTTGCTTTGACACAAAATGCATGCAGTTAACACAACATATAAACTGATTCAACATGCTCAACCAAGACCAAAACAAGGGATTTTCACTGACGAATTTGCAAATGCTTTCACAATGTATGTCAGAACAGATAATATCATGTTCTAAACCTATCTTAGGCTAAAGTCAAAGTAAACAGCTGTTCATATTATAAATTGAAACACAAATATATCCCCTGCATTTTACAAGTATTCCTTTGTTACTGTAAATGAGAGAAACAGCTGATTGAAGTTATGCAAATAGATCAATCACAGCTGATTCCTATCTTGGAAACACACTCAGCTGTTGAGGTCTGTTTTTACAGTATTCTTTACATGTTACAGCAGGTGAGTGTTGTACTTTGAGAGCAAAGATTACTGTAACCAAAGTCACATTCCTACCTGGCCAAAGCTGACTGTGATTCTCATATGTTACAGTAGTACATACCGTAAAAGAAGAACTATTTGGGCTGATTTTGTGTGGAAAAGGAACAATACAGTAAAGATGAACACAAAGAAAGTAAGAAAAATTCCTGCACAAAGGAGAGGAAGACGAGTACAAGGACATGCTCAGATGAAAACGGTTTAGGGCATAACGTGTCATACTGAAATTTGTGAAATCCATGAAATAATAAACTTTTCTCATTACAAACAATAACAGAAGATGGAAATCATTTCAAAAACGTTTTAGCTATCTATGTTTGTTTGATTCAACTGACAACCTTTGTTGTGTTTGATTGCTAACTTGTAGCCAGCAGTGAACAAACTTTGTTTTGTGGGTCAATTTTTACTGTATTGACATTACAGAAATCTCTCGATAGCATCTTCTAGGCTACTTGTCGCAAAGTGACTCAAATCTGCACGTCAGGCAATGGCATGCTATAAAGCTACTCTGAGATGGCACATTCATTTTTGTATTGGATTTCTGCAGCAAAAGAAACAAAATGCATTTACTGAACCCAACAAAACAAAAGTGTAGAAAGGCTTTAAGAGAAACTGCAGTATAAAACACAATATATGGTCAATACAATATACTATTATCTTTGTATAAGAGCAGACCTGACACATTTAAAACTGACTAAATGTTCCTGTTGGGAGAGAACATGTGTTAGTGTTTAGAAAGAATTATTTGATGTTTGCAGTGTTGTGGTAGACATTGGGTATTCTGTTAGTGTATTATTGTATTTTGAAAATTAGTATTAGTTTAGTTTACAATGACTGATTTTTAGCATAAAGTTAGAGGATTTGTCAGTTGTGTGTTGTGGGTGTGTTGGTGCGTTAATAGTTTAAAAAAATTCTTGAAAAAATTGTCATAGCGATCGTAAAAGAAACTGTAATGCATTGCCAGAGACTCAGGTGAGGACGGAGGGAGGCTGTCGCTTTAAGAAGTTGTTGCATGGAGAAGCTGGTGATTTTCCACTCAAACTGAAATTAAACCAAACGCGCACAAGCGCGTAGAAACAATGGTCTCACAGAATAAATAGATGAAATAGTTTCACTTAAAACGTAGGCTACAAAAACAAGGAACAGCAGGCTGCTTATTACGACGAGAGGTATTTCGGCATCTTCCTTACGTATCAAGTCAGTAAATGATACTTAATGTTTTAATTAACCTATAGTTGTCTGCTTTTAAGCTGTCTGTTTTTAAGATGCCATTTTTTTAAACACTATGTTGACTATCATTTGTCACCGTATTTTGATGTAACAGGCACGCTAATTCATTTTATTCTCTGATATAACAGACTGATCCTTTTTTCTTTGACATGCTGCTGTCCTAATTCCGCTATAAAAAAAGGAAAAAAAAAAGTCCCGGCGTTTTAACCCTGTTTTGAAAAAACATCTCAAGCATATATTGTTATGGTTTTAAATAAAACCCGCAGCTTTGCCCTTTGAACCCGGTCTCCTGTGTTTATAGCTGATAAGACGGTTCCTCGATTCTCTTTGATTATGTTTTCGAGGGCTGCTGTGATGCCTTCAGGCGAAGCCCTGCTTTGTGTGTGTGTGTGTGTGTGTGTGTGTGTGTGTGTGTGTGTGTGTGTGTGTGTGTGTGTGTGTGTGTGTGTGTGTGTGTGTCAGGTGCACTCACCCTCCACACCCACAGGTCATCTGGTCAAGTGTGTCCCTTATAACACCAATCAGCAGGATAAATCCTAAACGACATTTTTTTTAACTGTGGGTGATGAAAACATTAAAAAAGTTGGTGGTTTGTTAATATTCACAATCATTTTTACTTCCTCAGTTAGTGGTTCAATATTTTAGTGTGAAATGAGTTCATGATGTGGATCAGTGTGTAGCGTTTCCATTGTATTTAAACTGTAAGCATGTTTAAAAATGAATTTACCTTTAGACAAATATAGTTTTAGTGCTAAATTAGGAGATTGATTGTCTGCTCCTCCCTTGCAAGATATCTGATCACAACAATGGTAAAGCTGAAACTCAGATCAAATTTTAGAAGACAAGACACAATAAAAAAACAAAAACAGTAGTTTGGAGGTGGTAGACTGAAAACTGAGGCCTATTTGTAATTTAAAGAATACAGATCCAGGTTGACAGCATGCTGTTATTCAACAATAACCAACTCCTTTTCAGAGGCTGTCTGTGAGCTATAAGTAATGAACAAACATCACAATGGGAACTGTTTGATTTGAAACAGGATTTCTTTCTGTTTTTAATTGACTCTTGCATGCCAGCATTTGTCCAGCCATTGTGAGCTCTGAGCTAAGCAGTGAATGATACCTAAACAGACTCATTGACGAGCAGGGAGAGACACTTTACCTTATTAGGAGTTGTTATAAGCGGATACTGTACTCGTTTACATTTCACAGATAACAAACCACTTGTTATGAAAGAATGGAGGGCCAGTGATTCTAAATGTTCAGCATACCAAGAATTAGCACAGCATACACGTGAATAAAAATAGTTTTCACACAAAGATGTTTTGGGGAGTGGCATAGTGATGGTATTGGGGCTTGTTATGAAACTGTGTTTCATACTTTAGTGCTGTTTGAGTGTGCAACAGAAAAAAGAAGAACCACCCCCCACCACCACCACCACCACCACTAAAACTCTGAATGCTGCCTTCAGTTCATCCATTTGTTCAAGATCATAATTCAAGGCCAACCCCCGGGTTTGGACCAGCCTCAGACTTGTCCACTGTGTCTCCAACATGAATAAGTGTGTGTGTGTGTTGGGGGGGGGAGTGACACACACTTATCCCCCACCACTTGGCTGTGTGTATGTATGTGGGCAGGGAGTTGTGGCAAGTGGAAATTTACAGTCTCCCATGTTGGTACCTGAGTTGTCTGTCACAGCGAGTCTGCGTCCAATCTCCACTTTGGATTTAATTGTCTTTAGCCAAGGGGCGGGCCCTGCTGTCAGCTCAACTACTTGTGAGCCGTGTTGGCATAAAGGCATTCAGTACAGAGGAATGGTGACAGCTGAGAGAGAGGACTCTATACATAGTCGCAGCCATGAAGGAAATGTAAGTTTTCTAAACTTTTTCAGGGTTTGCATGTGTTAAATCAAAATGTTCTGCATGAATGGACTTATAATACAAAGGGGTGTAATGCTTTGGTGGATATTATAGAGGTCTATTTGTGTGTTAAAGGGTTAGATAAATAGAGAAAGACCTGCAAATACATTTTAGTTTTGTCTTGTGTGATTCACGTTGACATCAATGAGGATTTAGGCAGTAATAATGTTGTGCAGATTAAAAGAAAAGGTTTGTAGCGCATATGTCTGGTTTAAATCCCTAGGACAGTTGGTCTTAAGTCTTATCTGGCGGGCAGACAGCCACCTAAAACCATGCAGGCAGGTGAAAGCATACGCTAAGCAGATGAGGGGAAACGGGGAAAAGAGAGAGAGAGAGAGAGAAACAGAGTGGGCAAGAATGGATCCAGTTATGTAAGGAGGTTTGAGAATGGAAAGCTGTTCAAGTTGACTTGTCATGCATAACAGGAAGAGAGAAATCCTATAAAATGATGGGACCCAGGGAGCACACATGGGGGGATGGAGGAGTTGTTGTTGTTCAAGCGTTAATTAAGTGAAGAGACACAGTTGTCCATTTTTCCTTTTTTCAATGTCCCACAGTTTCACATTTTTCCCACAAGCTTGAACAACTTGTTTTTTATCGAAGCTTTCAACAAACATGCAGTTTAAATGTATCTCTCGCAATAGTTAAGAGGAAGTATTTGATATTGCCCAATGTTGTTTAAATGCTTTAAAATAAGAGGAAGTTTTCTCAGTAGTTTTACAATCAATCTCATATATTACAATGAATTATGGCTTTCTTATTGTCCCCCTTATTGTTCTTTTTTATTTGTCAGCTGGGAGCTTAAAGCCCATTCAGGCTTGGCATGTCTTAGGACTTATTCCTGTCCTATTAGGGTTTCTTTTCTCCTCTTGGGCTCAATGGGAAATAGAATACTTCAGTCTTTCTTGGAAAGGTGCTTTACAATGTAAATGCCCAAGTGTACTTAAGCTGTTACATCATCTTGAGAGCAGCCAGGGCTTTGGGAATGCATAGGGATATCTTCTTCTCTAAATTTGGATTACGGAGGAGCGAATTTGTTGCTGATATGGTAACATAAAAGAACGCAAAGAGAAAACTTTACTTCAGGGCCAGGTGAAGTCTTTAAAGCATGTATTGTATCCAAACATTCCCTTCCTTTTCCTCCAGTGACAATATGCCCCCCTCCGAGCAGCAAAATACTCCCTGAACCGCAGAGTAAAGTTGGAAAACAGAGAGCTACGTGAACAGCAGAATGTGCACATACTGTCGCCAAGGTGCTTGTCTTTCAGCAGGGGTGATACTATAGCTATATAGCTTGCAGCATGCATGTAAAATATAGATGTTTTTTTTCTACAGATTGATTGAGAAAGATAAAGAAACACAGTGGATATTCTTTGTTAATGGTTGGAATCTCGCTGTCTGTTTCAATCAGCTACTCAAACATTTCTCTAGTCTGAATGACCTCCGTGAATCAGCTTTTCAGATTAGCAAGATTAACGAGATAGTACCGTATAGCATGTATTTAGTGGTTACACAGCACGCTGTAACACAATCAGACAACAGCATTAGCCCCATAATGCTCCTCCCTATCTGTGTTTTTTCATGCCCATCCCTGTCTCTCTCTCTTTCTCTTTGTATCTCAACATCTTATGTGCCCCTTTTCTTTCTTTGCTGTCCACAGCATGGCACAAAAAGAGAAATTCCAATGCTTAAAGGATTTTCACAAGGACACCCTGAAACCTTCACCGGGGAAGAGCCCAGGCACACGGCCTGAGGACGAGGCTGAAGGCAAGGCTCCTCAGAGAGAGAAGTGGGCCAGTAAGCTCGACTTTGTCCTGTCGGTAGCCGGAGGCTTTGTTGGATTAGGAAACGTCTGGCGCTTTCCTTACCTTTGTTATAAAAATGGTGGAGGTAGGCAAAAGAAACACAACATATTGGGGTTAAGCCAAAAAAATCATAGGTGGGTGGTGATCGTCACTAGAATGTGTCTTACTTCCTCTCTCCATTACCCAGGTGCGTTTCTCATCCCTTACTTCATCTTCCTGTTTGGGGGTGGCCTGCCTGTGTTCTTCCTGGAGGTCGCACTGGGCCAGTACACCTCTGAAGGAGGGATCACCTGCTGGGCCAAGCTCTGCCCCATCTTCACTGGTCAGTCCAAGCAAATAAGATGCAGCATGGTTTCAGGCCCTTAGGCTGCTTTGTGTTATGTAAATGACATTACAAAAAAGTAACGCAATAACAGTAGGGTATTCCTTTTTGCTGTAATGCAGTAATATAACGCATTACTAATGTCATGCCTTTCGTCCTGAATTCTGACCCCAGCTTCGTATTCTTCTTCTCCTTTGTAAACTCCCCCAGTCTCTGTGACAAGGTTAGCTCCTCCCACCTCAGCCTGGCAACCAATAGGAAGATTGTGCAGTGATATTCATTTAGGCAAACATAAATACACATATACAAACACGACACACCAAATACTGGGTTTGGGGCAACCTCTAGCTCACTTGGTAGAGTGTGCGCCCCATAGAGTCCTTTGCAGCGGCCCGGGTTAGAATCCGACCTGCGGCCCTTTGCTTCATGTTGTCCCTTCTCTCTTTCCCCCCTTTGTTATCTGTCTAAACTATCTAATAAAAAAAGCCCCAACAAAATAATTAATTAATTCTACACACTATGAACAATTCAGCCAAATTTGGATCATTTCCAAAACAGTTGAAAAAACCACAAACAAACATTTAGGACTACATCTACCCCTCCGAAAAAGAAACTTTTTAAAACAGTCAGGTGTGTACTATTGTAAATGGAGAGGAAGCAGCAGATGCATCATTGAAATGTTTTCATGTCTTTGACATTAAATACCCCAAACAATGTTCAGTCCAGGACATTTTGCAAATCTCTCTCACTTAAGCGCGGGATTTTTACTTTACTTCTTCTTTAGAAAACAACCCGAAGGAAAGACCCAAAGCTCACATACCCTGAAACTTATTAGTAACTTGACTCAGGATTTTTTAGTGAACACATGCTTGAAGGAGCTCCAAAACATAAAGTCATCCTTGGATTGAATATTTTGTGTGTATAACAGATTGATTGCCATGGAAACATATTTGCAAAAGAAACATTAAGTTGCATAGCAATGGTCTCATGCAGCAGGTCTGTATTTTTTGTTAGCAGTGTGGATCCACTTGTTTTGTCTTAGCTTATAGGATGTTATAAATACTGTAGGTCTTCTGTGACGGTGTTGTCAGGGTCGGGTTCTCTCAGAGGTCGTTCGACCTGAGATCACCAAAAACATACTGATACTTTAAGATACTCAAGGGCCTCTCATTGCTTCTTCTTCCTACATTTGAGTGACAGCTGTGGACAAGCATTGAGGTACCACACCTTCAGCTGCTGCCATGACACCCTTACTCATGATCACACACGGTATATGACTTGAAAAGAGAGGAAGCTGTGCTTCACCGGATCTCTAGCAGCTGCTGATGGTCTCCGCTATCACCCCCCTGCCCTCATGTGTTTTTATCACAGTGAAATTCATGACTTTACTCCCTGCACTCCAGCACTCATTGGAGTCCACACAAACATACGCACACACACACACACACCTGTCACAGCATTGACTTGTCTGTCAGTTTGCATTTGGTATGTGGAAACAAGACATTGGGGGCGACAGAGATGATGAGTTTAAAAATACTCTTGAGCAGTGGAAGAGTACCGCAGATTTCTGTGTCCAGGTTCGTGGCAAAGTCATCTTAAAATAGTGTTTAAACACTGAGGACATAAAAACACTAGATAGCAGAGTCAAGCTTTCCCCTCTTTAGTTTTATAAAGAGTTTGTTGTTATTTATGTTTGTGATAGCAGGCTTTTAAAGTCATCATTTAAGTTATTTACCTCTAGGCTAAAAATCTGTGTTTTGCTGTCCTCTCTGACTGAAAGTTGCAACTCCGACCACAAAATGTATCACTGACGTGTGGAGCAAGGCAAGAAGACAAACTACTAAAGGCCAGAAAGAAATATTTTCAGCTACTGTAACGGTTTTCATCACTATTTTTAACAACAATGAATCTACAACCTTTTTTAAAGGACAAAGCTCTTAAAACCCACCAACGGACAATGCCAGTGTCTAGCTGGGGAACATAGTGGAGCATTTAGCAGCTAAAGAGGCAGATATTTCACTCAGGACTTAGTGGAGTCATAATTGGACTTACATTCAACAGGTGACCAGAAACATAACAAAGGCTTATTAATAAAATATATTGAAATCACAACTCTGTCTTAGATTATATCTTGAGCTGAAAATCTGCCTTCTTTCCTCCCTCTCTCCAGGTATCGGCTATGCCTCTGTCGTGATCGTATCTCTACTAAACATCTATTACATTGTAATCTTGGCCTGGGGACTGTACTACCTGTTTCAGTGCTTTCAGCCAGAGCTCCCCTGGTCTAAATGCAACCAGCCCTGGAACACTGAATACTGTATAGAGGACACAGTCCGCAAGAACAAAACCCTATGGCTAGCAGCCAACATGACCAACTTTACCTCCCCTGTCACTGAGTTCTGGGAGTGAGTATTTACTGAGAGCCTGCCGAACACACACACAGTCACATGAATATACTAAAGTAACACTGCCTCTACTGCATCTTGCTGGTGTAAATGTGTTTAAACAGGCACATTCCTTACAAAAAGCACAGTTTACTTTAGTTATGCCAGTTTATATCTATCTTAACTTCATTTGTACAGCACCTTTCACATGTTAAAAGCAGCTTTTCAAAGTGTGATTTAAATTGTCTTTTTTCATGCCCATAGGCTTTCTTACATGGTTAAATTTGATGACAATTCATCTAAACTACGTGTTTATGCAGCATTAGACACCTAAATGTTTAAGCCTCAAAGCTTTTCCATGTAGTCATCTCACCATTTTAGTATCTGCAGGCTCTGGACATGCCAGAATAAAGGCCTATCATTGTCTTGAGTTTTCTCACAACCAGGAAAGTTCCTGTGTTTGAAAATGTACAAGATAACCTCTTCTATTTCAAGTCCCACAACTGCCATTAACCTCTTCTGTGCCTCTGTATCCTCTGCAGACGCAACGTCCTGAGCATCTCCACTGGGATTGAGGACATAGGGCCCCTGAAGTGGGACCTGGCCCTGTGTCTCCTAGCAGTGTGGGTTGTCTGCTTCTTCTGCATCTGGAAGGGAGTTAAGACCACTGGGAAAGTGAGTGCTAAAGGCGTAGACATATCCTGTACTTATTTTCTGGCCTGGATGCTGTTAGGCCTTTATTTGTTTTTTTTACCCTGACAAGTCAGTGACAAAACACTGTTGCTCAGAGAAAAGCCACATGCTAGGAAAGCAGTTAACAGAGACACAAGTCTCTGCGCTGTCCTGCAAGTTTCTTGTTGGCCAGACTCACTGTCGGCTGTAAGCAGTTGACTGCCGCACCTTAGTCCTTTCTTTGTTTCTCAGCGGGACAAAAACTGGGCCACAGCCAACAGAAGGAGCTCTGTGAGGAAAATTATTAACTCTATTCAGGACTTCCTGTGGGTTTATTTCCATGTATAATGCACGATTCATTTTTGGGATTAGTGTGCATTAAAATGATGACCATCCTTAATCTTTAACCAGATAGCAATTCAGAAAGTGAGAAACTATTATGCTGTGTAGAGTACTAATAGCCATGCACTCATAAACCCTCTTTGGGACTTCTGTAGGCAGTATGCATTACTGTTCCCAGACCTTACCTACTTTTTCTCTGTTAAAATATTAGAGGAACAATGCATCTTTTGTCCTGCATTTGGAAAAAAACAAGGAAAGTCTATAAATGTTGCTCAGTATTTTGGCTAATAATTCCTTTTCCTGTCTAGGTGGTGTACATAACCGCAACTTTCCCATTTGTGATGCTGATTGTGCTGCTGGTGCGTGGAGTGACCCTGCCTGGGGCATCTGAAGGGATCAAATTCTACCTTTACCCTAACCTGACCCGCCTACAAGACCCAGAGGTAGGATCTTCTCCTTTTTTTCTGTAAAAGTTTGCTACTTTAACTACTGCCATTCATATCTTTCACATTTCTGTGTCCAGTTATTAAAGGAATAGTTTGACTTTTGATTTCTTGCTGAGAGTTATATGACAAGATTTCTACCACTCTCATGTCTGAGAATCATTACAAATATTAGTTTTGGTTTGTACGGTTTACATTGGTCGGAGATGGCATTTTGCTATGAGTTGCTCATCATCTCATGCCGATTCTTCCTGCTCACTCTGCTTGCCTGGCCTCTCGAGGTTTTCAATTTTAAACATCATAGTTAACACTGAGGAAAAGGTGAAGATGGCTATTGGCTATGTAACCTATGGCTAAGATCCGCTTGTCCGACTATGTGGACAAGCAAGAGCATCTCTGTATCCACCTCCATCTCTGCATCAGAGGCAAGCAAGGTGGAAATGAACACTGACAACCTGGTGACTCTTTTTCTGTGTGCCAGTCTGGCAGCCACATTCTGCTTTATGATGAACCATGCGCAAGTTGTAAGAGCTAATTGATCACATTTCACTGGAATTGTACCTAGCACAATTTCATATGACAAACAAAATTTGATTGATTGTCTGTACGCTAAATATACAACTACACCTAGCAGCTGGTTAGCTTAGTATGAAAACTGGAAACGGCTTGCTTGGCTCTGTCCAAAATCCACCTACCAGCACCTCTATAATGTGTTAAGTTGGGATTTTTAGAGTGTTTGCTCCTACTAACGCCAGTATTCACAAAGCTATTCAACCTGGTTCTGTCTGTCATACCCACATGCTTCAAGAAGTCCACCATCATTCCTGTTGTCAAGAAAACAAGGCCAGCCTGCCTTAATGACTACCGCCCAGTGGCACTGTAGTGATGACAGTGCTTTGAACAAGGATTACATCTGCTCCACAATACCCAGCACAGTGGGCCCATTCAAGTGTGTCTACTGTCCCAACCAATCAACAGAAAACACCATAGCACACATCATCCACACCAGCCTATCTCACCTGAAAAAGAAAAGAAGCTATGTGAGATTGCTGTTCATTGACTACAGTTCAGCATTTAACACCAGAGTTTTCTACAGGCGAGGGTTGACAGAGAAACTTCTTCCACCTTCATCCTTAACAACGGAGCACCCCAAGGCTGTGTTTTGAGTCATCAAGTTTGTCTCTCACGTCCACACTCTATACTTTTGGTCCGAATGGGGACTTGAACCAGAAACCCTCCGGTTCCCAGATACTGACACCCCTAGAGGTTGGAGGTTGACCTTATCTGTTCTGGAAAACACTGTGAAATCCAGCTGTTCCTCTGTCTCCTCAGGTGTGGATTGATGCCGGGACCCAGATTTTCTTCTCTTACGCCATTTGCTTGGGAGCCATGACATCACTGGGGAGCTACAACAAATACAAATACAATTGCTACAGGTGAGCTGTGTTTCCACTGGGATAGGGGATGGGGGGGGGTGAGAGACTGCAGTAGTGACAGCAACTCGTGTCAGAGACGGTTGCGTGAAAAGAAAATGGGAACTTCGGTTCCGTCTGTGTTGATTAACAACCTCCATGACATATGTGTGACATAGGGACTGTTTGCTGCTGGGAGGCCTCAACAGCGGTACCAGTTTTGTGTCTGGCTTCGCAATATTTTCCGTCCTGGGCTTCATGGCACAAGAACAAGGGGTGGACATTGCCGATGTGGCAGAGTCAGGTACGAGGGTCAAGGTGATGGCAGCAGTGATGGTGGGTGCTGTTGCCAAACACAAAAAAAGACAATTGGAAAATTATCAAAAAGAAATGAGGGGGAAATAGTAATTCAAGTAGTTTATTCAAGTCTCGGAAACGATGATGCTGAAATGTAGAGGTATCGGCAATTGCACACTCCTTGAATAAAAGCCTCAAAGAAACAGAATTGTTACTTCAGTGTGAAATCTGTTCCCCCTTTTCTGAGAACAGATTGCATGGCATTGGTGCTGTATTTTTTAGCTAAACAAAGAGCGGCGGTGTCAAAGAGCTCCTCATCATAACTACAAGTGTTCAATGGCACCAGGTGTCCTCACGTCCCACATTCAACTTGCTCATGTGATTTAGTAACTTTGAATCTTTTTTGACCAGGGGACATTGCTAAGAAGATTGGCACCATGCTGTATGTACTTTACTGTATATTGTGCACTGGCAACCAGAAGTGATATTTCTGACCAGCAGCACTGCATTGTTAGCCCAGTTCTGTTAACAAGCTGTGGATCTCCTGAGGTGGATGCCACTGGTTCTGTTTCTGCCTTCCTTTATACTCTATGTGGACTTTGAAGGAGATGCATCTTCTTTCAGCATGCTCGCTCTGTTCAGTTTAAGATTAAACTTTTGCTTTCTTTAAGACTGCAACTTGATTATAATCATGTGAAATCCAACTATAATTGTAAAACAATGACAGCAAGTCTGTGATGGTGTGTTAGCGTGTAGATACAAGATATTCCTTCATATATGAAGATACAGAACCAAAATTCATAAATTAAAGCATTTGTAGAAATAACTTACATTTTACAATGTATGTGATTGCTGACTTTGTGCCCCATGCTCTTACTATATCCTGTTGATATGGTTAATGGCTTGGCTACAATCCTCATCTGTTTTGTTTAGATTAAATTGTGACACACAGTAAGTACCAAAAATGCAGATTAGTAATTTCTTTTTCTTTTCTTTTTTAGCATTCTCATATTAGTTATATGTGACATATGCCAAACGATAAACAAAAGTAAAACAGCTGCAATATGTACAGTATAAACAGAACCTAATGCATAATATTTGCATTGAATGGTCTGGGTATGTCATATACAGTATAGGCAGTTAAGTAATATGTACAGTATAAAGAGACACATACAGAAGTTAACACATACAGGACACTAGAGCATGACAAAACATTATTTCCTTATAGACACTTAGCACATATAGACAACAAAGAATAAACACTCAATCCCATTAACTTCACCCAATGTCTTTCAGTTGTTGGACACATTCGATCATATATATTATTGGCAGTGCCATACCCCGCGAAGCCTCTCTAGCTTAATCTTTATATTATTTTTCCTATCCCGAAATGTCGTCCAAGCTGAAACCAGACAGAAACATTAATTCTGTACTCCGCTCCTTCTCCCCAACCCCACTATGTTCTCCCTCCAGGTCCTGGCTTGGCCTTCATTGCCTACCCTAAAGCTGTGTCCATGATGCCGCTGCCAACCCTCTGGGCCATCCTCTTCTTTATCATGCTGCTGCTTCTGGGCCTCGACAGCCAGGTCCGTATTTTCACAATAACTGTGGTGTCAAGCCATATACAGAATTGTTTGTTGATGAACTGCCTGTTAATTCACACAGACACCTTCCAGGTCCCATGGGTTAGTTGGCTTCTGCCAGCCACAATGTGTAAAACCTTTTTAGTGTCTCTCTGATCCACATCTCATGTCTCCAAGGTATCAGATTACTGACAGACAAGAAAAGCAGCTTGTTCCCACAAAGGGATTTTACTATCACAATCACACTGAGTCCTTTTAATGCCCTGTAATTCCACAAATTACGTTTTTAGAAGTTGATAGATGTTAAATGCAAAACATTTAGTTAGTAGAATAGCTTGCATGCAAGCCATCTAACTTCAATAGGAGCACACAAGATAATCTAAGTAGACAACACAAGTGTGCACAAGAGGGATTGGCCAGCCATATCACATTTCCTGCCTCCAAGTGTAATTCTACTCCTGTGCTAACTCAGTCCTACACATGACCAGCTACTTATCTCCCCCAATTGCGAGATCAGGCCGATGCTCTAAATTTGAATACGTGTAAATACTCATGCGGCTATTTCTAAAGAAATGTTGCCAGTTATAGTGTTTGTGGGTGCATTTCTTGACCATACATTTCATGCAGATTTGTAGTCCTGAATGCTATATATTGTTAACATCGCTCACACATACATGCCACTGTTATGTAAGGAGTTTTTGTTTGGTTATTCATGTAACAAAGAAGCATGTTCTTTGTCAATAGGAACAATTTCATTATTTTGTTATGACATTATGAGGCAATGCAGAGACACAGGGAAGCAAGAGAGAGACGGAGACAGTGATTCACTGTTGTTTTGTTGTCTTGGTAGCAACAAACCAGTGCACCCCTGTTTAAAATCTCATTACTGCTTAACAAAGACAGCTCTCATTCTCTAATCACTGGTTTGTAGATGAAAAACAAGAGCTGCATGCACACATAAAGAGACATTTTTTTCCCTGAGTTCTCAATAGTTGCTTTTGTCCCCACAGTTTGTTGAAGTGGAAGGACAGATCACCTCTATTGTGGATCTATATCCGGCCATCCTCAGGAAGGGTTACCGACGGGAGATCTTTATAGCTGTGATGTGTTTCATGAGCTATCTCTTGGGACTTGCCATGGTAACGAAAGTAAGTTCACAAACAGTCACTTCATTGGAGCCTCTGCACTCTTACTTCTACTGCTTATCCTGTTTAGAAGGAAAAGAGAGTCTGGGTGTTCGGATCAACAGCAGAGATAACGCCACAGACTTTCCACTTGCCTGTTGGCTGCCTCATTGTTACGACCAAATATGGCTTCCTACCACATTTACCACTTACATCCTGTGTCGGAGTGGAACAATTCGGAATGCCGTTTTCCGTTTTACAGTTAACTGTGCTTCAATGGCGTCTCAGCACCTGTTGAACTCTGCTTCTATTGGTGCGGTGCCAGCATTCTTGTATGCCGCCTACAACCCCCCCCCTCCCCACACACACACACTCTGATTTAATACCGACTTCTATCTCTTTGATTTTGTTCCACACACATCAGAGAGGTAATTAATGTGGCTTTCCTTTTTTCTTTTTCCAGGGTGGCATGTATGTGTTTCAACTGTTTGACTACTATGCAGCCAGTGGTGTGTGCCTTTTGTGGGTTGCATTCTTTGAATGCATTGCTGTAGCCTGGGTTTATGGTAAGTGGAAACGACTCTGTGTGATCGCTGTTGTTGTGTGTGTTGTTTTTCAAAGTAATGGTCCTGAAGAGTTGAGGGGAAAAAAGCAGAAACAATCTTGTTGGTGGTAAACCAAGAAGTCATTGTGGTTCCTCCCATGGCAGTAGTAAATAACTTTAACTGCATGCAGAGGCGTAGTGAATGCGGGTGGAAATAGTGTTGGTCCCCTGCTAGATTGTGATAGGCTATCCAGGGTTTCATCCCACCAGATTACATCCTCCGTTATCAATGAAAGAAGATTTAAACTAATAAAAAAAAGAATTGGAATAAGAGCAATGCAGCATCTTCTTATAATAAACCATATTATTGTGAAGCCATCTGATTCTGTTAATGGCAATAAAAAATGCTTCTGCCAAACCACTATACATATACTTTTGTGACTGTGAGGCTAAGAATACTTCCCCAAATAACTCAGGTCAAGCAGCTCACAACAACCCCAATATTTAATTTCTCTTTCCTACCCCTTACTACGTTTCAAACTGGTCTTCATCCAGCTGGTCTCCAACCAACACTCTATCACTACCACTATCAAAACGTTCACAGGCAGTAACACCATGACAGGACTAACCCCCCATTACTGAACAATCCTTGTGTAAATTTAAATAATTTTAACAGTCAATTGTCTCAAGTTTTACCAGAAAATGGCCTCCAGTATTAAAGATACAAACAAAAAAAAGGGCTGCTCAGTAAAGTGCAGGTTGCCTAACTTCACAATGATTAACTTTCTTTAGTTGTTATCGTTGCTTATGTAGTCATCAAAATGTAATGTAATTTAAAAACATTCAATTTTAGGAGCTTTAACAGATTAACAAATCTAGAAAGAAGAATCTCTCCTACACAAGTAAAATCAAGTTTGAAACCAGTGTCCTAGGAAGCTATTTTATTATTTTACTTATAGTTGTATAGTTTTTTACAATAGATGCTGTTGTAGCAGCATCAAAATGGACCTTACCAGCTGCTGCGCTTTGCATTAATCTGTAGTCCCTTTGTTAAAAAAAAAAACTAAAAACAGAAAAAAGAACATATTGTTAACATGTATGTAGGAACATTAAAACAAACATCAGACCCATGTACAGCATAGCACACACACCACACTAAGCAATGCAAAAAGAACACATCTCACCACAATAAACACTTAGGAAGGATACTTGATGATCTAGTAAGCTAGCTACAGTCTACCTGACAAAGCTTAGACTGTTTATACTATATACATTTTGTGGTACATGACCCAGCAGAAGGTGGGGGTGGGGTGGTTTAGGGCAGACAATAAGAGCCCATAAACATGCTCATTTTGAAAATGAAGGTCAATCTGCGATAACTTGTCTTGCATTGCCAGACCACAGCAATGTGGTAGAGGGTCTGGCTAGTTCACATTCTGGGATGGCAGAGAATCGGGCTTTGGTTCATTGGCATTTAATCACAATCATCTTGGCTTCTGCAATACAGCCTCGGGAAGGAACTTGTTTGGGTGAAACGTGTACATTCAAAGGTTGTTTTAGTCTGAATTTCCGGCAGCACCTGAACAATCCCAGAAGTGAAACTTTGTGGATCTAGACTATGCAATAACAAACAATAACATGTGAAGAGTACAAACTAATATTTTATGTACAATATCAATTAACACACAGCTGACACACACACATGCTATCACTCATGTTATTCTTCATTCTCTTTGTGTTGGAAAGGAGTTGATAATTTCTACGATGGCGTTGAGGATATGATTGGCTACAGACCAAACTCGTGGATGAAATGGAGCTGGACCATAATTACTCCTGTCCTCTGCATGGTGAGAAATAAGTGCCATCTTTTGGAGTGACGCTTTACGGTGTTAGATGAGATATTGTTGACGACATGTTGACAGTTAAATGTTGAAGGTCATAGGGGTGTACTAAAAGAAGAATGTGTTTGTTTTCCAGGGCTGCTTTGTCTTCTCCTTGGTCAAGTACAAGCCTTTGACCTATAACAAGGTGTATGAGTACCCGGACTGGGCCATCGGTCTGGGCTGGTTAATGGCCCTGTCCTCCATGATGTGTATTCCCATGGTGATGGTCATCAAGATCTTACAGTCTGAGGGATCCCTGATTGAGGTGAGCTCAATCCTTTAGTGCTTTTAAAAGAATGGTTTGAATTTTGTTTATACATGTATGAATACAGATGTGATACAAGTTGAATTATGTTTGCCATTTTCAATTTGATAGTTGTCATGTTGAGCCTTAAACTGCCCCAGTTTGTGATGATCATTAGCCTAATCTCTCATCTCCTTCCCTCAGAGGATCAAAGCAGTGGCAGCCCCAGCGAAGTCAGGCGTGAGCTCTCGCCCAAAAGAGTACAACTTGAAGGGCAGCGAGTTGACACAGCCCCTGGACCCAAACAGGAACAATGGCTTGATCAAGCCCACCCACACCATTGTAGAAACAACTATGTGAGCACTCTCTGTGAGAGGAAAAAGATTAATGTGCTTTCTGTATTATTATCATATTTGCTAACTTTGATAATGGTAGGTTTGCATCGTCCATTATATTCACATTAGAGATACTCTGGTTTGATTTATATGAAGAGAGTTATATATTATTGTTGTAATGTTTTATTCTCTAATTTTTATTTTATTTTTTACTATATTGATATTGTTGATTACATTTGTTGTTTCTGTAGTTGGCACTGATCTCAGTTTAGGCACTTTTTGAGATAGAAAATGTTCATTGTTTACTACATTTCTGTTGATTCCAGAGACAAGATAAGGAATTAGCTTATTTTGGTGTAATAGAAGAAGAGATTAAATTCTCACTCCACATGAATTCAGTAAACTAAACGAGTAATTAACCGCGTATAAGAAAACTAAACATCCTCACGATTGCGGCAGTCTCGTTGCCCAAGCTAACCTCTAATTTTATTGTTGTTGTTGTTGTTGTTGTTCATCCCTGCAGTTAAAATGAATGTACCTCGCTAGAAGCAGAAGTGAGCCACCCACATCTCTCAGAGTACACACAACATTTTAAGTGGCACTATGCAGTGTATAGAGTTAATCTTGCTTTCCGTCCTTTAAATTACAAGTTGAACAAGGCCTTGGCCAAATACTGTGAGAAATGCATTCATAAGAAGAGCCATCCATCCTCCAAACAGAATGAGATTAAAAAAAAAACAGCTAAAGAAGAGGAAATGAGGAGAAAAGGGAAGTGGCATTTTTAGAGTATTTGTACACAGCCTGTGTGACTACTATAGTCAGTCCCAGTGCATTTATTGAAACCTCTTTTTGCACTTTATGTCGTTTCACCTTTTATTGTAGTATTTGTTTTTATTGTTGCAAAGTATTTGGAGTTGCATTTGCAACACATTTCAGGAAGAAATATTTTTAGCTTCTAACTTTTTTGATATTGTAAACTTTGGTATACAGTATCTATTTGTCTTCTTGCTAAGCTGATAACAAAATAGAATAGACATCTGACATCAAATATATTTAGAAGGATCTGTGAGAACATCACTTTAAACCTCCTTTAAATCCTGACAACTCTCCATTGTGCTCATTACAGAAGCAGTCGTGCTCTGCAGAACTACCACTGGATTCTAGTTTTTAATGTTTGGTTTAGGCATTTGTATTGTAGAATTTGAATTGTTTGTAAATCACATATGCCTTTTGTAACAATTTTATACTGTACATCATATAAACACCATCACTGATAAATTATTTTTACTGAAAACTCAAAAAAGCAATTTGTTTCTAAATATTGATTACATTGTGAGCCAGGATGAAATGTTTCAGTGTGCAATATTCACTGAAGCAATGGCATTCTGTGCTCAAGCAAAATGCACCATCAAATTTAGAATAATGTTCAATATTGCATCAAATTGCACAGTTGGATACAAAATCTAAAGCATGTGCAGGAGCCACCACAATACCGTGCGGCTTTGTCTGTTAAAATCTTGGAGATTCATGTGTACCAAAGTATTTTTGTCTCACAGTTGTCCCCTTTTGAGATGCACATTGCATCATTTCTATATAGATTACAAATAAACATATTTTTTCTTTGGATTTTATGTCTCAATAATTCTTTTATTATCTTAATGTGAACGTCTCTTAAGCATTTATAGCTCATCATTCCTGTAAAGTGGAGAAATGTCCATCTCACACTTAAATGTGGCTAAAATTGTTAAGTGACATGATTGACATGTAAAAGAAACTTTATAATACAGCCCATGATTGTCATTTTTTTTCTATGTACCAGTAACATACTCACCAGTTTCTACTAGTACTTAACCTTTGTAGGTACAGAGGAAGAAAATAAGACTATGGGGAACAAAGGAGTAACAATTGGCCAATGCAGCGATCTAGAGTTTAACCTCTGCTCTAGTCCCCTGCTATCTGGCTGCTATGTACCTACATTTAAGTACCAATAGGAACCACTAACTATTTTATTGGTACCTGAATCATACAGCTAAATCAAACTGCACAAGTAGGCTGTAACGTGTTTTGGTCATGTTTTATTCTCACTGTAAAGTCATGACTGCATATTGGAAGAGTTGCTTTGTAAAAGGAGATGAGCACAACACCGCACAGATGATTAAGAGACTGCCTTTCCACACAATATCATGTTGTCTTTCTTCATAGAAATACAGGTCCTTATGCTAATCTAGATATCATTGCGGTTCTTAACTTTCAGATGACTTAACTACAAGCACTTTGTATGTGCACAGCTTCTAGTCATTGGTTTAGAGAAGGCTGTTGGGTAAAATTGAACATACTAATCAAACACTAAGTATTTTTATGTGATCATCTACTTGGCTGCCCCTCTTTTAACCTTCATCAGTACTGTTTATTTTGAGTAAGTGCTACTTATACAGATCATAATACATTTTGATTCCACCCCTGAAATACAATATTTATGTAATGGTTCTCCATTGAGCAGATAACACTAGTGAGTTTCCACCTGGTTTGACACTTGGCCTAGATTTTTTTCGGGGTGTCAATCTAACACTCCCCAGCAGGTGGGAACTGCATTGCCATCTCTCCCACGGCCCAAGGATGGCACTTGCTTATATGGGCATGTCTCTGGTGCCCCACTGTCCGGCCAAAGCCCCGAGGCACTGAACTCCCAAAGACTTTAGTTCACGTCACCTGGATCATCAACATGAGTGCCTGTGTACATGAGTAAGCACATTTTTGAACTTGCAGATGTATTTCTGTGAAGAGTCAAGTGAGAGGCTCATATTTAGTGTTAAAAGCTCACTTTCTGAACAAACATTTTTAAACAAATCTGGTGAAAATAAGTCTTTAGCATGCCTTCATAGAACAGATAAGACACCACATTTGTTCCCAGCATGTTTTTAAAAATGTTGGCTTTAAACTAGGGTGGACAGTTAGACTGTTCTTTTATGAGCACCACTATCAACTGCTCTAGAAACTGTGTCCCAAACTGATCATAAGCAATTGTTGCAGTTTAGTTGACATCCAAAACAGCAAATATTGAATAATTTCCTGTTAAATGGTAAATAACAAGATATTGTAGTCATTTTAGTATGTACAGTATAGGATTAGTATGGTTTAGATATAAGGAATTAAACACAGTTTGACCAGATCCAAATCAACTATGGTTTCATGAACTTTATTCTCAAAAGATATGTTTTAGTTAATAAATTAAATAACAAAAATAAAATCATATCTAATAAATCTTTCCATTTCCTTTGAAAAGATTCTAGACGTATTCAGGAAGGATGCAGCAATTAACCAATGAGCAGCCACATTCAGTATCACAGCTTACATAAAGATAATATACTGTATGTACATATACTGTTAATAAAAACAAAACACTGCATACCCATGATACATTGTACAGCAAAATAAAAAGGTACAATACAATAAATTAATATAAAACCTTACAAAATAGGCCTCTGTATGCAACATAACATTTAATGCAAGACATGAAATCAGATTTAAAAAAGTTACCGCTCCAGGGATGAATCAGTCTGCTTGAAACGGGACAGTGAAACACTATCTCACAAAATCTTTAGATCAGCCAACAAATGAAAACATTTCATATTTCCAGAGAGGCAGCTGGATCAGCAGGTCAAATTTGTTACACAAAAGCTTTAGAAAAAGATATGGTCATAATAAAAAAAATAAATAAAAAAAAGGGCCGGGGGGCCTGTCACAAAGATCCTGTAAAGATACAGTGTTATTATAGGGTAGAGCTACTTGCATGACAAACCCAATGCATACCTTACATACTTATAAATACCAGTAGGAAACACAGCTATTATAGAGGGGGACATCAATCCAGTCAGATGTTGAGTGATGATAAAATAAATCATCAGTGAAAATTAAAAAGACATTTGATCCTCCCATAAATCATTCTGGTGTAATGCCACATACAGAGACACAGATTCACACAGTGAAAGTGAAAAAAAGTGAAAGTTTTTAACAAATAGATCATAAAATGTGCGTCATGTGCAAATGCAGTGTTAGAAAAAATGTGTACAGAATGTGAAACTGAAAACATCTTTGTAAACGTCTGGCTGAGTCATCAAGACAGGGACAAAAAAACATATTGCAACATTATATATCTCTGAACACTGGAGTCTCTCTGGACCCATTCAGAAAGGGTGGAGTGTCTTCGCAAGAATTCCTGGTATCAAGATGTAAGGGGCATTCATATTAAGCAAATGATTCGTGGAACGTATTAGAGAGTATTCTGTCTATTTGGAGGCACTGTCCCTTTTCTAGGGCGGGCAGTGAGAAGGAGAGACTGGAAACGAGGGCAGTGAGCCAAGTCGTTGCTGAAATGACTCAAACAAACACAATGTGCCTTTGGACCTTGAGTCCACTAACACCCTGCATGTCAATGTGTGTGTTTGTGTTTAAAATGCATGTGAAAAAAATGCAACAAAAGAAAAATTGTGGAAAGTGTGCTTTCACTTGTAACATGAAGCTCATTAGAGCAAAGATGGTAAATGTAGCAGTGCGTGTATGTGCAGCATTTGACTCTAGAGCTGAGGCGTGTGTGTTGACATCCTGGCTCAGTCAGAAGCAATGACTCCCCGTTATATAACTCGCCATGTGGCTTTACCTCTGGAGAGGAAAAGGGAGGGGGCTGCCCTGAAGCCAGAGCCTCATCCGAACAGCATCATGTGAACACAGTGACTAAAAGTGGCAGTAGTGAACACGTGCACTTCATGCGATGAGAGTGGCTGTTTCTATGGGGATGGTATGCGTGAGTGTGAAGATCTGTCTGAGAGGTACTATGTGACAAACGTAACCGTGCACAACATGTGTGTGGTCCCAGTGTTTCAAAAAGTCTTTGTGGTCACAGGGCGATGCTGTTGGTCCTGTGCTCGGGAAAGCAGAACAGTGAGTTTGAGGGGTCGTCAGAGTCGTCGGGTAGCACAGTGTCTGCCGCTGCCAGTGGATTCCTGCTAATGACCAAGTCCAGGCTGTCTCCAGCCTCTATAATTAGGGGCACAGTTAGACAACAGTCCAAGTCCCTGGTCCTCACACGGTTCACCTGGAAGATTACAATCAAAAAATCATTCATCATGCTACTACATTATCTTTGTTTAAAATGCATAGTTTGACATGCTGGGAAATGTGCTTATTGCTTTATTAGAGAGTTTAATTTGATTTTAGTTAAGTTTTTAGCATACAGAAATATGTAACATCACGACCACCAGCTGTAGGCCTGACTGTTGAGAAATGGTTTACTGCTGTCCCACACAGGTAGGACAAAGTCCTTCAGTGCTTCATATAAAAGGGCTATGCAACAAACGGAAGTATTCTGATTTTTTTACTAAGTAAAACTCAATATTACATTGTAAAATACTGTTAAAAGTAAAAGTCCTGCATTCAATGCAGAATGTCCCATTTCAGAACAATGTTTATCAATTAAATTATTGGATTATAATCATTGATAATTGAATGCAAGTATCACTTTAATGTTGCAGATGGTAAATATTGAGCTATTTTCAGTTACTTTATGTACTGCTGTGCAATGTAACCCATAATCCAAATCTGCAAAGCTATCATATAAGTGTAGTGGAGTACAATATTTGCCTCCAAAATGTAGTGGAATTAGTGAAGTATAAAATAGCATAAAATTGAAATACTCATGTAAAGTATCTCCAAATTGTACTTAAGTACAGTACTTGAGTAAATGTACTGTTACTTTCAACAACTGGTAACAAACCTATTTTTTTTTAAAGGGAATACTTTATAGAAAGAATGCAACATTTAGCAGCAAACAGCAAGAGAACCACTCGAAAGTTTTCTAATGTATACAGAGATAGGTTACATTGCTTTAGTTTAACCAGACACTTTATAAACTAAGATTTTTGCAAACAAAACATGTGTAGTTCATATTTTATTATAAATTAAACTACCCAACAATATAGGCCTACAAGTACAAATTAAATGATTAGCCGATTCAAACAGTTGATTGACAGAACAGTTTGGATTGTTTCCAGCTTCTAAAATGTGTGGGTTTTTCTGCATTGAGTACTTTTACTTTTAATACTTTAAGAAGCCTTTTCCTGAGGATACTAAAGTAAAAAGCACGCAAGTAACATTTTCAATGCAGGACTTTACTAGAGTATTTTTACAGTGTGGTATTAGTAATTTTACTTAAGTAAAATGATCTGAACATTTTTGACACCACTGGATATAAATGGGATTATGAATGGGATTTTATTAAACATGTTAGTACATGTACAGACAATGGATCTTAAACCATTATTATTATTAAAAGCAAGTGCTACACAATGGGGTTGATTTCATTTGTCATGACTGTAAAGACTGATGGTTATTCTTTTAAGGCTTGCACTTATGTCTTGGTAGGATAAAATGATAGACTAATACAACGTGAAGATGGGAGAAGACAATTATGTAATGTGATAGTGCTGTATAGTTATAGAGAGAAGAAGATTGATACCACTCTAGACATGAGTGTGGTATTGATATTGTTATCCAACTCTTGCCAGAAAGCGAACAAGCAACTTTCTCAAACTTTTTAGTTCTTTAAAACAGTACCTGAAGAATGCGGTCAAAAGGTTTTAACCCTGCCTGGTCAGCAGGGCCATCGGGGCGGATCATGTTGACATAAACCCCTTTCTCCAGGAGCCCGTCGGAGACACTAAAACCAAAGTCATGGCTCTCAATGTCCTTCCTCACAGTCACCTGCAAAAACATGATACCTCAGGGTTTCACAGATTGTTCAGCAATGCACATATTCAGAGGCATTCACGCATGAGCTTTTATGTAAAAACTCAAGCAATTTAGTATTTTGGGAGCAAATTTTGAAAACGATGGTCAAAAGTCATTTTAGCAGATGACCAGATATTCTGACTTTTAGTTCACAACATGAGTTTAAGTCCAAAAACACTTTATCAGAGTAATAATCCACTCAATAGAATCCAGTTTTTAAACAGACTGTTAAAAAATCTTTAAAGTATGTCAAAGCCAAGTGGAGATAACTTATAAGTCAGACTTTTAAGCTCAAGTGTCAGAAGACATTGTATAACTACATTCACAGTGTTACTTTCCATGCCAAGTAAACTGGGAAAAAATAAAAAATAAAAAACTGAGCGGGAGCCAGAAGACAGTTAGCCTCTAGCTTAGCATAAAGACTGGAAATAGAAAGAAACTGCTAGCCTCATTTAGGTGCTGGTTACAGTTTCATATTCACTTTTATCTAACTTTTGAAAAGAAAGTGAATAAGCACATTTCCCAGTGTTAAACTATACCTTTAACTTGTGGCCAGATGAAAACCCAGGGGGTGGACACAAAGGTAATAAAAGGTATAACAATCTATAAAATATAAAGGTGTAACCAGATATGTTGTATTACAAACTTATGCATACACTTTGTTGCACAGCTATTGTCACAGCATTGTACAGGTGTCTTTTATTGTGTCCACACTCCGTATATACTAAACAGTTAATGTTTTCACAGCCACATGTCCCTGTCATCTGTTTCTCTTTGGGTTTAGACACACAATATAACAAGGTTATGAGGTTTGACTTCAGATGACTTTCCATGACATCATTTAAGATGTGTCAACTCAAAACATTTTTATTTCCACACTGCGAGACAGTTATTACTGCCCCAGTTTCAGCCCAGTTAATCACTCAGTCAGACACCGCATAGCGAGATGCACAGAAGCACATCAAACAAGGAGTCTCGGAGATTACACAGGCTCAGACTGGGGTCACAGCATGTGAATCTGCTGAGGGACTGTTGTATAATGAGTCTTGTGTGTTTGTGTTGTACACAAACACATCAACCGGTTCCAGTTACTGACATGCACAGTGGGTCAAGGATAAAGAAAGCACGCAGGTGTGAACTTCATAAATCGGCAGATTCCCTCAAGACATGGTTGTTGGTATCATGTTCATCAAGCTGTGAGTCCAGCTGACTGATCAATCAATGATCGCATTTTTATATAAATGTTTCTGTAACTCTTTAGATTACTGTATAATTATACAGTACATTTGGGTATCAATAAAATACTTACGTATATGTATGTCAATGGAATGGGGAAAGATAATAGATAATAACGGAGTAACTAAATTACTGAGTACTTTAACAATTACAGCGTACAGTAATATCAGGTAAAATGGGGTTTAAACCTACTTTCGTAAATAATACATTTATAATAGTTATTATTTTAACTTTTTCATTATTAAAGTTGCAGGGGATCAAAACAGCTTTGCCTGTACAGCCATCTCTATAAAATAATTTGTATGTATTTAAAATGATAAAATACTGAGGAACAGTAGTGTAGTTTTTTTTTTTTTTTTTATATTTTGGCTTTTTTATGCCCTTATTGTTGGAAGGACAGCCTAGACCTGAAAGGGGAGAGAGAGAGAGGAACGACATGCAGCAAAGGGCCACAGGCTGATACCGAACCTGCGGCCCCCATGTCAAGGACTGAGCCTCTCAGGCACCCAATTATGTGGTTTTAAGATCAGTACGATCAATCTGATAAGAAAGCAAGCTTTTTTGTCACATCATATCATCAGATATGACAGGACAAAGACCTTTTTTCGCTCCTTTCATGAGTTATTGTAAAATGACATGCAGGTTGAGCCTGTTGATTCCTGTAACTACTGCTTAGTTTAGTTCTAGGTCCCTCCTAAACCCTTGTTCCCTGTGCAACTTCTGTTGTACCCACCTGTTGATAGCAAGTAAATACTTCATTGATATCCCTCAATTACAACATATTTAAACTGTAATTTGTGGGCTGTATTCTAAAGCATTACTTCATGTGATTCTGTTTGTTTAGTAAAAAAGTTCTAATGTGAAATTCCCTAACAGATCTACCTTGTGCAGTGCCAGAGTGATAGAAGACAAAATATCGTCTCTGGCTCCAGTTGACATGTTCAGGTTGCTTTTGTTCCTAGACTCGCCATGCATCCTCTCCCTCTTAATGGGACTAATTTCAGAATTAAACATTGAGTCGTCGTTGGTCTTGGTTTCTTCAAGGTACAGACTGAAAGCGCTACCTGTCATGGATGCCTGAAAGAGAAAAAGAAAAAAGGACTTCCATTTCGACGGCACAACTTATATTTCTTTAATAAAGTGTGCACAGAACCTGATAAGAGGCCAAAGCATTGCGTAAAGCCTTCCTGGGTCAGTATGGCATCATGTGCCCAACCGGCCTTGTCAGATTTAATAACAGATTACACACTCTTGTGATTATCATCTGGCATGGTTATTTAGGCTGACACCAGTCTATGAATACATTAGTACGACAAAGCAGATGGAGGAGAGGAAACGGGAGCGGGGGGGGAAGGGGGATGACAGGCGGGCCTACCTCCAGCTCCCTGAGAATCTCTGACTGGCCACAAGTCTCAAGGTCCTGCAGAGCCTGGGACCAGAGGCTATCTTCCTGGTTCAGGGTGCCATGGCAACGAGGGGGGCTGACGAATCTATGACAATGCAGGAACCAGAACATGAGAGCAGCCCTGCAGGTCTCCAGGCCGGTGCCGCTTACAAAAGGCAGCATGGGATATGCAGTTTTTGGGCTGCTTGCTGGAGAATCCCTTTGAAAATCTCTCTGGACCAAATTGATTGAATTTACTGTAAAATTCTCACTTCTGGCAAACGCTGAGGAGTCTGCTGTTAAGTTAGTTAAAGCCTTTAAAAGAGTCAATTTTACAAAAGTAACGTTGCCTGCCCTCCCCCCAAAAAAAAGCAGAAAATTGAAAACGTGACACAAAAGTTCCGAAAAAAAAGTCAAGCGTGAAGAGACATAAGGCTGATGCATCCTTGGGCGCTTTAGGTGCTTTTTGTTTTTGGTTGTGGACAAGGGGTGACAGAAAAAGATGCATCTATGTGAAACACCAAAGAGCTCGTGGGCAGTTAGTAAAGCAGATGAGAGAGAGAATACCTGAGAAAGAAGAAAAAAAGGACAGTTTTGGAAAAGCACAAACCATGAAAGCATACAGACACAAAATGAAAAACTTATTCAGACGGTGCAGTGAAGCCAAAAAGGGAAAAAATAAATAAATAAATCACAGAAGCTTTAATTTATACACAGTGGTGGAAAAGTACTCAGATCCTTTACTTTGGTAAAAGTACCAATACGTCAATGTAAAAAAATATTTGGGCTGTTCTCCAATAAATGCTTTAATAGTGAAATATAGGATACATTTACCTCTTTAAGCATCAAACTGTTATTTGAATGAAACCAGGGAAGACATGAAATTTACAATTTACATCTGAAACATGACAAGGGCACTGCTAAGAAGGCACTGGTTGGGGTCACAACGAAAAAGGTTGGGGACCACCGTTTTAATCTTTAAATGTGTTGCATTGTGTGTTATATTATCTGTAAAACAAGATACGTGTAAAATATTAATCTGTAAATTTTAATCTGTAACTTAAATATATGTGGTGGAGTAAAAATGTAAATATTTCCTTCTGAAATGTAGTGCAGAAAAAAACAAAACAAGTCCACTTCTTGAATAAATCAATCAGTTATTTTCCACCACTGCTTGTACACAGAATGTACTTTCAATGAAGAAAAAAATAAGATGTTAACAGGAAGGAAAATGCAGGCCCTGTGCACTTACCCAGGTATCTTGTCCCACTCATCCTCAGTGAACCTCCCATCATACAGCGCTGCGTGGTGGACTAGGCCTGCAGAGCTGGAACTGGTTTGGCTCCTGTGCTTTGTGCGTCGCCATTCATTTGGATTGAGCAATAAATCGGTTGCTTTGTGAAGATATGTCCCTGAAAGAAATCCGCTGACCTCATTAGAGGAAAGACGGATAAATTGGTCATTTATAAAACAGCAAGCATTCAGTAGACCTCACCTTGGCTACTGTAGCCTGCGTCAAACCCTGAGCTGTCCCAGGAGCTCATTGCAGAGTCTATACTGGGCAGAGTGGCTGAGTAGACCTCAGAGTGTTTACTGGTCTTCTGGGAGTCTGTCAGGTCATCCTCTGTGTCACTTAAAAACCCAGCTTCTCTGTCCAGAGGCCGTCGGCCATCAGGTTCTGGGAATGAACAATGAGTTAAATAACTATCTGTCTACTCTCAGAAAGAAAACATAAAACATCACTTTCTCTGCTTTTAAGCCTTGAAAAGGCTTAGGCTAGGCTAAAATCAATGCACATTTTCAAAGCATACTAAAACTCACTTTCACTGATTTTACACCCTTATTTTGTCATCTGTACACTTTGTTTTATCTCGTCTTTCCCTTCTCCTGTAAAGCACTGTGAAACTTTTTGAAAAGCACTATACAAATGCGGTTTGCTTTCTTGCTGTGAGATCAACGGAGAATAACGTACAATCAGCAAAGTGAATATAACACTGAACATTGGCTCAACGGGGATGCTTCTTCCACAGGAGAATGGACAAACTGGACTTCCTAACTAAAGAATAAAACTATGAAAACTATTTGAAAAAATGTATAAGAAATAATGTTCTAGGTCTATGAAACAAACTAAATGAAATGTGAAAAGTGAATGTTCATGTGTCATAATGTAACTGTTATTATAAATCTTTTATAACCATCTACTCCGCTTTTATTTGTTATTTCCTCCTGTATTTGTCTTTGCTCCTCTGGCTCTTTTTTTTTTTTTTCATTTTCTTTTTAAATGCTTATTTTTGTTTCAATTCAGCAACTGTTTTTGTGAGATCATTTGTCCAAGCCGCTACAAGTCTACAAAAAGAAATAATAAGTTGCACACAAAAAAACAACAACATACGGTCAGTCTTCTTTTTTATCTTGAGGGTGACTGACTCCCCAGCCATCTGCAGAAGATGGATGGCCTCGCTCAGTGGCTTTCCTTTCAAACTGACTCCGTTGATGGCCAGGACACGGTCCCCTATATGGATGGCCCCGGTCCTGTAGGGTTAGGAGAGCAGAGGAGACAGAGATACCAGAGTATACCAGACAGTACCGACAGACAGGCCAAGAAACCTGTCAGGCTGCCAGTGCGCTCACTGGGACGGAAACAAAGAGGCTTCTTGTTATAGAAAAAGATGAGTCAGACATTGTTTACTGACTTCGTTTTCATTCTAATAAAAAATAAAAACGTTTCCAAAAGGAGGCCGCAACAGATTTGACTTGCCTTAGCTTATATTTAGCCCCTGACCTGTCATTCTCTCACCTCTCTGCCAGGCCTTTCTTAGTGAGGCCAGAAATGACGATGGGATCAAAGGGCTCCTCTGTGCCAGAGATCGTGATGCCTAGTGGTCCGTTATATCTCTTCAGCTCAACTGTGTAGATTATAGAGCCTGACATCTCCAACTCATCTACAGCACATGGGGGGAAAAGAGTAGATTCCATGCATAATAAGATTATGTAGACATTATAAACCATGTGCAGATGATAAAATGTTAAATGTTTGTGCAAATTATCAAATAGCTTTTTACTGCATTCAAATAAATATGGATTTTATATTGTGGTGTTCAAGTACCAATACAACAGTTTATAAATAACTACTCAACTTAAAACAATTAAAGTGGCCTCATCTAGATTCTGCTATTTTGTAAGGGGCCATTTTATAAGCTTATCTATAAGCTTATTTATAAGTTATCCATTTCCTCCACATTTCACTGTAATAGAGTTAAAGTATAAAGTTGAACCAAATGGACTCAAATTAAGTAACTAAACATTGTACTTAAGTAAATTAGTAAATGTGCTTTGTTATTTTCCACCACTGCTTTTATACAGAACGCATTTTTGGTGTTTTAAGGGATTAATGTACCAATGTTGTCCTCATCTTTCTGGATTCGGAGTTTGACCATGTCCTCGGCCTGCTGTAGGACATGCATGGCATCCTCCATGGTGCAGTTCTCCAGACGCACACTGTCGATGGCCAGTAGCCGGTCTCCAGGCTCCAGAGTGCCTGTTCTACCGGACAGAAAAGCAGGATCACAACTTTCACCTGGGACCAGCAAGCTGCTCCTCCTGACTCAGTATGAGAATCCTATTAGCGTTAGTGTCTCTGTGGAATCTTGCGGGGTCACTGTAACCTCACCCTCAACCTAATCAACACTGAGCCCTTCTGAATGTAGCTGCTCTGTCCTACTGATCCAGTTTTGATAGCTCAATCCAATTAAGCTCATTTTGCGCAGTGGATTCCCAAACCAATTTTATTTTGTTCATGAAAAGATGATACGACTGTGAGAGCAATACAATGTTCAGCAGTAATATTATGAGCTGTGTGTGATGATGGGACATACCTGTGTGCTATGCTTCCTTTTCTGATGTCAGAGATGATGAGGGGCTTGCCAGGTTTCTTACTTGCTGGTAAAAAAGAAGAAACATTAAAGTGATTTTTATTTTAGGATGTATGATATGATGATTAACCCATTTTTGGAATCACTCAACTTTTCTTTTTGTTGTACTGATCATACTCGGCTTCCTGTTTCTGTTTATTTGAGGACAAAGCGTAATGATGAAGCTTGTACAGGCCAGTATTATTCGCCGGTAATGAGGTATTTGCCCTTGTGGTTCTGTGAGTTTTATGGAACACAGAACTTGGATTCAAGAGAGATTTACGGTGTGCCGGTCTGTGGAGTATTATTGAGCTACACTGCCCCCTGCTGTTCATCTCGTTCCTAACAAACTCACCACTGATGGTAATGCCCAGCTCCACTCCTCTCCTCTTGGGTAGTTTAACGTGGAAGGTGCCACTGCTGGGAACCACTGACTCTAATTGGGATTTAAAGTGAAGATATATGTGGGTAAGAAAGCGCAAATATATTCAAAGATCTCACAATATAAGAATTTAACTTCACAATGTGATACCTGCAACGTCAAACTCAATCTCCACTGTGACCTTATTGGCCAGAGCGGAGTCTCTGAGCAGCTGATGGGCTTCCTCCAAAGTGCCATCTTCAGTCGGGATCCCATTAATGGACAACAGCCTGTCCCCAACCTGCAGCAGTCCACACCTTCACACAGAAAAACACACAAAGAAGCCTTAGAGGGGAAATAAAGCTCCTGTGAACGACGGATATTTCCCCTCACTCAACAGTTAATATAAATAAAAGGTAAAATAGATGTTTAGAAGAAATGTATATTGGGTGTAAATAAAAAAAATCTTAAGGCATAACACAGGCAAAAAAATTGTTTTTCATGCACTGGTCAATTTTATTTTGGGATGTTTTGCTTCCATTACCTGTCTTCTTTCAGACTAATGGAATAAAAACAACCAAAATACATGTTAAGGTGTTTATTTTACTACACTTTATTTGCGTTTGTAGATATCTCAATCCGTAGATTGATTTTTTTATGGCTGTTCAGTATTTTTTGATTTATTGAGTGATAAAAAGAAATTTAACCTTTATAACCAAAAGTCATTGAGATTACTAACATTTAAACAGAATGAAAGAAGTATTTTCAACATTACAGACAATTTCATAACAATTTCATAAGATATTTAAAAACATTTACAAACCATTTTCATTTAAACCTAGTAAGAGTTTAAACTTTGAACATTTAAAACCAAATGTAAGTAAATTGTTCCATACAGAGCAAATATTGTCTTAACTGTAAGAATCAGTGATGGGCGTAAGTTTCATGGTGATATCTTCACTAGTTACAATTCAAATAACTAAACAAATACACTGATTCATCTCCAGTGCTCCAGCCCACAAAAGAACATGCCGACTTATTTGGATAAACCTCAATGCGGCATGATAGACAGAGTCCAGCCAATACTTGGGTTGCATTCATATAAATAAGGTCACCATAATCTAAAATGGGTATAATTGCAGCTACCCAGCATTGAGAAAAACATAGCCTATTTCAAAATATCAATTTTCAGTCTCAGTTTCCAACCAAATGTTCAACATGTCCTTTAAAACTAAGACTGTCATCAATTAAAATACCTAGATATTTAAAAGATTTAACTCTTTCAATTTCTGCCCCTTGAAGAGTGACAATTGGAGGACTTATGTGCAGATTTCTCTTGGCATAATAAGTATTTTGAACCTGGCTTTATCCAATGTTCAGATTTCTGTTTTGGAAATTTATGTAAAGTAGTACATATTTAATAGGACAAGCCTAATTTGCACATTTAAACAAAATGTAAGAAAACTTGTTATACAAGCAATTATTGTCTTAATGTAAGCAATCAAATGGGGAAGTTTCATGGTGATATCTACTAGTTACAATTCAAATAACTAAACAAATACACTATTCATCTCCAGTGTCTCCCCTAAAAAGGAACATGCCGACTTATTTGGATTTTAGCTTATCCACCGTATCCCCCAGAGTTAGCCAAGTCGATACATACCCTTCTCATCTCCTGCTGTAACTCTGTCTGATGCCCCCAGCATTAGCTTAACCCAGCAAAGATCATGCAGGCAACTGATTCCAACTAGCTACTGCTCCAAATAAGTGACAAAATAACACCAACTTGTTCCTATTTACGTCAAAAATCAAAATCTCTTTTACAAGAGAGACCTGAGAATAAATTACATACACACACACTAAGTGACATACATTTCTTCTAATACATAAGCCCTGCAATAGAGGCCACCTTCATGAATGTTTAGTTTCTGCTGAAATTGTTTTAGATAAGTGTTGATTCAACTGTATGGGCATTATGTTGCTGTGTCCTGCATTATGCAGAGAGATGATTGTTATTCAGCCAGCCCTTTTTGATATAAATGTGGTGGACAAAATTGAAGAATCACCTGTCGGCATAAAGCGCGGACACACGGACACACACGGACACACACGCACACACAGACAGTTCAAAACTTAAAGATTATAATTGATATAAAAATATAAAAAAAAAATCAACTTCTTACATTTAAGTTGCTGGAGGCAGCAAATGTTTGTCATTTTTTGCTTCATAAATTAAAATATCTGTTGATTAACTAATCAATTAATCTACTTATGCTCTTACTATGTCCACACTAGTATTACCAAGGCTTTGTATTTCTGCTTTCTGAGAAAGAATTCTAAAGAGTGACACATTCATGTCACATAGGCTGTATGTTTAAAATGCCATATCTGAAATGATATGGCCTCTAGGCTTGACATAAACACACTGGACATTGACCTACTTGAATTTGGTAAACCACCTCTGCAAAGTATGCTGCAAATATCCCACATATCACACATTTCACCAGACTCCTAATTGAAAAGGGTACACACTGAAGCACTGTCAACTGATATAAATTCACTAACCACCGCTGCTCATAAGAGTCACTCCTGTCCAACTGCTGCTGGACTTATCGTGTTACAAACCCAGGGGACATGGCCCTGCAGTGCCGGCACAGACACCATCATTAATCTTGCATTACAAGGACAGATACAACACAATGGCTTGATCAGAGCTGTGTGTTAATTAGACTGCAACATGCAGTCTTGATCAATACTACATACAGACCAATTTAGGGAGTTTAAAAAAAAAAAAAAACTAGCTGCACCATGTATAATGTGTGATAAATCTACTACTGGACACTAATACTCCTCACATTCAAGACTCAAGTAACTGTCAGAAATTACTAACAACATCTGTTGACCTTGTGGCATTTTGGGTTACACGACCTCCCTCACTAAGGAAATAAATCATTACTATGCCATGGGCTGACAAGCACAAAAGCCTTTTTGGCTTGTGACCGACCCCTTAAAAGAAAGCAATGTCTACTTACAACACATTTTTACCAGTTATATTTTCGTTGTGACTATTTCAACAAAGTACTTTTTTTCACCCCTCATGTCTTATTTGAATATTTCTTTAAAAGATGAAGAAAAACAAGCACAGTTGTGCATTGAGCTAAATGCTAACATCATGATGCCACTGTAACATGCTGGCTTTTAACATTTGCTAATTAACACTTAACACAAAAGTACAGCTGCTGATGGAATGGCATTAGTTATGATGTGATTTCCTAAACTAGTGGACAAATAAAAACCTATTTCAAAATTCATTCATGGGGGGTTTATGAATATGTGAACCAAATTTCATGACAATCCATCCAATAGTTCTTGAGGCATTTTACTCAAACCGAAATTTTAACCTCATGGTGGCGCTAAAGAAAAGGTCAGGGGATCATTTAAGTCAAATCCTCTGGGCAACATGAATATCTATACAAAATTACATGATAATCCATTTAAACTGTATTAAAATATTTCAGTCTGGACCAAAGTGGTGGAAGAAAAACCCACATTGCCATATGAAGAGCCACACTGCTATGGTTGCTTAGTCAGGATTAGATGAATGTCTAAAAAGAAATAAGCATAACTGAGCATAGCAGATGTTTTTTTCTGTTTTTACTCATCTTATTACTAGGGCAGGACAAAATTTGGGAACCACAACATTAGACAAATGCAGCTCTAATGCGCCTGCCTTGAGCTGAAATACTCATTGGGACAAAAGGTTAAAATTAGACTTTTTTTCACATGTGGCTGAATGATTAGCACTGGGGCCATCTAGTCAAGGTGACTCAGTACATGATACTTGTTTACTCGTTAGGTGTCTCAGTGTGTTACCTCTCAGCTGGGCTGTCGGGCTCAATAAAGCGGATGACCGGGGGAGCAGACAGGGTTTCTGTGGCAAAAACACCCCCCTGCAGCTGGATCCCAAAACCTGTGAGTGGATCCCCCCTCAGGATGACCTCGCTTGTTTCCACATGAAAAACCTGCCCCCCTGGGCCGACAGAACTGGATGTCAGAGAAACTGAGGGACAGGGGGAGGGAGGGAGGGAACACATCAGAGAAAGATATAAATGGAGAAGTGGCAGATAAATTGAGCAAGAGAGGGATTATGGGAGACAAAAAAAATGGAGGAGTAAGGGGATGAGACATGCACCCACAGAGACAACAGAGAGGGAATGAGTCACTTATCAGAGTTTACGTCAGTCGTGTTTACGTCAGCGGTCAGTCAAAACTGTTCACACAGTGAGGGGGTGAAACAGGAGGGAAAGGTGTTTTAACAGCGCTGCAAAACATGTTTAAAAGGGTCAGTTCACCTAAATTACAAAAACAAACAAACCGCAAAGCCAAACATATTTTCTCACTTAGAGATCGCTCTATAGTTATATGTATCTGGGTTCTGAGATTTCTGCTTCCACTCCAATACAATGGCTGTAGAACTGTTACTTTACAGAATGAACCAGCACTAGTTTGATAAATATTCCCTGCAGTGCAAAAGGAAAATCATGATTAAGGAAAATCAAATAAAACATTTTTTTCAAATAAACCCTTTGTATCAAAATGCCAAAAAAGTAATAAAAAGGTGTTTAAATTAGAGATATGTCTTGGGAGACACGTTCAATGCTGTGAACATCACAAACAAATCCCTTTCACCTCCATTATATTAAGTCGGAGGTAGAAATCTTATCGACATACAATCAGTTGCCATTTTATTATTAGGTACATCGAGCTAAAAGTAATGCAGCCTGATACAGTATGTGTTCTGATACAGAACACATACAAAGGAGTTTGTTATTTCGCCAACTCTCATTGATATATGGGATGGGCAAAATAATAAAATTAATTTGGTTAATGTGGTTGAACCAACCCTTTAGAGTGGTAAAAAGTAAAAAGAAAAAAAAAAAGGAAGAGGCAGGCGGATGGTCATACGTGAGCTTTTATGGTCCTTCTTTCTGTTCCTCCTCTTGCCCGTCAAGCTGCGGGGGCTGGAGGGAGCTATCGGAGGGATGGGACAGGGCAGCGTGCTGCTACCCTGGCTGCTAAAGCCTGAGGTGGCTGTGGAGGAAGGGGAGAAGCCACCGCTCACCAGAGCTGAAAGGAGACACAGCACTAGACCTATCAAAAGTCTGTCACATTCATGTCCACAACTGTAGCACACACTGATCATGGGAACATGCACCACAATAAAGTACTCTGGTAACAGTGTTGGAGTAAACCTCCTGGAAAAGATTGAACAAAAAGTGCTGAAGAAAAGCCTCCTGCTATGGTGTCTTGCCAGCAGCAGTGCTGTCACAATTGATAACTTACATTTGCAGTGGTCCTGCTGGTTGTGTGGGTGGCTTGGGCTGCTCCATGTCTTGCAGTGGCTGGCATGTGGGGGATGGCAGTAGTTGCTGCTTTGGTCCCAGTGATGATGGTTGCTCTTCTGCACTTTTACTGCAGCAATACAGAGGCAAACATCCATTTGAGAAGCCTAAACCAGCTCCACTCCTCTGTTGTGCACTTTTCTAAATTCTACCCATGAAATCCCACTTTCATTCCCATTTGTGACACACCAAACAGTGCCTGGATGATAATTCAGAGCAGTGTAATTGATATTTAATGTTGTCGTCATGGTACACTAGATTATATCCTGTGGTTTAATGTACATCTGACAAATCATTTAGACACACAGAGCTTAACTAGCTGAATGGGAAGTGGTACACTAAAAATAAAAAAATATCTTACTTTTACTAGCAAGCTTCCAAAAAGCTAAGTGCAAACTGGAGATCATTTTTATAATTTAATTTTCAAAAGAGCCAGATGGTGCAACAAGAGTCGACCGCTGGTCATAATGTTGTTGTGTTCAGCAGGAAGAGCTGTTAGGAGGCATGGGGCTTGACCTTGATTGAGCACAGCTGAAAACGTGATTGTTGATGAGGCAGGGTGTCTTTTTCCTGAACCTGATTGGCAGACAGCTTGGTGTAAATGTGTTTTAATTTAATGGTATGGGATTCATATTCATTCTGTTGACTTTTCCCGCTTTGAATGAAATGGAGAGCACAGATTGTTAATTTTCAAAGGCGTCTTATCCCTTTCTGTCAAAGCCTGCGTAATATTGCATTCAGTCACACGGCATCTGTGAAGCATTCAAAAGGAAACAACTGACCTCCTGTATGACACACACCTCAATAATTAATGTTCCTTTACATATTCATGCAACTAAATTTGTCACAGAGTGTTACATGTGACAGTAATCCAGGCTGCTTCATATGCAAGGGTATAATCTCTAACAATTTGCTCACATGCATGGGGAATTTGCTAGAAATATGGAAGACTGCTGTAGCGCCTGAGATGTTTGCCATGTTCAGGGAACCTGGTTAAATCCAACTGTGTGTAATCAGAATACAAGCAGGAGAACCCGCAGCCCTTTTCGAAGAACAAGTTTCTATCTGACTCAATCAAACCTGTGAAGCTTTGGCTCTGACGGCTTATGTTAAGCTCACCTAGGGGAAGCTCTCCAAGATATGATGTTTTCGATTGAGGCTGGTGGAAAGAAACATTAACTCCTAATCTCTTAGTGGCCGTATCAGTCTTTAAATTAAATCCCCGGAGGAGATTAGACAAATTGCATCTTATAATTATGCCTTATCCTGGGGGGAAAAAGAAGCTTTGAAAATATCGTTTTACCATAACATCATGGTGCCTGTTTCAAGAAGTGAATACGTATTAAATGGAAATGTCAGAAGACATGAAGGATGCCTGTCATTTCTTTCCGAAGTGATACATGTGCTGCACTTTGAATTCAGTCCAGTGGTCCACAGGAGCCAATGCAGATCAAGTATTTCACTGAGCAGTCTTGGAATGTGTATTCCTTCTTCAGAGGATTTAACTCTAAATAGATGTAAGTTATCAAAAATAACTCAGTAAATAAGGATAAAAGAAAGATGGAAGTTTGGCAAATAAAACAGAAGCGCAGCAGGCTGGACCAGACGACGGACAAAGAAATATTGCTGAAGAAAGGATTCAGCAACCGCCAGAGAAGACCTAACTACATCTTATTTCCTTTGTCATGGTGTATGATTCTTCCCATGCTCACATGTTAAGGAGACCCTGCAGTTGCTGACCCAGAAATAAGTCTGCGGAACATGATCGCTGCCGGCCACTCACTCACGCACACGCGCACGTGCACACACACACACACACACACACACACACACACACACACACACACACACACACACACACACACACACACACACACACACACACACAGGCTGATTTACAATATATGGGAACCCGGCTCTTGACAGCTATAGTTAGAATAGCTGAGAGAAGAGCAGTTATTCTCCCCATGTCCGCACAGTACTACAGATAGAGATAAATCTGAGGGGTCATGAGATGATTAATGAGAAAGAAATAAACAAAAGGTTTTCCTACACAAAAATAGTTTATTTTTTCTGACTTCTTTAATCTTAATGTGATGTGTTAAGTTATTTCCTCTTTCACTGCTGATTCCCATATCTCTCTGATGTCTTATTCTTTTGTAGTATCTCACAGAGTTTTATTTTTTGTGTCACTTCCAGGACATACCTGTGTCTTGCGGCCTGACAGGAAGTCTGCTCTGACTGGCTGGGAGAATCTCCAGTTTCACAATATCACAAGTGCTAGCAAGAAGCTGCGTGGCCTCCATCAGAGAGCAGTGCTCTGTGCTGGTCCCATCTATAGACAGAAGGATGTCCCCTGCATGCAGCGCTCCACACCTGAGAGGGTAAGACAGTGTGGCAGATTGTGTGTAATTAACAAAAGCTTTGGTTTAATAGGAACGTGTCTGTGGAGCAGTATAGAGTAAAAGGTTGGTTTCACCTTTCCACCACGCTGGCTGTCTTTATCTTGTCAATAATAATAACTTGTTTGCTCCTGTATATTGTTGTAGTGAGGCTGATCCCGAGGCTGGTGGAGGGACCTTTCACTATCTCCACCAGCAGAGGGCCCAAGGCTTGCTGCATTGCATCTGAAACAGATCATTCACACAGATAATGAGAGAGGCCTACAAGATTAGTAGATGCATCTTTTTACATTCTTAAACGACAATGGAAACAGTGAGAGAGAATATAACTTAAAGGAAAAAACATTTTTATTTCTAAATGGTCCCTAATTTCCATGCATTTGTTATATTGACACATTTGCTCTTAACTGTACTTCCATTTTTTTTTTCAACAGAAACAACTGAAAAAAACCCTAACAGCTTAAACTGAAAAAACTTTCTTTTCTTTTTTTATTTTCCAGATTTCAGTTCTAAAATGTTTCTTATAATTGTGAACCCTCTGACTGATTCAGTGTGGTGGAAGGAGGTCTAGATCTAAAATACCTACAAACAGAGAGATAATGTGTGTCGAATGTCCTTGGTGACATGCCCTATTTTGCAAAGAGCAGAGTTTGTGATCTTATGGAGAATGAATCGCTATGACCAAATGGATGTTATAATCTATAGTGAGTTCCTGTCTTCAGTGGCATATTTTACTACTTTTTGACCCAAAAACAGATTTGATTCACTCTGTACACAGTCAGACGGATCTGTGTTGGTGGTTTTTTCTTTTCACAACAATAGAATCAAAGCAGTCAGAATGAACTGAAGAAACATTGTTAAATATGCTTGAAATAATACTGATATGTACTGTTTACTATAGTCCATCAACAATTTACTTACTTTGATGGCTCTGATACAGAAAAGCAATACACTTTTTATATTGAATTTCAACCTGTCATGATTCAGGAGTGGAGAGCGATCCCCACACTATAACAAAACACTGAATATTACCCATCTACCCTTTCCATGTTGAAGTGTGCTCTTGGACCAGTCAGACTCCCCTGGTGGCGTCTCCAGGACCGACACTCACTCACATCCATGCAGCTAAACGACCAAATTATTTACCCTTAGAGCAACACTGCCCTACCAAGCCTCCACATATTCCCTGTGTGTGTGTACTCACCCATGACGGAGACGTCATACTCAATCAAGAACAGAGCTTCCTGGCTGCTTTGCATCAGCATGGTCAAAGCGTCAGCATGCTTCTCTCGGTTTAAAGACATCCCGTCTATACTCAATACTCGGTCTCCGGCTTTCAAAGTACCCTCTCTGGATAAACACAGGAGGAGAAAGAGAAAAAAAAAATAAAACACAGGCGGCCAGCACAAGATGCTAATGACAGCGCTAAAACACCAGTCACAGTAAATCATTAAACAGTTCCACATGAGTGTTCCCTCCCAGGTAAGATGAAGGATAAATGAGATAGATGGCCATAAAGTCTTTGATGATGAATTATGTTTGCTCCAGTGTTTTGGTTTTCATGGGGAAAAGTGCAATGTTGCATTAGCCTCGGGATGGGCAGTGCCCTTTCTGCTTTGAAGATAACATACTTTATATGTGTCACAGCCACAATTTCATGCACCGGCTCCAGTGTAGATGGATGCAAAAGAAATAATGTGCACATAAACATATTGCAGATTTAAAAGCATAAGTCATAATAATCTAATTCTACATGGTTAATGGATAACTATTGGGGGCAAAGATAAGGCAATTAGTAAGAGACATATCCATGAGTTTATACTGTACATCTGAATAGATATAGAAACATGCATGTATGCACACATATAATAATTTGAATAGGCTCATTCATGCATGATCAGGACATAAAATGCCTACACACCACATAAATAGTACCACACAAACACCAACTCATTTATCCATGCCCTCACCTGTCAGCGGGACCTCCGGGCCTGATGTATGTAACCACCAGAGGACGAGACCTGCGCCAGTCCTCGTGGAAGCCTCCTAGATAAACAAAACACACAACATAAATCAGTACAAAAAGCTAATTATTTTTTACTGAAGAATTTACACAAGAAAACATCCTATCCACCTACCTCTCATAACAAACCCAAAGCTGTTTCCCTCCTTGTGTAAACACACCTCCATGGTTTTGGTTAAGACTCCTGAGGGGTTCTGGACTAAGAGTCGACAGGAAAGGACATATTCAGAAAATTATTTCTACAATCCGCCAAAGCTGCACATAAAACAGATTGATTACAGTGTCACCTGAATGTTGTAAGTGCTAATTCATGAGAACAACTTTGGATTGTGGAAATATGTTTAATTATTCTATGTTTTTGACCCGTGCTAATGATTCAAGAGCAGTGGGCAGCCACAATTTAGTTCAGTTTAATGATAGACATTTAGAAATCATAAGACAAGCCTTTTTATGGTCTGCAGACTTAACTAATTATCTTAATATTAACCCATTTCCTAACTTTTATGCATTTGAAAATACAAAGCATTTGTTCTGATGACAGCACTGTCTCCAAACATCTGAGTTTTTGTTGAACAAGGAGGAACAATATTATTCTTGCAGAACGTCACCCACCGAGTTGAGGCAGCTCGTACTCCACCTCCAGCACAACTCGCTCCCCGATGTTCTTCAGCAGGCTGATGATCTCATCGTGCCGAAGCTTTGACAGGTTGATGCCATTCACTGACTTGATGTAGTCTCCTACATTCAGCTGGTCGCTCCTGTGGAAAATCATGTACAGACCATCAAGATGAAGGCTGGATTACTAATCGGGCTATGCGGGAAATATCCCCCGGGGCCCTAAAAAGCTCTAGATTTACTGCAGGTTTTGGAATTGCAAGTTTTTCTTACTGAGGGGAAGATAATTATCAACAACTTTGTAGAGATGTTTAGCCACTTTCTGCTCTTTTAGTGGTTTTAAGGCTCACCTTAATTGTTAAACTCACTATGAGATACCTTTTGATGAAGTTGATTCATTCATTAACAAAATCAGATGCAACTGTCTGATCTGAAATTAATATTCTGGCTGTTCCAACTGTGTGAAAGAGGCATAAGTAGAAGTTGGTTGTATACATTTGTGTCCAAACTGCAATGATAATTTGATTACAAATCCCTTTGCACTATGTGGAATAACATACAGAGCAAGCTGTGTTGAATAGTGAGAGCCGAGCAGATGGCTGAAAGCGTCTTCTCTTCAAACACTGACGCAGATGATTGTACATGCCGTCTCACATATGACATTCTGAGTCAACATGTTGCTCATTGGAAGGCTAATTAATTAAATAGATGTTTTGGCCTGCTAGCCCTTCTCACCTTTGGGCTACTGCCAATCAGGACTGACAGCAGACAGAGAGAGACGTCTTGACCAGCAGAGCCGATCGGCCTGATCCAGTTTGGTCTCATCACACAGTGTCACTGCTAGTCTCTTTCCTGTCTGTCTGCGCCTCTCTCCACCCAGTAAATTAGCTAGCACTTCCACACAAGCATGAACCCAGCTGTGGGAAGACAAGCTGCTTGGAAGAATTAGCATGGTGTCTGTCTTTAAACCTCCTTAAACTTGACAAGCATATTTTGCCAAGAAATTTTCAGAGGGGCGGTATCATTCTTACAACTCTGTGTGTGTGTGTGTGTGTGTGTGTGTGTGTGTGTGTGTGTGTGTGTCACACATGCTGCTTAATCATCTTGAAACGTGAGTCCTCCACTACATTTTCCTTTCGTGTGGTTGATGTTGGAGAAAATTAGTTTAATGACGTTGACGTCTGGGACAACGTGTTTAATTGTGGGTGGTGATGGGCAGTGGATATGACACGTGCCTTTGGTGTGGGAGATCTGGTTTCAATTCCCATTGCGATACTTCTACCAATGTGTCCCTGAGCAAGACACTTAACCCATAGTTGATCCAGAGACATGCAGCCTCTGACATCAATAGCAATTGTAATTCGCTTTGGATTAAAGTGTAATTGAATCTGAATTACTGAATACAAAAAACAAGCTCACAAAATATGTATGTTGAATTATTACCACCATACAATGAATTAAACATGAACTGACAATGAAAATATTAACTAAATCAAAACTTCTTATATGGTTTCTTGGGAACTTTGGGTATTACTCTGAGGGATGGCATCATGCTGATCTAACACAACACCTGCAGTCCTGCAGATAAGGCAAGCTGCCATAACTTTGCAACACATGCACATTTGTAGGAGCAGAATAACAAGTACGGACAGCTTGGTGTGGTTGCCAGGTTTTAACCGCATCACAGAGCAGTGATCTCACCTGGCAGCTAGCCCACCTGGCCGTAGGTTTGACACTCTGGGCTTGCCATCCTTATCAGAGCCTCCGGAGATGGTGAGGCCAAGGTTGCTGCCTTCCCTTTTCATCAGGTCCACCGTGGTCACTCCTCGGTACTCCTCTGCTGACAGATACAGACAAAGATCCAGAGTCAGAATTAGTGTCTGCTTGACAGAGTCACCCTTTCTGAGAGGCAACAAAATGCTTTTTTTCTTCATCTTTCTCTCCTGAATCTCAGAATCTCAGAAATGGCCTCTGACACACGACCACACACTTTATTTTCTCACTTTCCTGTCCTTTCCTTGTTCCTTCAAATCTCTCAATCTGAGTGAATCTTTGTGACAGGTTCAGGAGGGTGGAGTCAGTTTTATTAATAGCACCCTAAATACTGATAATGGAAAGACATTCAATGCATTATTACAAAAGAGGCAAATCCAATTGTATTCTTGAGTGAATGAAAATGAGTTTCTTGACTCTGACGGATGTGTGGCTACATAGTGTCATCAGAGGACTCATTCTGTCTTGTGGTCCACGTTCTGCTGTGCTGTTAGATTGTTCAACGTGAAGCCTACCAAGTGTGGTTTAGTGCAAATGACAGGTATGCCACACAAGCGCTTTTGTTTTTACCTTATCTAAGCATTCAAAACAGTGAAACATCAAGGAAAACACAGCACATGGCTCTGCATGCAGATAGACAAAACTCTCAGTCAAAGACGGCATGACTCTTCTTTTTGAGGACACAGTAGCATGAATCAGATAACTGATAGAAAACAAAATGTCAGGTTTGACTGTTATGTACCTGAGAAGCTGCGCCTGCAGGATGAATGTGATTGGTCAGTTGCCCCGGACTCCTTGCTCCCCTTTGAGTATGGTCCTTCATCTGAGGAGACAGCAGGGAGGTGTGGAGATGCTGTTATGAAGCAGTGTGGCGACATGTAGGGAAACTCTGCAGCAGAAGGCTAAATGAACACGACCATTCACTGCACATCATGACAGCTGCCCACATGTTAACGCTTTGAACTGCACCCTGAGTAATGTGAGGCCCTTGGTGGGAGGGGGCGGGGCAGCACCAAACCAACAGCCACATACATTCATCAGGCATGAACCTTAACTGAAACAGAGTGATTACTGTAGCCTGAACTCAGGACCCTGCAAGGTCACTTCACTTTGCTTCCACAGCTCTATAAAAGGTTTAAGGGTTTTGAATAGCTCATCTCTGTCTGCAGAAGAGACCCTTGAAAACCATTAATTTAACACAAGAATACATTTGCGGCAAGCTTGATGTATGCAGCTACTAAAGCATGGGAATTTTCAAGAAAGAACAGCATGCAGTTAATGGACTACTCGGGCATACAGAGAAAATCGTCATTTTCAAGTCATTTACAGCAGCTGCTACAGAAAGATGGGAAATGTTTAATCTGCTCTGCAGGGAAACAGTTTTTTCTTCCCACAGTGGGACCTTTTGCTGACAGAGCACAGAGCTGGCCTCAGATTAGCAGAGCCACCACTCGGCCATCTGAACCTGAATGCAGCCATACAAGCGTGACAGCAGTCATAGTGATGAGGAAACGGACTTGGCACTTCTCTAATCCTGTCCACTGTAGATTACCTTTTCAGCTGTCCAGCACAGTGATTGAACATCATGTTACCAATTTAAAGAGGAGCTGTGCAAAGGCCTGTTTTTAGATGTATTTAAGTGTAGGGGCCATGTTAGTACCTCATGCTACAAGCTACAGACATGGATAGTTCAGGAATTCTTTTGTGTGGGGTTGTATAAGGTACTTATCCATAGTCAGTGTATTACCTACAGTCAGCGCTGGCGCATGCATATAGGTGGACTAAGCAATAGCCTAGAGCTGCAAAAAATGTGGACTTATAAAACATTTACTAACTGTTTTGTTTGACCCTCATTTTGTTGCCTCTTCTAGTTAATTGGTGAGGAATGTATGTCGGTCTGTCTGATTTTTTTACACAACATTGATGATAGGCTACTGGCCTGTAGGCCACTAAGGTAGCCATCCACAGATACAGCTGGGATTTACTTTGCCACATGTATGTTTAACATTAAAACATGATGTATAAATATATGAATATGTAAATCATTATTATTTTAGCTTAGTATCGTATGTACTATGAAAAGGTATGTGTAAAGGCTTTAGGCTGCCCTACACATTACTGTAGGACCAGTTTAATATGCAACTCAATTTTATATGTGTCTGGCCATCATTTAAGAGGTATCGTCCCAGGCCTGACAGCATATCCATTTGACATCAAAAATTACATTCCACATTCCCTTAGTTCAGTTTTTTATCTGTGCTGACTTCTAAAGACTGAGCTGGGGGAAGCAAGTGCTCAGAGGGCATCAAACACAACTGTGTTCCCTCTGTCCAAGTCAATCAAGTTTCCACATCTGCCCAACTGAAGATGAGGCCTTTAGACAGCAGAGAGGCATGGATCCTTTGTCAAATTTTAGCTGGCCTAAAAAAACCTTTGGGCAGCCCCTGGATACGAGGAGTAAAGAAGGTAATTCAGCCTTCTTGTGCACACAGCTGCATGACCTTAACTACAGAAATATCTTTACTGGGCTTGTAATGTATAGAACATACAGATGCATAATATGGTATTTTATACTAATTTACCCACATCCTTGCACAAATATCCTGTGCAGTAGCTGTTAGGCACAAACAAAGTGAGTGATACATCACAAACACTTTAGGCTGGGCAAAACCCTCGTAACCATGCAGGCTCCTAAGGGCCCTGACAGTCCAGCAGCTGTCATTGCAGTCAAAAGGCAACGTTAGCTCTGGGTAACGCAGCCCCAGCGCTCTGCGCGTGACTGAGCGCCATCAAGCCATCCTCCTCCAGCTTATAAATAACCTAACATCATCTACCCTAACGGCCAGATTTTAAATCAGAATGGAGCTGATTAATAAACAGCCCCAACAATGAAACAACTATTGTAAAAACTGTCTCTGTCTCTGTCTCTGTCGTCTTTGAAAAGGAGGTTAGGCGAAGGCTCAAGGATGAGGTTTGCCAGAAGAGCTGCATCTAAAGGATCTTGGAGTGCCCACTGACTAAAATAAAATTTGGTTCTACTGCATAAATATGTGGTGAGTTAATCAACTCCTGGTTTAATTTAGGGCACTGTATGCCATCCCTCTCTTAACCAATCAGAATGTAGGTTAAATATGGGGGTGGCATTAACAATGACAATGAAAGCATAATGCTATTTTCAGATGTAAAACTTTATTTATAAATGAGGGCCATGCCAGACCTAGTTTATATCTGCCCCAATTACATATGGCAATGGTCTGCAGAGCTGCCCGTCAAGTCCACTGACATTTTAATTTCTTTCAACCAATCACAACCATAATACATGCATTGTAATGATTCTACGCTCACATTAATTTGCATTCAGGCTATATGGTTACAGGTACCAATTAGATAACAATTAGAAGGAACACAGAGTTCAGTTGCAGTGGCTGTCTCTCAGATGAACTACACATTTCTGCACATCCAATCCTTACAGGTGATTCAAATCCTTTACTACAACACACAAGCTTACCCCCTTGACTTTGTGTTCTAAAGATCAGTGTGGTGCTCTTACCAATGCTGTTCTTGGTGTCTCTCCTCAGACCACACAGCATGGCTATAGTTTAATCAGCGCAGTCACCCTCAGAAAGTAACCCTACTGATCGTTAGCAGTGAGCAGAGAGCTGAGGATCCACCTGAGGTAAAAGAGTCTCAGCCGCTTAAATAGAATAGAAATACCATCTTCGTTTCTTCATTCCTTTGCCAACATTTCCATAACCTTTGTCCCCGTTTGTAAAACCCAGTGAGGAATTGAGCTCCAGAGGGGAAATTCTGATCCTCAGATGGTCTCTAGTTCCCCTCTCTCTATTTAAACTTGGTGACAAAAAGATATCAAGGGTTCTTCTCAGTCGTCAAAATTATAACTCTACCAAGCTCTGTATTTCTATAAAATCCAAAGCAGGGAGAGTAATGGTTCATGTCCTTTTATTCCCATCCTGCCGTGGTCCCATTTTTGAGCAATTCTTACTAATCAGCCGTCCTTTTCCAGAGGGTTTATCATCCCCTGTTCATGCACTCACATGAGCTCACACATAACCCTCCTCTCTCATTCAGAGCTGGAGTGAGTGCGTTTGCTCTCTCTCTCCCTCTGCCAAAGGGGTTCAGTGAGGCAGGCACACACGATCGTCACTCCCTCCCCCAGCACGTGAACACACACATGCATATACACACACACACACACACACACACACACACACACACACACACACACACACACACACACACACACACACACACACACACACACTTTATCCAATTACACCCAAGTCAAACACCCCTCATATGCATTCTCAAACCCACCCACACACATTTACACACACCATGATTAGACTTGACAAAACTGCACACACTCCACACAATCATCTCTCTGCACAATTAACACCACCTGCACATTCATTGTCAGACTGAGCCCTGCACGTGTCACGTTTTTCTCACGTACTGCACCCATTTGTACAGATCTTGTATCTGCACAGCGCTAGTGTTTCTATCTCTCTTTCAAAAACACACACACACACACACACACACACACACACACACACACACACACACACACACACACACACACAAGCACCTAAGAGAAAAATGCATATGCAAAATTCCGGCAGAACAGCTGCCTGTTTGAGATGGCTATCAGTTGAAATGTTATTCATAAAAGTGCAGTTGTCATGCACAGGGCTGTGATGACAGAATTGACTATGGTCAAGTCAAAATAAATGATGTGCAAACAAAAGCAAAAAAGAACATTTAGAATCAAGATTGTGTAACAATTAAATGCACTTTCTCTAAAGCCCGTCATCTCATGTTTCTCAGGAGAGTGTTAGGACCTCCTGCTAATCCGGGGCCCATTGAGGTCCCTCCACCCAAACACAGAAGGACTAATGGGTCTGCTAACTGACCCATCGACACACCTGTCTGACCATTTGTCATGCACACAAACCTTGACGCCTGCCACTTCCTGACCCCCACTGCAACCACCATTACCAACAAATGCCCTCTGCCAGACTCTCTGGCAGCCCCTCGAGCCTTGTCTGCCTCAATTGTTTTGGTCACTGCAGATAAATTGTTGTTATCACTGAGATTTTGGAGAGAGGGAAAAAAAGAAAAAAGGTACAACACCAGGAAAACCCACAATTCAGTAATTCACAATGTGAAATTATACTGCTTATTTTACAGATGTGTAAAGCGATTACAAAAACAAAAATGTTGCTACTTGCTGTTGCTTGGAGCCTAATTAGTCAGCTGTTCCAGTGGACATAATACTCTTCGGTGTAGATAATTCCCTCTGAGACTTTTGTCCTAAATACCCAATTTACAATGTGAGTGAGCGCAGTCTTTCAGAGCAAGACTAATTAATTTCCAACAGAATAAAGAGAATTGGTAGATGGAGTGTGTTGGACTGAACCCCTGGGAACAGGGTGGCATACGTTGGGTTATAATAAAAAAATGACTCTTTGGCACTTCCTTCAGACCAAATATCAACATTATGGATGTGGAGTGAGTAATAATGCAAAGATTAGATTAAGAAAGTGGAACATTTGTAGCAACCGTGGCATATAAATAGAGGTTAGGAATGCTCAACCAAATTCTTATTTCTATAAAAAAAGGTGCATAATATTTAAAACTCTCCATAAACAATAACTTGTGATTGTGTTTACTAGCCTATAGAGTGCTGCTTTTTACAATTTCCCAATGTTTCATCTACACAATTGTAAAAAAAATAATAGTAATTTTAATTACAGACAAAAGTGGGTATTCTAGGAGGAAGGAATCTTAACCTGCTCCTTTATCAAACTGACCACACTGCCATCTTATGGTGATCAGATTCAGTTGCAAGTGAAAGTCTGAAAAGCAATATGATAAACTCACTTGTCAGCCAGCACAGATTAGAATAACAAAAAAAAAATCTGTGGATTAGGATGTGACGCACTCATGCTTCAGTGTTCACCTTTGAGGTAGGTAAAAAGCCCAGATTTCAGTCAACCGAACGCTCAGTTTAACGGGCCTGCTGCACACATTCAGGTTATATATGTAATTTGGGTTATTTTGTGTCAGCAACAAACATTTTCTTTTCTATAACTGCATAAATTGGATAATAACTCAAACTTCCAAGTCTCACGTCTTGTGCTACAATATGAAAGACATCAACTGAATTCTGTACATTACCATTTCCCAAAATATTACAGTTGGCTTTACCTTTGGTTCCCCCTCTGATGATGCCCAGTCGACATCTGAGAGAAAACGAGAACATCCTCCGCTTTCCTCCTGCAGACCGGCTGCCTTTCCTCAGGGAATCAGTCTGAGGGAAAGTGAAGGAGAGCTTCTTGGGAGTGAAGCGCCCCTTTCCAAATGCTGCCCTTGCTGACATGTTCATTTTCTGACCAGTGACAAGGAAAGATTGGATTCTCTCCTCTTCCTGACACTCTCACTGTCTTTTAGACATTGCCGTCTCAGCCTGCCCTGCTGTTCTCATGGTCTCCTCCCTCTCTGGAGAACGTCCAGTCCTCTCAGGTGAGCCATCCAAAGCCCCTTCAGAAACAGGTGCAGGTTATTTCAAAGAGGAAAGATTCAGAGCCAACACTGTGACTTTTTTTTTTCTTTTTCCAACCAGCATTGGTAACTCACTTCTTCAGTTACGAACAACCACAAGCCGACTGGATGAATAAATGTTATATTTTTGCATCTCGGGCAATGTCAGTTTTGCAGGAACAGATGGCAGAGGGCTCAGGGCTGTGGGGCACAGCTTGCCTGCCAGAATGCAATGGAAACTTTCTCTGCAGGGAGCCGGCTACAAACATCTCAAAACAATATACAATCTGAATTTGTCAATTCAAGGCAACCACTTAATAACAACCTATTTTATCTATTGATATTACACCAGTGTCGGCTGCAGATTTGTCTAAACATGCGGATACATAATGCCTATCTCCTCGTAGTTAGTCTAAAACCTTGAAGGAGACTGTGAGCTGGCTTCCCCACATTTTTAGTACAAGTTTATTTAAAGGAACAGTCAACCCATTTTAAACATCAGGATAAGTTTACTAGTTGTGGTTAACAGAAAGTGTCCGGCCAATTTCACAAAAAAAGACACACAAAGTATTCACTGGACAGAGTGGTTCCTTTCAGAGTATGTATTATTAGATTATTATATTACTGATCTAGTCAGTCAAGATGGAGACAATTTTAACTACTGAATGGTGCTGTTGGCTAATAGAATATACAATTATGCATATTTTAGAAGTTGATTGTGTTTTGTATGTAAAAACATCTGCAAAGTAATGACAGCTGTAAGACAAATGTAATGGAGGAAAGAGTACAATGTATGCCTCAGAAATGTAGTATATAAAGTAACAAATATGTAGGTACATATACAGTTAATCGGTTTACATTGCTGGCTGTGTGTACATTTTGTTTTTGCACCTCAATGATAGTCTTCTGTATTTTATCTAATTGGCTGTCTTAGGATAATGTTCCATTTGACCTACATCTTCAACTTTTTTCCCAAGGCTCTTTGGTCAATTGACCTTAAGAAATGTGTAAAAATGAAAAAAATGACCTGAATTTAGTCCAGAATTTTCTTTGACAACAAGAAGCCATACAAACATGGCATCTACCCCAGATAACGTCTTGGAAAGAAGGGTTTATAGGAAGTTATGCGACCTCTTTCAGATATGGGTTAATACTCTTCTTCTGGCATCTTTGCTCATTTTGTTTCAGCATCCATTCATCTGGAATTAAATGAAAAATAACCCCATTTACCCATGGGAGAACACAACCAGGTCTGTAGCCATCGGTGTAAACAACTCATGCATGTATGAGTATTTCCTTACTGTTTTGACGAGCACGCACCAAACAAAAATAGCTGTAATCTCTGAAGTATCATGCCCCATTTATAACTCCCTGGTCACCTCAACACCTGTTAATGCACCTTTTCCTTTATGCAAATTAAATCTCTCCCACTAGTGACACTAGTTTGAGGATCAGAAGCAACTTGATTGTTTACAAGCAAATAAATTATTGGAGTGCCCATGTTACATTAACTTCAGACATTTTTGGTTGAAGAAATAAAATGACTGCATTCAACAATTCTGCTGTTATGGGGTATTTGGACAACAAATATTCCACAAATTTCCCAATAGCCACAATACAGTTCCAAGTTTGTTGGTCCAAATTTCTTATCCTCTCAGCCAAAAAGCAACTCACTGAATTCAAAACTCTGAGATGAGCGTCTCATCCATAAAATAATTGAAACTTAAGTTTAAAACAATAACATTATCCAGACCATTGGTACACCACCACTAACAAGCTATACATTTCAAAAAAATTATTCAGGAGCCAGTTTCAATTTTTAAACATTTATTGGGTAATAACCAGTTTATTCGTTCTCCTCGCTTCGGAGCCTGGCGTTGGGGTTGGTAATCTTGATGGCCAGCTGAGCTGCCCTCTCCACGATCACCTTCCTGTTCTTAGATGAGACGTTGTGGGCGATCTCTGCACAGTGAGTCCTACAGAATGAGAGGGAAGGATGTTAGGTTAATGACAAGATGTTTTTAATACAACTGTTGACAGTTTGGGTTGCAACTGTGCTGAGGTTGGTCTGCCTTTTCTGCATAAGGTAAACTACCACTTAACGTCTCAAAGCTTAGGAGAAATTCTGAATACCATCAATACTTCTGTTCAGAGCTTTTCACATCTTCACTTTTTATATCCAAACAGTAAAACATATCCTCATTGGCCAAACTGCCATTTCCATGTATTTATGTGCTCAATAATAGTAACTGGCTACTCAATTTGCTGTTAGATGCTGGCTCCAAAAAGCAGTGGATGGGAAAAGCCAAATATCTTCCTAGAAACACAGTTACTGTATTACATTTTGTCATTTTTGTGGTCTATTTGCTCCTGTGGAGAGTAAGTGTAAGGGCTTTAAGCATACTTAGTTAGCTAGCTCACATTGCACAGGTTTAAAGTTCTACACCTTTTGATTCAAATTTTGAAAATCGGTGGGACAGTCAGACTAAACTGACATTGAAGTAGCATCCGGGATCAAATGACAAGAAGCGAAAGAATCTTAACCTTTCTTCACTGAAATTGAAGTAAATGCTTTGAGCTGTGACAACTTAACAGGCATCTCAAGCTCAAAAACTGGGTCACAGTTACTGCCATCTGCTTGCCCTACCTCAACTCCCCAGTGTTATCATATTTTCTGGCTGAAAATAAACTGACAAGATGAAAAAATATCTTATGCTAAGCTTCCATCCCTTTAGAAAACATGAATGACATGATCAACACCAGATCCATGGTTTTATCCAGTTTGCAATGCACAGAAAGCAAGAAGGGCTACAAAGAGTTTCCTTGACATACATTTTCTAAAAGTAACATTGCTTCAGTGTTAACGCATCCCCTAGAAATACAGATAGAAACGCAGATTTTGATTATCTCTTTTCGCAGCTCAAGTAAAACTTAGGGCTGCATGATTATGGCCAAAATAATCACGATTATTTTGATCAATATTGTGATCACGATTAATTATGATTATTTGCTGATTTTAACCAAAACATTTTATTGTCACATAGGCTATTCATAACTGCTTTCACATCCATATTATCATCATCATGAATGGGTCCAGCACGGGTCAAATGGCGGGTCGGTGGCGTTACACATGTGTGTATGAAATGTCTGTATTGTCACTGTGCTGCATTTTTATGAACTATGATATTCTGGCCATGGGACACATCTCTCGCCCAGGTCCACACGCTGTTAATCTACCAACTGAAGTTAGTTACTTTCAATAACTTCTGTTTTTTGCCGTGGCGGCCGCGAAAGAATTACCAGCGGAAAGCCTGGTACAAATACAGGTTTGCCTGTCATGCTTAATATACAGCTGTTTTTAATAACAATTACAACTGTAGACAAATGTCAGAAGTGGACCGGCACCGCTGTTTGGTGGGGCTGCGCAGACAGTAAGAGGAGAGAGAATCGAGCAGAGATCAACACAGGCACGGCTTTATAGAAGAAAATCGGTCATGTAACGCAAAATTAAACCATATCCATAAACATTGCTTTATTTGTGGAGAGGCAGTGGATGCGAGGACATTAGGTGCACAGGTGCGACCTAGAGAGAAAAAACAAGATTTCTAGGAAATTACGTATTTAAAATATTGCTCGATCACGCAGATTTGATTGTGGGAAGCCAAAATTGTGATTAAAATTTGATTAATTGTGCAACCCTAGTAAAACTGCATGAAAAAAATATGGCCATTGTGCCAAATACAAGGACAGCCATAAGTACAAACTCCTCTCCTACTCAGAGCTATACCTTTTGGTTAAACAATGTGAGCTTATAAATTGTGAGAGAGTTGTTGGGAAGTCAGTTAAACTATGATGGAACTTCCTCATTCAAGTCCTTGCTTATATTATTAAGCAGCAATATTTTTTTCCTCACAAGCATCCATCAATCCCATCAGACTGAAAATACTAAACTAATACATTGCCAGAGTAGGCCTCTGCGGGTTCATGATCACCTTTAGTATTTACTTTAATAAAATCAGAAATTGACATACATCACAGTCTTGCTGCCATTTAAGGTTTAATTTGCCCACTTTGCCCTTGGGGAGGTTTGAGGTATTTTTATACTGGAGGTGAATGGAATTATTCTATGATGGCCAAGTAACAAAAACACATTTAGTAAACAATATCATCGCTTAAAAGAAACGTTATTTAGGGTGCCCAGTCAACCTATCAAAGCTCATACTATGTGAAATGCATATTTTACACTTTTATTGGCACCTATAAATTCACCTCTATTAATCTGGAGTGCCAGTCACACTTCAACCAGTATATCAAAATCTCTCCAAATAAAACTAACCTTCTGCATTCCTTAAAATAATTTTTTTTTGGTATGCAGGGACAAATCTACAGTATTTAATAAGTTATGTGCACAAACAACTTACTTGTTACTCATCATCAGGACCTCAAGCTCCTTGACATTGTGCACGAGGAACTTCTTGAAGCCAGTGGGCAGCATGTACTTGGTCTTCTTGTTGCTACCATAACCGATGTTGGGCATCAGCATCTGACCCTTGAACCGCCTGCGGACCCTGTTGTCAATACCTCTGGGTTTACGCCAGTTTTTCTGTTGGATATTTTAAAGAGATATTTTAGAATTTACCGCTTGCAGTCTGACCAAGCTGAGCATGTCTAATATGTCAAAGAGTCTTACCGCAATCTTAACATATCGGTCTGATTGATGGCGAATGAACTTCTTGGTTCTCTTTTTGACAATCTTGGGCTTTGTGAGGGGCCTGAGGGCTGCCATGGTGACTGAGGACAGAACAAGGTTACAACCAATTTAGAATACTTTTGTCAGCATTAACGTTACAACACAACGTGCTACATGCTGCTATAGATTTATTAGCAAGTGTTGAGGTTTCTGCAACTAACTCACTGCCGCATTTAGACAGAGCTCAGACAATCATTGATACTGCGACTAAACCTAGAATACATTTTACGAATAGGTTTCTTTCGAGTGAGCATTACGCCTTTGGGAACACTTTAAACGTGTTGGCCAACATCAGCTAGCTAGCTAATAAGATGCAGGCAATGTTTAGCTAGTTAGCTAGCCAGTCATGCTATTCCATTTCACACATTCCGGTTAAACAGTAAGGTCTGAACGGATACAAACATTTAACATATGTCAAATGTCACAACTGGTTGTTTGTATTTGATTATGTTCATCTGTGAGCCACAGTGTAACTACATCAGGCCTTAACTGAATACAACAACCCTATTTTACGGGGGATAGCACCCGGTCAGCGTTTTAGGAGCAGCACCTCGCCCAAGGACGACACTTTAAAGACTGTATAAGATGACATAATGTTCAATTTCATGTATCATACGTAAAGTGGACGTTTATTATTGATAATCCACACCTGGATGGTTGATTAGCAAACTATATCGCGCTGATGAACATAGATTGTATCGACTCACCCGCCGATGTAAATCCAAAAGGGACTTCAGCGACGGCGGAAAGAAAGAAAAGGACTTCCGTGAGTGTTGCAAAGGCTTATGGGTATTGTATTGTATCAGAACTACAGTACTTTAAAACGCCTTTGAGCCACTGAAATTTACTATACATTCCCAAAAATCAGTTAAGTGAAATAACACGAATCTCGTATTGTTTTTTTTTAATGTACTTTATTATATTTTAAGCTTCACGCCCACTTTTTATAGGCCTATCTGTTCAGGTATTTGTGCGCACTTCCTGGACAGATGAGAGTAGGGTCGCTTCCTTTTCTTATGAGCGCTTTAAAGACCATAGTTTGAGCCCTCAAACTGAACCAAAAACACCACAGTTAAAGTAAAGTTTTATTAGCTACTTGTTTTGCAGTCTGAATAAAGAGGTAGGCTTGCTGACTGACAAGTTTCGGGAAACGAATGTGGGTGACAGGTAGAAGACATAAGATGATGATCTGATTTTTGTCACATGATTGGTTGTGATGAGAGCCTACATGGATTAGAGCACGTATCAATACTTCCTAATTGGTTGTTTTCCAGCGCTTTGAAATGGAGTCTCAGTCTATATCAGGGTAAGCGTCGCTCAGTGCGTGTGTGTGTGTATGTGTGTGTTTTTTAAACTACTTCAAACATATCATGTTCCACCCATAGACTGTATATCCACCTCACTGATCTAGGCCTACTTTCATTTTCTGTACTTTACAGCCACCAGAGCAGAACCTACGGAACGGCCAATCCCGGTTACATACCAGCGGCTGCGGGGGGACCCGGTAAGTTCCATATAGCCTTAAGCTTTTGACCTGAACTTAAGACATTTTGTTATTAAGTATATTAAAAGACCTTTACTATAGTGTTATATTTGCCCGCTTCCGTTGCCCCCTTCCACACACACAGTGACGTCATTTTCTACATGCAGGTGAGTCTTTAGTGTTGCTTTAAAATCTCCTAAAATTTTTTATTGTATTCTGTTTACCTCATGTATGTTTATATGTTATTTTGTATACTTTTGTATGTCATTTGGGTTCTGTTTCCTATTTTTGCAATAAAGACAAAAAAAAAATAGTGTTGCTGTAAAACATCTCAGAATAGATAACAAGGGGCAAAGTAAATCATTCTCTCACACGTTGTATTTAGAAGTTTCCTTAGAAACTTAAAGAATGAATGTGTTCTGAAAAATTAATGATGCGCATTAGAGTCTCTAGCAGTTTTCATTTATTTTAGGCTAGTTGTTTGTGTAATGTATCATGAGACCTTAACAAGATTTACGTTATTAAAGTCTAAATCCATTCATATGACTGAACTGGTTTTTCTGGTTTGTTTAAGCAATGTTCGCCCCACCCGCAGCTGAGTTCCAGGGCCCCAGTGCTCCTCCAGCCAGCATGTTTGACAAAATGCCTGGCTACGAAGGAACCGTGGCAGGCGGAGGAGGTACAGTATGCCGCAATAGTCGTGATCGTCCCAGTAATGGCATCTGTGACTACATCTACTTTTCATAGTAGCCTACTGTCATATCTACTCCCTGGCCACCTTATTAGGTCCAGCTATACAATCTAAATCAATCCAGTACAACAGCTCTGTTGCGTATCCTATATTTCTTCTTTACAGTTTACAATTGTCTGTTTTTTTTATTGTTCAACTGTTTATTACTGAAATGAGGCTATTGCTAGTGGTGGTGTTGAACTGGACTAAATTATATTGAAATGTGTTTCTAATATTTACCCCACTCATGTTTGTAAATGGGGTGGGCAAAACCTCCTAAACTATATTATACACACACACACACACACACACACACACACACACACACACACACACACACACACACTACTGGTCAAAAGTTTGGGATCATTTAGAAATTTCCATTGCACTCTATTGAAGACAGAATACCAGCTGAGATCAGTTGCATTGTTTTTTTAATTCAGCAGTTTCAGATTACATTGTGTGCTAACATAATTTCTAGTTTCTAGTTAGTTTTTTTAAATGATATCCGATTAGTAAACAGAATGTGCCACAGAATGTGGAACATTGGCATGAATGGTTGCTGATAATAGGCAATGTAAAGATCAGCCACCCACTCAGATCACCTGGTATTCTGTCTATAATGGAGTGGTATGGAAATTTATAAGTGATCCCAAACGTATGACCGGTTGTGTATGTAATTTAAAAAAAGGAATGAAAAAAGTACAAAACCCTTTCAATATGTGTTGTAGGTGGATTTCTGCCCCCTCCAATGCCTGCTTTTCCAGTTCCTCAACCTCAACCTGGACCTGAACAACCACACTGGAAGTAAGCTAAACTATTTCCTTTTTTTCAACATCACTGCTAAGGGTATTGCAAAACATTTTTCATGATGTGTTTTAAGATTTAAGCAATATATGCTTCAGGTGCTGTTACAGCCATCACTTTCATTACATGCTGTATATCATTCCCTCACTGCTGACAGTATCCCATCTATAACTGAAGATACTGCCCGGGAAGCCTTTGTCCAGTTTGCCTCCAGCAAGTGCTGCTATAGTGCAGCACCAGCAAAGGATGGTGTGATCACCAAGATGGATGCATTCAATACTTACAGGGTAAGAGGTCTAATTAATGTGTGTGTTGGGAAAACTCTCTAGAAAGGCAGGAAAATCAATAGAAGTAATAGCTTGTGTAGTAGTTTTGGATGTTCAGTGCATGAATAACCAAAGCTAGGTTTCTGTTGTTTGTCTTCTTCACCCCTGCTTTGTTTTAGTACCGCCTGGAAACCTTTACTGAATCAAGATCTACAGAGTGGAGTCACGAGCCGTACAATGGTACAGTACTTATACTTTGTGCATAGTTACATTAGTTGAACCCTCTATTTTCTGCTGTCAGTCAGCAATTTAGGGTGGCTGCCTATTGATAATCTGATCTGTTTATTTGGATCAGGCCAGCCAGTGGATGCCTTGGCCCAACCACCTCCAGGCCCCTGGGATGTTCCTGCTCGAACTCCCAACTTTTTTCTGGATGGCAAACAGATTATGAAGGTTCCCTACACATCGTCCATGAAGGTAAATTATATAACATGTGTTGGACTAAAAAGCTCCTGTAATTGCTTTTAGAATTTTTTTCCTGACAAGAAACATTTCATTCACAGGCCTGCCACGTTTGTGTGGGAATGGGTCGAAAACCTTGCAAAGACTGTGCCGGTGCTGGTAATGTAAGTCATTTCCACAGACCTCATTAAAAGGGTTCCTTCAAGATGTATAGTGAGATCATTTGTTTTCATTTCTTGCTCCTGTCAGAAAGTTTGTTGGGTCTGCAATGGATCTGGGTACCGCATGGGAAATGATCAATGCCACCACTGCAGTGGCAGAGGAAGAGAAAAGTAAGTGCTACCCATTGCATAGCCTTCTAATGAAGTAAAAGTGCAATTTATAAACAGTACAGTTTGTGCTTCTTGTAAGCTGGATACATATAGTTAATAAACATTGTTCTGTTTACAGTTGCATCCACTGTCACGGACAAGGATCGAAGCAATGTGAAACATGTCATGGAAAACAACAGCTTCTTGTCTACATCAATCTCACTGTGAAATGGTGCTTTTTCTGTCAATAATGTCTGACTTAACTAATGCATTAAATAGTTTTTGTTAATGGTCATTTTTCAGGTTCATACATATTTTAGTTTCTGCTAGAACATGTTTACATGCTTTAATGTTCTGCTGTAAACTTGAGCATTTTAACATGAGGGTCTACAGGGATTCACTATTTTTTGGCCATTTGAGGAACTATCGTTTTTTTTGTACTTCTCCATTGGCTTCATTTTTAGGCACCAGAGGTTGCCGATGCCCTCTTGAAAAAAAAAAAAAAACAACTGTGAAAAAGCATCTGTGCTCTCACCATTTCAGTCAGGAAATGTCTGTAATGGCATTGTAGCTGCACCGTTTATTTTAATACAAGCTGTGTGCGTTTTACCTTGGATTGAGCGTTTTGATACTTTCATAGTATTTACATAGAATGTTGGCCTGCTTTGTAATCAAATAAGACATGGTAATCTCACTTTTTAATATATGGGATCTTTAACAATCTGAAGGTCATCAACATGTATGGTTACTTAATACTGTTAATTAGCATATAAGAGTTGTAAAATTAAACTGGATTAATTTTTTTATATTTATGCTTTCAGGACCAACAACTCTGATGACTATGTTGTGGAACAGTCAAGTGGACTGCAGGTGGGAAACCTCAGCAACGTGTCTGGCAAGGAGCTTTTCAGGGACTCTCAGTACATGGTAAAATATTCTTTTTCATTTTCTCAGGGGTAACCGAATATGGGTGTGGGAGGATAGTTTTTTTTTTTTTAACATTAATGTGAGTTCCCCCAGCCTGTCTGTGGTCCCCCAGTGGCTAGAAATGGCAATATGTGTTAACCAAGCCCTGGGTATCCTGCTCTGCCTTTGAGAAAATGAAAGCTCAGGTGGGCCGTTCCGGAATCTTGCTCCTTATGAGGTCACAAGGGGAAAGGTTACCTCCCATTTATCTGCTTTGCCCACCTATGAAAAAGTGAGAGACTTCATGGCTTTCAAACAAGCAAAGCATGGCAGTTGGTCAAGCCCCCCCTGCCCCCCCAATAGCATTTAAAGCTACAATTACAGAAATGGCACATCCTAAGGAAAGCTCATTGTGGGACTGGCTCTAGTGGCTGTTATTCTGCACCAAGGCTGAATTTTGGGAAAGAGACTTCAAATACAATATAAGGGGACCACTAATGCCTGTATAAAACAATCCAAAAAGCAGCATGTCATGGGACCTTTTAAAATATATAACATGCAGATTGCTTAGATTTTAGACTGATAACCATGTCATATCAGTGGTACACATTTATACACAAACAGACTGTCAAAACAGGATGCATTTTAGCCACGTTCTAAATAATTGTAATGGTCTACATAGTGTGCAACGCTTGTGCTACATATGTGCTTTACAATGTTAACTGTGACCTGAAGCGTCGTTTTAGGCTTCAACTCTGTTTTCTTTGGTTTTATGTGTGTAGATACAGTTATTGTATATGGGGCTCTCAGCACTGCCAAAATGTGGGTTATCACACAGAGGCACTGTGTGGTTGAACGCATCCTGTGTTCAGCCATATCCACTAATGGAGGACTGAAGCTGCTCGCACGCTCTGTTCACTGTGCAGCCCTTGTGCTGTGTTGACACGGTGTAAGGCCTAATACTAACTCTATTTTCAGAGGTCATAATTCCTCAACGTACGTTTTGTCATCCTGCTTGATCCATCAACCAATAAATGAATGTCATTTAAACAGTGATTGTGTTTCAGCACTTCTTAATAGTTTTATGATTACTCTGTGCAGGTATACCCAGTGATGGGCTTCCCAGACCCTTCAGTGGTGAATGCTGCACAGCGCCTTGTCAGTGAACACCAGGGCAAGTTCTCCCAGACCTCACGCATTCTACAACAGGTAACAGTGCATCTACTTTATTCATGGTCTTATGTTTGGATGTAAAATAATATTTTGTCAATGTTAATGGACTGGACAATAATTGTAATCCAAGCCTAATTTTGTCTTTGTCTGCAGCGTCAAACCATAGAGCTGATCCCCATCACCAAGGTGACCTACTCGTGGAAAGGGAAATCACACATTTACTTTGTTTATGGGAATGAGTTCAAAGTTAGTGCAGATAACTATCCTGCTACCTGTTGCTGTACTGTGATGTAATTGCAATGGCTGTGTATGAAGGTTTTTTTTCTTTCATTGGTTATCTAAGTCAGTTCTACTGATTACTGGGCAGTTCTCTATACATACAAGATAACTAATGTTTGGGAAATTGTTTTTATTGTTGCGTGCCATATGTATGCATGCAATACAGAAAATAATTGCTTATTGACACAGTATAAACCATAATTATACAATATCCCCTTAAATCGAAGCTTTTTGCGCTTACATTTAAGGAAACGGTGATTTCTTTGTGACATGTATTTACACCTATCAGTTTGCTCTCATGGCAAAAATAATATAGTTTTATGTGAATGCAACTAATTGTTAAATGTGAAAGATTTTGTAAGACAAAAAATGTAATATCAGCTTTGCAGTATTTCATTAAATAAAATAAATGGTATTTCGGTTGAATCGTTTCGTCATTAAAAGTGGACTGTCGCCCGTGCAATGACGTGAGGAACGTGTTCGCCATAATGATAATAAACCGTGAACACAAAGCTACAATAAAGCTAATTAAGCTTTGGCTGTGAAACGGTGGTCAATACGTGAATATTCACCTAGGCGCAATCAAGTTTGGACTGATATTGGTGAATACAAGTCCTGGTAAATTTGGTACAAACGGAGAAGAACTGAGCGGAACAACGAGGTAAAGTAAGCATGCTAGCTAACTAGCCAGGTTTACCTGTGATGCTGCTAGCTGCAGTGCTATGCTACACGTATAGGCAGGTTCCGTTGGTTAGAGTATGATTTTAATCTCACACAATACGCTGTAAGCTCCGACATAATGCAAACTATAGTGCTTCTATTCAAAAGTGGCCATTTTAAAGAGTGTCGCTAGCGAGCTGAGTATATAAGCTTCCTTGTTTAGCCACAGTCTAGCTAGCCAAACACCGCAACAGGCGGAGTCTGAGTTTGCTGTCCCCTGGTACAGTGAGTATCTGCTATAAGTGAATGTAGAACAGTCAGTTTGTGCAGGTGTTGGTGCTGAGATTTTAGTTCCGTATTAAACCAGACATTCTGCTAAAATATTTGAATCTATATGCTAACTTGAAAAGTAACTGCGTGTTTGACAGTTTCAGTCCCTGGAGGGCAGCTGCACCTGCACACTCAGTTGTTTGACGTTAGTGAAGCGATGGAGCAAATCTGCTCTTTTGTTCTCCTGATTGAAGCGAACTATATCATCTGACTGCAGTCATGCTTTTTATGTATGTGTCTCGGGCGGTGGTGTTTTTTATTGACTTTTTAAGATTATAGTTTACAACACACACCAGCACACTTTATCATCCCTTGGAGCTGCAGATAAGTGGACTTAATTGTAAATTGTATAGTTAATGAAATTAATATATATTAAGTACCTGCCACCTTGTCAGGCTGTGCTATGGCGTCGGCATCTGCCAGTGTGGACTCCAAGGCAGAGCTGACTACTCTACTAGAACAGTGGGAGAGGGAGCAACAAGGCAGCACACAGGAGCTAGTTAACATCATCACAAAGTAAGTAGTTTAGTGAAACTCTTTATGATAAGTTAGTTAATTCCACAAGGTGTGATTAGGAGGATGCAACTTAAACATGGTAAATGTGTTGATGTGCTGTTACTTTCAGAATTTCAGAGCTTGTTGAGAAAGAGACAGAGGAGTACCACAAAGCGGACCCAGACCCTTTTGATGACCGACACCCTGGTATGAAAAAAAAAGATCACATTACTAGAAGATTACTGGAGAATTGAATATTGTGTATATTTTTGACATTTCCCTCTTGGCCACTAGGGAGAGCTGATCCAGAATGTGTGTTAGGGCACCTGCTCAAGATCCTGTTCAAGAATGATGACTTTATGAACACCGTAAGAATGGATAGATTTTTTTCATGAAAAGTAAAGGGCCATTGTTAGCATCCAAATCAGAAGGTGATTAAGTTTTTTTTATTCCCTTTTTGTAGCTGGTGAATAGCTATGTAATGACCAGCAGAGAATTTCCCCTCAATGCAGCAGCTTGTCGCCTGCTTCAGAACATCATGCCTGGATTGGAGACAGCTGTTGTCTTCCAGGAAAAGGTGGGTTATTTATGCGTTAATGATAATAGCATTTAGTTTTTTCTCTATTCACTTGTTCAAACAATGTTTTGTTTATTTTAGCTGTCATGTTACCCTGTTATGTTCTTGTAGTTTTCCAGATGCATATCCAACATCCTTTTGTTTAGTGATTAAATGTACATTTAGTAATACATGTTACATACGCTTAATACACGCTTTCTACTGGCAACAGTATACATTTGTGTTTAGCATGCAAACATAAATAGTAACGTCAATCATCTCAAAAACAAAGAGCAAGCTGCATAAACAAAAATGGTTATCATTTTGACTGGAGAAGATAGTCTCTATTAGAAACTGGTTCCTTTTGGTAATAAAGCAGGTCAAATCATAACAGAGTCAATTATACTCATCAAATTCTAGATAAACAGAGACGTAATTTTTGTTTGTGGAGTCACATTCCAGCTTTCAAATTAGTTATACTTTGACTACTGTCAATATCTATGTCCTGAGGACATAGATATTGACAGTAGTCAAAGTGACATAGATAAACCCCTCTAACTTTTTTTAAAGTCTTTTAAAGGTTCGTTTGAAAAAGTTAATTTAGACCGAAAACCTATAGTATCAATACTTAACCACACATGAAATTGTGATGGAAGCCATCAAAAATGAGAACATGTTGAAGATTCATTCTTGTTTCTATACCTGCAGCATTTGACCCATCTCCTGTGTTTGTTCTTCTCAGGAGGGCATAGTTGAAAGGCTGTTTAAGTGGGCTCAGGAGGCCGAGCAGCCCCTCAGAATATATGCCACAGGCTTGTTGGCCGGCGCTATGGAGAACCAGGACATTGCGGCCAACTACAGGGAGGAGAACTCTGTTTTGGTCAGTAGGGGATTCTGCTGTCCTTATACTGCATGTCAGTCTTATTTTAATGAATAATGTAAAGTACATAATGATAGACAGTGTATTACAACAACTGAAAGAAGTGTGTTATCCCATAGAGCTTTAGACCAGTTTGCTCATCATTGCTCATGAGGTGATTTGAAGTAGCAACTTTCCATCAACTTGTTTTTCATGCCTCACATTGACAGGTGCCTTTGATGCTGCATCGGTTGCGTGAGCTTCAGGATAAGGATGCTGAGAATAAAAGGGAAATCAAACGGCCCAGCCCCAGGAAGACTTTGAGTGAGCCTTTGCTACCTTTAGATGAGGAGACTGTTGACGGAGGCTTTGAAGAGAAGCCCTTCACACCAGGGAGAAACGGAGCTGAAAGGGAGGGGACAGGGCCAGGGGAGGGTGGTGAAATTCCCTTCTCAAACCTCGAGCCTGAAAATGAGCTTTCGTTTCGTCTCAACTCCCCTCATAAGGCCAGCAGCCGTGCCAACTCGGCTGTTAAAACCATGATGAAGCCCATGTCTGCCCCAGGTTCAATGACGGACCAAGGCATGTCTGATGGAAGCAGTTACCTAAAAAGGAAGGCAGAGAGGGAGAGTGGCAGGACCTCAAAACAAAAGATAAATTTCTCTTTGCCAGACCCAGAAAGGAACTTTAGTGAGCTTTCCAACAGCAGCTGGTCTGAGATGAGCCCCTGGGTGATTGGCAACAACTATCATCTGTACCCTCTGACCCCAGAAATCGAACAGAGGCTCATCCTGCAGTATCTCACACCTCTGGGAGAATATCAGGAGGTTTGTCCATTACCATCAGCTTGCACAGTGTAGTAAAATGGCTTTTTTTTGCAGCACGTAGATGTGATTTGTTTATTATTTTATGCAAGTTATGCATTTCTCTTGTCTTGTCACAGACTTACCAGTAGATGTCAGCCTTTCCTACTATTAAAGATATGATTGTGTTCTGTTCTAATACTATGAGAGAGTAGTTTTGACGGGTCACATCGTGCATTTTTTAATGTATGCAAGAAATTGTTAAAGACTAACAGGCTTTTTATGTTGCACTTGGGTTCCAGCAACTATCCATTCACATGGTTCCATAGTTATGCCAACTTACATGATATACAGGATTGTGTTTAGATATGCCCATTCCTCCTCCTTTCTGCAGCTGCTGGCGGTGTTCATGCAGATGGGAGCTCGTGAGCTGCTTATGCATTATATGGATCTAAAGCAGACCAATGACGTGCAGCTCACCTTTGAGGCTCTCAAGGTAAACACTATCTTCCCTAGTTTGCCCTCCATGGTGGTGAAACACATGGTCAAGTCTTTCTGAGTTATTTTCTACTTTTCTCTCTTCTCGCAGTACCTGGCTTCTCTGCTGCTGCACAAGAAGTTTGCTGCGGAGTTTGTGGCTCATGGAGGAGTTCAGAAGTTGCTGGATATTCCCAGGCCATCTATGGCTGCTACTGGAGTTTCACTGTGCCTCTACTACCTTGCCTATAACCAGGACGCCATGGAAAGGGTACAAAACGGACACACATCATGCAAATACACAATGAAATCTGAAATATTGCCGTAATTGTGCCTGTTTTATCTTGCAGTTTTGTATTTTAGTACTGTACATGCCCAAGGAAAGATGTTGGAGCTTTGCAATGTGTCATTATTTTTCATTGTGATAAGAGATATTGTCTGGAATTTAGATAATGGTAATATTGTGATATATCTCAAAAGTACTTAAAGGCAGGGTTTTTCCTGGCTCAGAATGGGCCTTTGGGGGTTGACTACACATGGCGTGATTGTCCGCTTACAGAAAAGGCAATGAGTCTGTGTTGCCTTCTTTGACAGAAATCTGTGCATATACTTGTTATTTCTGACAATTTGATAAATAAAAATGCCTATTGTGCTTGAGTAAATAAACCCAAATTAACAAAACTGGTTAACATAATAATATTTACATAAATTACTGGATAGTCCGGTACAACCTTACTCTGGAGATAAAACTGAGAATAGCTCTCATATTTGAGTTTATGTTCTGCTTGTTCAATGGTTGTTTGGTAAATAGCTCACATTTAGAGATGATTTGAATAGCTATTTTTATTCTCAGTCATCATTCATCAATATCATTTTGGTGCTGGTAATTTCCCTTTGGGAATGGCTAAAACCTCTTTGGGGGGCGCCAAACAAATCCTCATTGCAGGACACACCTGCCTAGCCTGCTTTACAATTTAGTGATACATATATGAGCTTGTCCATCTGTTCTATTTTAGTTAAATAACCACCAAATTCCTCAAACATTTCTTGTGTGCAAATGTGGTATACTAGGTACAGCAAAGGTTTTGGTCACTTTGGGCTGCATCTCTACATGAAAAGTGCTTTACAATTAAGGTTATTAAAATATATATTCATTTACAAAATAATCTTGACATTAATATTAAGGTCTTTGCTGAAAACTGATAGTAGATATGATCAGTATCGCATAGCTCTAGTAGCGGTGCACATTTGTATTCATAGGTGTTCATTCCTCCCAAGGTGTGCATGTTGCCCCACTCCATCCTGTCAGATGTGGTTGGTTACACACTGTGGCTGCTGGAATGCTCACATGCATCCGGCTGCTGCCACGCCACCATGTTCTTCTCCATCTCCTTCTCTTTCCGTGCCGTCCTGGAGCTCTTCGACAGGCAGGACGGGCTCCGACGCCTCGTCAATCTGGTAGGGTAGACCAGCAGTCCGCTACATGTGATCCTCACAGTAACCATGTAAACGTAACCATCTGTATCATTCACAGAAAATACCATATTTTTCAAGAAAAAGACAAGCCAAGCAGTCAAATCAGTATCACAGCATAACATAACAGATGCTGAAGGTGTAGGTGTACTTATATTTCATATGAACTGACTGTTTACAGATTAGCACACTGGAGATCCTGAACCCTGAGGACCAGGGAGCACTGCTGAGTGATGATGAGATTTTTTCCAGCAGGCAGACGGCCAAGCACACCTGCATGGCCCTGCGCCGGTACTTTGAGGCCCACCTGGCGATCAAGGTAGAGCAGGTGAAGCAATCCCTGCAGCGCACAGAGGGGGGTGCCCCAATTCACTCCCAGCCCTACTATAAGGTACACTGAGGACAAAGGATAAGTGAGCTAGACATTTCTGGAAAATGTAAACATTTTAAAATGTATCATACAATTATGTTTAGTTGCTGTGTTTATGCCTTAGCTAAATGCAGGAGTTTGTGTTCCTGTACTGATCATTTGTGTTCTCGTTTTCCAGGCAGTCAGCTATAGCCGTGAGCAGGTGGTGGAAATGATGGAGTTTCTGATAGAATATGGTCCACTCAGACTGTACTGGGAACCAGCAGAGTTCTTTCACAAGCTGTCATGTGTTCAGCTCCTCCTGCAGCTCATTTCCATTGCCTGTGACTGGAGAACCTACTATGGCAGGTATTGACCATATATTATTGACAATTTCTTCTTGCTTGATCTATCGCCTTTTCCTTTTTTACATTTTTACAAAAAAGCATTTCTCACTCCTATCATTCAGTGACTTGTGATGTTACATGGTGATATGATAATTTGATTATGTTATACAGTACCAATTTACTTTAATGGTAAAGCGTGTCCAAACTTACGGTACTGTAAAATTATTAATACTTCTTTCCTTGTAGGAGTGATACAGTGCGTTATGCTCTCGACATCCTGAGCATTCTCACAGTGGTCCCAAAGACCCAGCTGCTGTTGTCTGAGGCTGTTGCTGTGCTTGATGAGGGAGGATCCACTGTTTCGACTGTTGGTAGGTGTCATAGTTTTTGTATTTTATATAAATCAAAAATGTAAAACTACTTTTATACAACCAATAGTTACTAACACACGTATGTTAGCAGCTGTAATTTTACATGTGTCCATAGTGCACTGATTCAGTGTCTCATAAGATCTCTTGCATGGTGTGGGCATAAAGTTGAGGAGTTGCTTTTTGGAAATGTAGTGCAATTAAATCAAAATTATAATCACTCTTCACAGAATGTGATAACATGCATTAGCTTTGTACTTCCATTTTTGTGCCCAGCTCTTCTGATAGATGAAACAACTCCAAGTATTATTTTTGTGCAATATTTTCTCTATTTGATTATTTTTTTCCCCTCAGGAATTAGCATAGTCCTGGCAGTGGCAGAGGGAGAGGTCTTTGTAAATGATGCCGAGATTCAGAAGTCAGCTCTCCAGGTTGTCATCAACTGCGTCTGTGCTCCAGACAAACGCATGTCCAGCATTGGCAAGTTCATCGCAGGCACCCCCCGTCGCCGCCTGCCTCAACAGACCAAAGCCAGCGAGAGTGTGCTCGCTAAGATGTGGAATGTGGTACAGTCCAACAATGGCATCAAGGTAGAGTTAACCTAGACCATCAAGGCCTTTTTTAAGACTGTACTTAACCTTTTTTTTTTTAAACATTGAGAAAGGGTGATCTCAAAGGTCATTTTTACTCATTCTGTAAGACTGTGTTTAAAGTTTTGTGTGTGTGTGTGTACACAAACACAGGGCAGCAGTATTTTTTTAGCATTTAGAGAATGTTTCCACCTCTTCTCATGGCTGCTACTTAGACACTACTAGGTCAGTTAACTCAGTTGGGAGCCCTTCTAGGAAAAAAAACAAACAAAAACTATTTTTCTTTCAGCCATTGTATTTCACTTACATCCTGTGTCTGTCCTGTAGGTGCTATTGTCCCTGCTGACGGTAAAGATGCCCATTACAGATGCAGATCAGATCCGAGCTCTGGCCTGTAAGGCTCTGGTGGGTCTGTCTCGCTCCAGCTCTGTCAGACAGATTATCAGCAAGCTCCCTTTGTTCAGCAGCGGACACATCCAGCAGCTCATGAAGGAGCCTGTGCTCCAGGACAAGCGCAGCGAACATGTCAAGTTCTGTAAGTTTGCAGCTGAGCTGATAGAAAGGATCTCTGGGAAACCGTTGATGATTGGTACGGACGTGTCTCTGGCGTGGCTACAAAGGGCCAGTGTGGTAGCTCAGTCCAGGATCTCCTTTCCTGAGAAAGAGCTACTGCTGCTTATCAGGAACCACCTTGTGGCCAAAGGCCTTCATGACACCGCCATCACACTCACCAAGGAAGCAGATCTCCCAATGACATGTCTGTCTCTTTCTACACATTCAACTTCTTCTTTTCCTCCTGTCGCTCCTCCCCCACCTGCCTCCCCCGTTGCTACTCTACCCCGCACCCCACGGCTGGCCAACGGTGTTGGGTCAAGACTCGGAAACCATCCCTCTCATTCATCCACCCCAGGATCTAGCAATTTACAAACACGTCCCTCTACATCACAACCCACTGGGTCTTCTACTGCTTTCCCCTCAACGTCTGTCCCTATCTGTAGCAATGGCTCACCGCTAATTGGACGAATCATTTTCTCTCGTGAACGGCTAGCTGCTTGTTCTACGGTTAGTTGCAAGAAACCTCGAGTGCTGAGGCAAAAGTCTGACCATGGGGCTTTTAGCCAGAGTCCAGCCATGAAGAAGCAGTTTGACAGGCACCTTCCCTCCCCCCCTGCGTTAGACAGCATCATCACAGAGTACCTGAGGGAACAGCATGCACGCTGTAAGAACCCTGTGGCAACATGCCCGCCTTTCTCTCTCTTCACCCCCCATCAATGCCCTGAGCCCAAACAGAGACGCCAAGCACCCATCAACTTTACATCCCGACACACACGGAGGGTCATATATCCTAAATATGGTGGAGTGGATGGAGGCTGCTTTGACAGACATCTCATCTTCAGCAGGTAGGTGGCTTTGCTTGACTCATGTTTCCTTCCTTGGGACACAACGTGGGACTACTTGATCGTCCTCCACAACTATTTCTCCACATTATTTATTTTTCTTTTCCCAGGTTCCGTCCCATCTCCGTGTTCAGGGAGGCAGACGAGGATGAGAGTGGGTTCATGTGTTGTGCCTTCTCAGCTCGCGAGCGGTTCCTGATGCTAGGGACGTGCACAGGGCAGCTCAAACTCTACAATGTGTTTACAGGCCAGGAGGAAGCCAGCTACAGCTGTCACAGTTCAGCCATCACTCACCTGGAGCCCTCACGGGTTCGTAGAGAAAGCTACAAGTATATCAACAATTGTGCGCTATGCCTTGCTGTTGCAAAATGTAATCTTACTTATTTTGTCAAGTGTAAGATATTCAAAGCCACCTCTACTTTAAATAAAATTTGAGTTTACTTTGATGTCCAGTAGTTAAACTTTCTGGGTTTCAATGAGCAAGAAGGAGTAGATATGATGAAACCGTATCAGACAGACATTATCATTCCAAGCAGACTATGTTTATATACGTAAAACACATATGGAGGCAATATTTAATCATCACATTTTGTGTTTTCAGGATGGCTCTCTGCTCTTAACGTCAGCCTCTTGGAGTTACCCTCTGTCTGCACTGTGGGGTATGAAGTCAGTCTTTATCATGAAGTAAGTGATGTTTGCAAAAAAAGACTAAACCTGTATTTATTAACCAGCTACATTTAAATTCTTAGAAATTGAAACATTTGCAATGCAACATGAATACTGTCTGACCTTAGACTAACGATCAACGGCTCAATTAAGCCTGTTTGTGATCCCACTACCTCCACGTACGTGGTCCTCTCTGCTAGTACTGCACGATTCGGGGGACAACTATGAAAAATGATTCTTTTGCTTTGAATTGATATCACCATTCTCTGCCACAAATTTTTTTTTTTGACCATGACAAAACAAATTGGCAGTACCATACATAGATTTCCTTTGGCACCTATAGCACATTGCGCATAACCACAAGCCTGTAAACACAGAGGCTTCAATGCAGAGAAGGAAGTCGCATTGCAGCGCTTGGGAGCACTTTAACATCCACGTTATACAGTCTATGTTTAAAACTCACAGAAGAAAGTAGTAGCGTTTGTGATGCAGTCGGCTCGTTAAATTAAATGAGAATCAAAGTCATTAAAAATAAATAAAAATTAAATAAAAATTAAATTGAAGTTATTTAAACATTAAATCGTGAATAAGGTAAATTGAGATCACAATTTTACGATTAAACGTGCAGGTCTACTCTGCCAAATGTTACAGCAGCTTTATGTTGTCAAAAGAAGGAGCTGACCAAAGGAGATGACATGTTGTTTAATTATGCACGCTAAGAACCTGAGTGCTGCAGTCTTCAGTTCATGGAACACAAGCACTTGGCATCATTAATCCGTACAATTTAGCCAAGGCAATACTGGGACTTGGGATTTTTATCTACAATGTTTTTAAGCATTAAGTAACAACTCTGCTTTTATACTCACACAGGCTCCTTGTTTTTGATTAAATGTTGAAATGTTGCTCTTTTTGTTGTCAGGCATTCTTTTCTGGGCGACCATTATGTGGAATTCAGCAAGCTTTCACAAGATCGTGTCATTGGGACTAAGGAACATATAGCAAGGGTACGTATGTCAGTATTATTTAAACATAATGATGTGAAATGATGAATACAGAAAAATATTACCCATCAATGGTGAAGGTTAACATTCAGGCTTTCTCTTTTGCTAGATTTATGACATCCAAACAGGGCAGGTAACTCTGACTCTAAACAACCCAGACCTGGCTAATAACTACAAGAGGAACTGCGCCACCTTCAACCCAACAGATGACCTGGTGCTGAATGATGGCGTTTTGTGGGATGTGCGCACGGCTCAGGCCATCCACAAGTTTGACAAGTTCAATATGAACATCAGTGGTGTGTTCCATCCCAATGGCCTGGAGGTCATTGTAAATACAGAAATTGTATCCTTGAGATTTAAATAAGATACAGAGAGTACAGTACCGTAGGAGATAGCTGTTTTGGAGTTATTGGTTTTGTTGATGGCAAGACACCTATTCACTGGGAAAAGTAAAGTCAAACGTGACTCATCCCTAATCTAAATAAACAAGAGTATACAACCATGCTAGTGGCAGTATAGAGGCAATATAGGCAATGGTTCACTTTGAGCTAAATGCTGATATTAGCATGCCGACATCCTCACATGGCAATGCTGACATGATGATGTTAAACAGGTATAATGTTGAACATGTAAGTTTTATTAGCATGCTAATTAGCAAAATTACAGAGCACAGCTGAGGCTGATGGGAATGTTATTAGTTTTGCAGGTTTTTGGTCATAAACCAATAATGCCTGATGATGGCACTAGATGTACTGTACATAAAGTTAAGGGATCACCAAAGTGATTACAATCCATCCTGAAGGGGATATTAATGTCTTTCATGGTAATCCATCAAAGAAACTACTTAACTAAAAACCACAAATTTAAACCGTGATGGCGCTAGAGGAAAAGTCGGGATCGCAACAATCTGGGATTCATACACTGGAAACTATGAGTATTGGTACAACATGTTTACACAGTTTCTTTTAAGATAATCCAGTTTGGACCAAAGTATTGGACTGACAAGCATCCATTAGAGCCAATTGCATGGCTAAAAATTCTATTTCTTTTGAAATAGGTGGGTAAGAGATAATAAAAGGAAAGGAAATCATTAGTTTTAGTCCTCTAAATGTTCAGTTTTGTTTTAAAGCTCCCATATAATGCTCATTTTCAGGTTTATCCTTATATTTTTGGTTTGTACTGGAACATGTTTACATCCTTTAATGTTAAAAAAACAAACAAACAAAACAGTTTTTCTCATACCGTTTGTCTGGATATACTTTAATTGAAACACTCCGTTTTAGGGCTTGTCTCTTTAAGCTTCCCTTCTAAAAAAAAGCCCTGTCTTTCCTGACTGTTTCCAGGTGTCAGTACCGTCTGATGCCGGGGAATGACTGTAACGGCACTGTAGCAGCACTTAGCAGCAGTAATAGTTTTTAAGAAAAGAAAATGTCTCTCTAGTTATTTTGATGGGTGTGCGACATCACCATATGGTGAAAATATATTGCAGCATTTGAGACTTATATACGGTCTTTTTTAATTCATTGCTAAAAAATTTAAATTAAGTGATTGAATTATTGTGGTTGACCTGGATTGTTTGAAGTGTTTAAATTTGTAGTCACTTAAATGATGACTGTTAAGATTTTCATTCACTGCTTAACATTAAATATTTATTGCACTGAAAATTGATTCCATAACCCGGGGGATGGTTGTAATCGCTGTGTAATTTAATTTAAAATGAAAAAGAGTGTCATGGTCCTTAGTTAGAGTTTTAGTGGGATCTGCGTACCTTCCACCTCCTCCACACCGTTCCCGCTCTGGACCAGTGCAGAATAGTCTTCAACAACAATGGCACTGTCATCTATGGAGGTAAATATAGAAGCCAGTGCATTATGGTGATCAGGTAGAGCATTTGGCATCAAGCCTGCAACTGGCTCCACAGTCAGTGCAAGTGTGTGAAAAGTGAGTGAAAGGCTGGTAATTATGAAGCAAAGTGAGCATGTGTGTGTTTGTAGAGCGGTGTGAACAGAGCCTGTAGAGGGGTGTGTGAGTGTGAGAGAGAGGGAGAGAGAGATGCCACCGTCACTCCAAGCCAAATGGGCAGAAGGACTGGCAACAGAGAGAACCAGCTGGTTTGTTGCACCTCACAGTAAGAGCCATTGGTGTGCCGTAATGGCTCTGCTCATGCAACGACCACTTGGACATCTTGAGAGCCCAAACCACAGCTAACCAGCCACAGTTATTATTTACTCTTTCTCCTACTTTGGCCCTTTGGTTTTGCAGCAATGTTGCAGGCTGACGATGAAGACGACATGATGGAGATGCAGATGAAAAGTCCATTTGGTTCATCGTTCAGGACCTTTAATGCCACGGACTACAAACCAATTGGTAAGGCGCCCTGCCCTAACCCCAATTTAATTGATCTTCTCTCTAATTTTACTATAATTATGGGGTTTTTGTGGAGATCCTATTTTTTTCCCATGCGTATTGTACACTAGTAGTTGGTAATCATGTAATTTTAGTGTAATAGTTTAAGAAATTAAATTCTGTCTCTGTTCTCTTCCCAGCCACCATTGATGTCAAGAGGAATATATTTGACCTTTGCACTGATACCAAAGACTGCTACCTAGCTGTGATTGAGGTAAATTTTTGTCATAAAGCACCTTTAGAAATTTGTGATAATTAATTTGACTTTGTAAATGTATGAAACAATTAAATTTCTTTTTGCCTGTCCCGTAGAACCAAGACTCTGTAAACACTGACACAGTTTGCAGACTATATGAAGTTGGCAGGCAGAGACTTGCAGAGGAAGAGGAGGAGGACGAGGATGATCAGGTTCTAACTTTGTTCTTTTATCCGGAAACTGCTGTGCCTCTTTGGTTCCTTTAGGCAGCTACAAAAATGAATTGTAATTTTAACTTTTTTATTCCTACACGCAGGTGACAGGCGTGGCTTGAGGCATTATATTTTTGGGTTGTCCGTCTTATTCTTGTGAACGTCATATCTCAAGACCCCTTGGAGGGAATGTCTTCAAATTTGGCCAAAACAACCATTTGAACTTAAAGATCACTTAATTAGATTCTAGAGATTAAAGATCAAGGCCACTATGACCTAACGTCTATCCCATTCTCATGAATGTAATATCTCAGTAACGCCCTAGGCAATGTCTTAAAATCTGGCACAAATATCCACTTGGACATAAGGATGAACTGATTAGAATTTGGTGGTCAAAGAATGCATTTTTGGACATATGTTGATATATGTCATGACATATGAAGTGACATTTTATATCCCAACAGTCAACTTCACTGTGATGTGATATAATGTTGCAAAAACACTTTAACGACTTAACTCAGAAATAGAAGCCCAGACATTTGGTTGGATACTGAATTGGTGACACTACTCTTGGGTGCCCACCTTAAAACTGTCGATTGTATAGATCTTGTGTACTGCTGTTTTAGCATGTTTTGCCAAAAAAAATACACTTAATACTTTTTTTTTTTTATGATATTGTTTCAAATTCTTCTCTACACATTATGTAAGTCAGGACAGATATGGATGTAAACTGCAACTTGACTGGTCGGTGGAGGCATACAACTGCAAGGCGGTGATTCTAATTTTGTTATCTGTGCACCAGCAGGATGACGATCAGGAGGAAGATGATGACGATGATGAAGATTCAGACGACGACGTTGATACAGATCCCCTTATCACTGAACCAGAGAATGAGAACGGCGGAGAGGATGAGGATGATGAAGAAGAGGATGATGGAAATGATGAATTCTCTCCCTCCGATGAAGAGGTGGCACGCATTCTCGAAGAGGATGTTGATGTTGGGGACGACGATGAGGAGGATGACAATGATGAGGATGACTCTGATAATGACGACGTTGATCTGGATGGTGACAATGGTGTGTAGCGCTTCAAGTGAACTTTGTGTGCGGAGTCTACAGGTTCTTATAGAGTCTTGCAACGTTTAAACCTTTAACATGTCCTAACTACATATTTTTTGCCTTCCGTTATTATTTTATGTTTTGAGTTTTTAAGTTGTGTTCATCGTACCTGAATAGCCATGTTAGCTTGATTTCACACCAGCTCAAAGCTGCCATAAGGTTTATCTGCAGATGTTGTCAGAGCAACAAGTCCTTAAGCCCAAATCTACAAAAGTGCAGGGTTAAATCCCATACAGAAAGTCGGACATAAATGACTCCTTCCTTAGAGGGATGATGGGTTTAAGATGAAGACCTGAGCTAAAATAAACCTTTTTTGATCCCCAAAGGGGAAATTGGGAAATTTTCACAATTAAAAGATTAATGGGGATAAAATAAAATGGGTGCCCAACGAAAACAAAAAGGAAGACTTCAATTTAATCTTTCTGACTTTAAAAGACAGAAACGGAAACCATGATGTTTAACTGTGACAATATGATGAGGTTTTGTCATCTGCCCTAACCATCAACAGGGTAATTTATGTACTTGCATCATAAGTACAGACCCCAGCCATATGTATTAAACCAACAAACAATTTAAACTGGAATAGGTTTATATGCTAAAGGTAAATTATTTGGATACCAAACAGTACTGAATCTTTGCTATAGGTGTGAAAACTATAAACATTTTTTAGGAGCACAGTTTAAAGCAAAATAATACCAGAAACAATAATGCAAGAACACACATAAAATGAGACTTAAGTCCATGGATATGTTGCCCAAGTGCATGGTGGGAGGCTTTGCAACACACCTACCTCTTTCAGCCAATTATATTGATCATGGTTTCAGCTTTCCACTCATGTTGCCTTTATTTCAACATAACACAGCACTGTTATTGAATCAGTTATATTTACTGGATGAGAATTAACCGGATCCTTAAGCATGAAATGAACTTGTTAGCCTGGATAAGGTAAGCAACAGGATTTGCAGTCTCTACTGAGTGAAACAACAAGGTTAATTTTTAGTTTCTGTGTTTGTCTGGTCACTGTGAGGAACTGTTCATTCCTCGTGGGATTTAAAAATGCTGCTGAATGAACTTGAGAGCAAAACATTTTTTTCTTTTAGTCTTTATCCCCACATTTTCTAAATCTGTGTTTGTCTTCACCACAAACAGACAGTTCCGACAACTCTGACCTGGAGGATGACATCATCTTATCCCTGAATGAGTGAGGAGCCAGTGGCGTCTGGGACCGTGGAACCGGACAACATGTCAAGACTTCTGCCTCATAGACATTTGAACTGCAGAACAGGAGGCAAGAAAATAGGATAATATCAGCAGACAAGGTGAGAGATGACTTTGGAGCACTGCCAGTTCGAAACAGTAGGTGTCTGCAGTGACCAGACCAAGGAAGAACAATCTCATAAAGGAGGTGAAAAACTAATGCACACAAATTGACTGGTGGGCATAAATGATTGTAAACAATATAGTTTTATAAAAGAAATGGTGGGCTTGATGAGAGAAATTGCCAGTGTGTAGATGCTGTGAAGACAAGTTTTATATTTTATCACATTTACGGCTTTTAAATGAGCGTCTTCATTTCATATTGATCCACTCACTTTGTAAGCCTCTGTTTTCTAACAGATTAGTGTTTGTATGGAAAAAAGGCTTACATTGCAGCCTTGTGGGTTTGCATTTGGGTAGCAAAGGATACAATGCATCCCCAAGCTTGTATTTTGCCAGACCGCCTGGAATAATCACCAGAAAGTAATAAAGCATTGAATTAGGCAGCTGATAATAAAGCTGTAATGCACAAACATGTTGCTGATGGTTCATTAAGCATCAAACCTGCCTTCAGGTTTCACTTTCACCATAAACCAATAGCCAAAACGCCACACACAGCAGTGCCATTTGTGAACGTCTGCTTCTGATTTCATTATGTAATTACAGATATTAAATGAGCTTGGCTCTCTTCTATTGCTGAAGAAACCAGTGTGGACACTGTAACAACATTATTGACACACCTGCTCACTGTCAGCAAATGACAGGCTTCTACAGCTTTCTACAGTTGTGATATTTCACAAACTTTTATTGAGCCACACAAGGATTTGGCTTTAGTGGATGTTTCCTAAAAAGATTACAGGGCGTTGTGCTGTTGACAACAGCATACATCCAATCATACAGTGGAAATAATCTTATGTTAAAAAACTGAGGATTTATCTCAGTGACTTTGGTTCAGGACTGATACTATAGTAAACCTCATCCCTTGGAATAAAATCTCTTGTTAAATATTGAAACAGAACTTACTTTAAAACATTGGAAATAAAAGATGGTGGTCAGCAAATTGTTTTCATTTCATATTTAGAGTTTTCTCTTGAGTGGAGTGACAGGAGGCTTCAAACCCAACATTGTGAAAACAAATGCCTTTCACTTGCACACTTTTTGAAAGCAGTGCAGACATTGATTTTTCTCATTTTTTGCATTGCATCTGTTCATTTTACTTGTTTTCTTTCCTATAAAAAGACTTTGATGTTGAGTTTCTTGAGACAGTTTATGTACAGCTTGTATGTATCTAAAGTATTTTTACTATAAATAAAGCCGCAAAATTAGCTGTGTGTGTGCTCGTTTTAATAAAGTGTGAATGATGCTTGCAGCAGTAGACATTTATTAAGCGGTCATAGCAGATGTGTTGTATTTTGAGTTTTTCCAAGAAAATGTTTACGTGCTTTAATCTTCAAGAAAACACTTTAGTTTTTCATACTGCCCATGGCTGCTGCACCTGTATTTGCCCTCTGTCTGAGACACTATTGAAGAACCTTTCTTTTTAAGCCTCCTCCCAAAAATAGCCCAGTCTGCTCTGATTGGTCAGCATTTCAAGGTCTTCCGCATCTCTGCTCTCGGTGTCTTTGTACTGTCCTTTGCAGCCGGGAGACTGACTGTAATGGAAAATAGCAGTACTTTATACTGTAAAAAATCACCAATAAAGGCTAAACCAAAAACACCACAATCAAACATTTTTCTGCAGGAATCCGATCGGAAATTGGGGAGAACTTAACAACATCTACAACCAAGATTACGGGTTTATCTGACATTAGTGTGTGGCAAGATGTATTGTGCCTTGAGCAGATGACCATATATAGAAATCTGTCACAAGCTGACTTCAGTTTGAGCATCAGTAGAAAAAACGAATCAGTGTTCAGAAAGGTCTGAAACCTGAGGTTGTTGCTCACAGGGATTTCTTTTACATACGTTTACCGAATTATTTGAAACTTTGGTCGTGTTTAATATGAACACCTGACACTAAGATTGTACATATAGGAAAAAAAGACACAATAGGTCCCCTTTAAACGTGTGGCTCTTTAAAAGGAAGAAAGCAAGAGCGCATGCTGACATTTGGGATAATATCAAGGTCTAATTCACACACAAACTTGATGATTATATTGTGTCCCTGCAAGCAAGGAGCTCCTAAAGGGAACTTTTTAAGTAAATCTTTTGAACTGTGGGGAACTTTGGCTTTATAAAACTCAGGCAATCTGTACTTATGGTCTCACAGCAACCTCCTTAATTACCAAAGGCAATAATTGTTTGTATGTCTTTGTGTGTGTGACTTGATGTGGTTAGTTGGTCTTATCTTTGTTTGATTTGTCATGCTGTACTCCGGTCTCTCTTGCAAAACAGATCCACCTCGTTAGATAAAGGTTATGATGAAATGTTAATTCTGTTAAAAGTCAGTGTGCCTTAACATTAAGGCAAAAAAGCCTAATCTATTTATCAGTAAAGTTAGGTTTCTTGTCTAATTAAATGAGATTACAATGCTGCTTTTAGGTGAGAGACACTATGCAGGAAAAAGAGCTAAGCGACAGTCTGCATGGGAAAATGTGCACTTGCATTAAGAATGAGAAGCTGACATTTATATTTATATACTAGTTGAAGTAATTGTTATTGCCCTTAACATGTTTTAATGCCTCAGATTTTTCATAAAGTGACAATACGCATGTCTATTGATTGTTGAATTGTGCGTGCAGGATTTGCCGCAAAACTTTCTTGTGGCCTCCCTCCACCACAGTTAATAGAACACATTGAAATAGTCACTAGAAACACAATTAGAAGGATGTAATGTGTGTTCTAAATTCAATGTGTGTGTTGTTGGCTGCACACACCTGTGTCCATGTGCACAGACAGTGATTATTTGCGCAGGGAGCACAGTGTGCATGAAATGTATAATCCTGAGGAGTGTAAAGAAATAAGAATGTTTGTGTGAAGGCAGGTGATGGATGAGTTGGTAGGACATGCTTCTTATTACCTCCTTATTGCCTGCTAGCTTTGGGAGTGTTGAAACAGATAGCAGCTCTCACTGTATTAGGCAATCCATGTTTGCAGTGTACCAGTGTCTCATCCTCACAGTGCTGCTGCATCAGAGCTAAATGTAGCCACTGAGCAATAACATTTTGTCAGAAAAATGATATGTGCAAAAGGCACTTGTCAAATCTTTCACCATTTCAAATGTCCTTTGTGCCAGGTCTAACGTGTGTGCAGTAGTGTCACTTGAGCACATTTTCAGCAAGTATGATGGAAGCTTAAAATGTGTTGTTATATTTTTTCTCTCCAATCTTTATTAGCTGGGATGCATATTTACCTTACAAACCGCCCCAAACTCCTCCAGCTTTATGTATGTGATTGGAACACCGCCCACAGTGTTCCACTTGAAGTAATAGACAGATGGGAGTCAGTCACATAGCGTCGCTATGATGGAGAGAAATTACCCTGCAGAATTCTGCCCTCCCTCCCACACTACATCAAACTCACTAGACGCTCAATATTCACCAAATCACTCTATTTTTCTAGTCATGATTGGCTTGTCTATAGGATGAGACGGCTTAATGCACTGAAATGACCAGATGTGCATTGAGCAATGAGATACTGTATGACAAAGATTTTTGGGACTAAAACTGAATATTAATCAGGTTTAAAACAACTCTTAGAAGTATGTTCTCTTCCCAAAGCATGCTGATATTTAAATGTTCAAATCCAGATCTTGGTGAGACAGAGGAACATTTTCAGGTAAAATATTCCTGAAATGTTAAGGCTGCGTTTATTGATTTTATTCTTTCTAACTGCTAATAATTCGAAAGTCATATTGGTGGATTTGCGTAGATTGTTTACCCCACAGGTTTGAAGCTTCACAGCAAGGTCATTTTGCATAGTGTTCATCCTTACACCACAGACTGTTTTAACAGCAGTGACTCACTTCATGATACACCAGTGTGCAATAAAGTCAAATAAATTCATTGCATGACATATGTGTCTTTCCAATTCAAATCAGTCATCTTACAGGCAAACTGTTTCCTCTCAATTGGTAACACATGGTGGGTGTTTTATAGGCTGATTACCGTATTCCTCTATAAGTCTTTAAAAGATAAATTAGTAAATCTATAAATGGTTTCAGGATTGTACCATTATGGAGGCTTTGAATCAGCACTTAGAATTTACAGAAAATATAACTGAGCAGTTAAACAGAATAAAAAAAAAATAGAAATTCTCCATTCTAGGTTGTGAACTCACCACTTGATATGAATTCAGTTACATATACAGATTATAATCAAAAACAAAAACCTATATGCTCTTGGAGAATGTAGCAGAGGTGTCTCAACTCAAGTCCAGATTGAAGTCAAATCACCTCTAGTTTGCAGCTCATTGATCTCCAACGTGAAGTTGAATACAAAAAGACAACTAAATTTCAGATTCCATTTATTTTGTGAATGCCACCTATAAAAACACCTGTGTTTGTGTATGATGCAGGTTTAATGAGAAATCAGTTTGGCAAACCTATCCAAATGGTGAAATTGGCCTTTAGGAATTAGTTGCATCTCATCTGTGTGGGTGCATGACTGCACTATGACAAATCATCGCCGGTAGTGGGTCTGTTTCTTTGAAATGACTCAACCAGGAGGTGCTTCCCCACATGGTCTGTCCTGATCCGTAACACTGGGAGCTACTTTATGGCCAACATCCCCCAAAGCAATGCATTCAATCAAGAAAAGGTAGACTGCCAGCCAGCATCCTAGCTGGAGAAAATGCAGTTTGTGTTTGTGATGGATGCAACTGCCATGCAGAGAGAGAGGGTGCATATATTTGCAAATGCTTGACACATCAGTGTTGACAAAACGAGTCATGTGACGACCATGAAGATGGCGCAGCTTATGGTATATTGCAGATTTCTCAGTATTTTCTGAGACCAGCTCGACAGTTCGGACCGCGGAACGTTATCGCGACATACTAATTACGACCGATCGAGCCCGTTCCCGTTGGCTGAGCAGCCTATTGTGGATCAGCTGGACTTGAACGCGATTGGATGGAAAAGAGAGAAAAACAAAGAAATTCAATAAATGAGCTTCGAGGGAAAAGAAACATCTTCGTTTCACTTGAAATGCGGCTGCAATAACACCTTTTTTATAGAGACAGAAAAACCGCTCACTGTGTGCGTGCGAGCGTGCGTGATTGCCAGCCTGCGTGAGCGAGTGTGTGTGTGTGTGTGTGTGCGTTACATTATGTGGACACGGAGACTGCATCAGACTGGAGACACACGCCGGAACATAATAGAGCGGAGATATTGAGGCTTTTGATGGTCCTCCCCCACCCCCTGCACACATACAAAACGCCAGTATACTGATTAGGGTCGAGACATGTAGTCCCATGTATCAGCAGCCAGGAGAATTTGTAGCTTTTAGCTCTCTTTTTTAGCAGCATCATCTCACGATATCGACATAATGTGGCTTGCTCTACTGGAGGGAAAATAACCAAATATGTGGATACCTACCGAAGAGGAGAAAATTGGAGTTGGTGAGTCAATGGCACCCTTTATTGTTAATTTCTTAACGTTTGTTTTCTAGCTTTTTAATTGACTTTAATCATACTGCGTTGTGATTGCAGTTTTTGCACGAGAAACACCCAATTTGTGTTCATCGACACCCCGCATAGGCTACACAGCCCATTTGTCCTGTTATTATGCTATTACACTCAATGAAAAACACATACACTTAATGGCTGATGTACACGGCCAGTGACTGCATGGAAAGGGAAATTGCGTGGGATGATACAGCCTACAACCCATCACCTTAAAGATGCTAACGCATTCTATACACAACCGCAGGCGTTGCTTTAAAACAGACTCCTGCTCTTAGTTGTATAGTTTTGTAAAAAAGAAGAAAAAAAAAAAAGAAAATGCGTCAGTGTAGCATTTTTGCCTTTTCTTCTTATGAGCATATATGGAGAGGGGAGAGGGGAAAACGCGATTCGTGTCTAAACCACGAGGGGGCATCGTGACTGCATCCCTCCAACAGGTGTAAGCCTGAGCAAAGCTGGAGTCTACCTGTAGAAAGAAAACTGCCCTAATGCTGCTACTGCTGCAACGACAGGGACTGCACTGTACCACACTGTACTTTCCTCCCACTTTGACCCCGACGGAGAGGTGAAAGTGCAAGATCAGCATTTCTCCATTCAGATAAGCCTTTTATGGGAACAGAAACAAAATAAATCTCAAAGCGAGCTTTATACAGTCTTATAGGTAAAATGTGCATAAATTACGCCATAAGACACCATACGGTCATTATGAACTGATTGCTGAACACCACGGCCAAGGCAACAATGTCTATAGCGTATGATTATCCTATAGAGGGGTTTCATTAGGGGAATGAGTCATGTTCAGATGCTCTACAGCGTGGTACTTACTCATGCTGGCTTGCATATGATACACCCCCACACACACACACACACACACACACACACACACACCCACACAAATATACACTTTGTTTGGAGGCATTACATTTGACATGATCCTATCATAAATACTGCAGAATGAGAGCCATTATATCAGCATTTATAGTGGATGTACAGTAATCTTATCGCATTCAGTCGTTTGTAGTGTCATCCACGCATCTATTTATCATCCATAGAATCACTGCAGGGTTTTCAAACGTAAACATATTGGGGGTTTTAACAGGGAGGGAAGTAGTTTTGTCTGGGGAAGCAACAGTTCGGCGCAGCCTCCGCATCAGACAGTGCAGAGTGACCTGGCGCTGTCCATGGTGCTGAAATGCGGGGAAGCTGAGCCGCTGTGTACCTACACAGTACATACTGTACCTTGTAATACCAGCCCACATTACTCTAGTACAACCCCCCTTCGCCGTATATATCGTAAAGACATGGTTTAATATTTCTCCAACATCATGCAAATGAAGCCCACGCTGCTATACTTTGACTGGCAATATAGCACTTCACATAAATAGCCTGTTAACATTTCCTCTCCTGCCTCATCTTTGTTATTACTGGCACCATTTTGCGTATTTCCTTATCTTATTTGCTTATTTTGTCATTGCCTGTAAATTGTCTGACACCAATATTGCCATACACCAATATGAAACTGAGCTCTGGTCCGTCAGCAGCCAGCCAGGCCTTTCTTTTCTCCTGTGCTGTTTTAATGGGCTCTATATAAACAGGAAACCACCTTATGAAACCTTAATGTCTTTCTTAGAATTGCTGCCTTTCATTATTTTGTCTGTTTATGCTGGAAGTAATATTAGTTGAAAAGTGGCAGCAAAGGCCTGGATTGTATGTGTACTGTGGTGTTGCCCAGCTTTTTCCACTCTGGAACTGCAACTGATAATTATTTTAATCACCAATTAATCTAAAATTACATGTTTTGTTCCTTGTTTAATATTTAATCTGTAACATGTCAAAAGTAGCCCAAAATAAACTCATTATGCAATAACAACAAAATATAAGCTAATTGTGATTTTGTAAATTGTAAATATTTGGATTTTAATTTGAAAAATTACAATAGATTTTAAAAATTCTAACCATTAAATCAATTCTCAGGACAGTCTTCTTGAAATTTCTCTTATTTGCAAATTAATCACTGATGGATGTCTCTTATATAAATAGCAATATTGCAATATATTCTTTACTCTTTTATTGGAGAGAGCTCTGATTGTAAGTCAGTACCTGTCCACACAAGAGAGAGTAAAATGAATCAGCCAGCTTTCTCTGTGGCCACATGGACGTTGCTCAGGCGGAAACTACTGTAGCAGTACATGAAATAATCACGCAGACTAGGCCACCATTATCTAAAATGGACCGCTCGAGGATCAAACGTGTTCACGACAGAAAAAGAGATAGAGCTAATGTTCAACTGATAGTGGGATTAGAGAGATTAATGTAGCATTTCTCTGTGGGTTTTAGCCATTATTTTAGTGGAAAGTTGCTTAGCTTCATTTCGGTGAGCCCTTCTTGGATTCATCAATCATAGGCTCACAAAGTTCATTAACACTGTAGTTTTATGTACCTTAATTGCACATGGGCACTATAAATATACTTATATGTTCCATGTGTGATAGTCATGTACATGGTCATTTAAAAGTGCTTTATGATAAGGTCATCATCTCGCAGCTACACAGACCCCTGCAGCTGTGTAGCGTGCCTAGTTTCTGTGTCACTGATTTGGAATCCGATATGGTAAAATGCTCCTCTGCCTCTGTGACAGAAATCCCTAGGTTAGCAAGATTTCAGCGCAGTAAAGTGTCTGAGTGAGTGAATGTGCATTCTAGTCGTGCTGAACCACACGATTCAGTGGGCGAACCCCAAAGACTGTTGTGTAAATTTTAACTTAGTTGGATCTGGGACAGGACTACTCAAGGAGGACCTTCATGGTCTTCATAATCACATTGCATTACTGGAATGGTTTAAGGAATCACTTGGTAAGCAGATCAGCTTCAATTGTTCCAGTCATGGTTAAGACTGGAACTAAAAAGACAAAATAAACCCAATGAAAAAAGTTAATTTCAGTTCTGCAGTATATATGAGCACACTGTCCTCTTTAATCAAATGTTTCTCAGTACACTGGTGCTATGGGCACTCAGGTGTTTTAACAAAAAATAGCAGACAATTTATAATCCATAGTAGTGTTTACTGGCAGGTTTTTGATGACATCTCTCCTCTCTGCAAAATATTTCTCCGCTGCCTCTCTCTGATTCTAAGGCCAGTCAGTAGGTCACACATGCTGTGTTTTAAGCTTCACTATATTACATATAGATAAGAAAACATTTTTCAAGACATGGCAGCATGTAATAAGATTTGCAGTAGAAAGTGATGTATGTCTCACTTCATATGTCATAAAAGAACAACATATGTTTTAAAAGAAATGATAGCTTACATATTGGATTTGGCATGACCATAAAAATGACAGAAAATGACAGAAAACTGGAAAGTAAAGGGTAGACAAGGGAAATAGTCAAAATGTCACCCTGGAGATATTTGCAGATTCTATTTTATTTGTTGTGTTTGGTGTGCAGGAAATAGGGCAGATAGCAAAGTCACAGTAATGTGACTTGAACACATTCAAAACTGAATAGTATTACAGTTGCTAATGTGATGCAAGTGTATGCTAGTGTGTGAACCAAGACATTGCTCCCTCCTAAGATTTTAAAACTTATTTTACAATTGTGCTCCAATTTATGTCTGCTTTCCTGAGTCTAAACTATGATGCTTGATACTCAGTGAGTGATATCCCGCCTATGATTATCAGTATTAGGTCACGTTGAGTGATACCATAGATAGTGTAAACTTCAATGTCATAACTTCTGCATAATGAAATGAAGGAATATTGCTACTTTTAATTAATTACGAAAAAGTTTTGCATCTCTTTGCTGCCATCAAGTCACAACCAGATAACTCAAGGAATGCAGTCCCCATCATGTTGTTGTAAGGTTGCCACTTTTTAATTCTACTGAAAGAGCTATAGCTTTTTAGACCTTTGATGAATTCAAGTGTTGTATGCTGTGGTGTCACAGTGAAGGGTATACAAGTTCTGACAACCCAAAGCCCAAACTTAGTGTGCCCCCTATGAGGTCTGTGGTGATGTTTGATTTATGGATGAGTAGACATAAATATTTGTCATAATGGAGGTGTTATAAGTTGAGAGTAAAGGGGAGGACAGCAGGACCCTTCTCCTGGGCTCAAGCACCATAGTTCTTACAAGTGAGTTACTGGTTACACAATAGCAGACATAAGATGCCATGTGGACTAAATGCAAGTAAATAGAGGGACAGTCTGGACTGATATACTATTTCTCAGAAGAAATGTTTGCTTTTGCCAACATTTTTCACTGCCTGTCCTGTCAGTCCTTCCAACATCCTACGTTCAACATGTTAAAGTATAAAGATGAATCTGGTTGGTTAGGTTTTGTGGATATGCTAATGCTCTGGACCTTTAAGACACATTGAAAGAGTGTTTACACAGCTTGGAGATTTTGTGAGGTTGGACTATAAAATCTGAACCTGCTTGATGCGGCCATTTCTCTCAAACATGACAAGCTCATCTTGTTCTGCCCTCCGATTAAGAATTTTCAAATGGTTTGAGTGCCGGTTTTGCAATTCCAATGAAATAGAGGCCATAAAGAATAACACTCTCACATAGGAAATACTCAACTCTGGTTCAAAAAGGGCCCTAGGCAGACTGAAAAAGGTGACGAGATGGCTCTTTAAGTCTATCCATCTCTCTCACGCTAATACATGCCCAACACGCTGCTTGATTTAAACTCTTGTGCCATGCAGCATCCATAAGCTTTGCCATTTTAAAATGCCCAGATCCCTGCAGCAGGTACAGTAGAGAAATCCCTCCAGTTTGTAAATGATCTGTTGCTATAGTTACCCAAGCACAGGAACTGAGCACTTATTACCCTCAAACAGGCAATGGAGCCCAAGATCCTCCTCCTCTTCCTCCCCCTCACTGGGTCCCCTGGCTAGTTCATTAGCATAATGATTCACACCAAACTCTCCTTGAAGGGCCACCATTTGTAGGTTTTTAAAATTGTCAGTGGAACCCTGTCATTATTAAACACATGTGTCTTTACTGACACTTGTGTATTGTATGTTACAGAGATGTACAGGTAAAAAAATGAAGGCCTTTACTGTGGCATCTATCCCCTAAGCATTAATAATGTAAATCACAGGATGTTTCTGTGTATGGTCTAAGACTGCGTGATGCTGCATAAGCAGGTGGCATGGAAGATTTATGCTAATACCGACTTATGATAAAGCAGTGTTTACTACTTAGCAGTTTGTGTGGGCTCTATTTTGGGAGACAGTTCAATTAACTTAACATTCCACAAAAATTAGGCTGCTTAAGAATTAATTGCTTATTAAAATGACTACACACTTCAGGGTGGGAGCTTGTTTGCAGTTTGCTAAGCAGTGGTTCCTGTGTGACATTCTGTTTAGATGTTTGCATTAAACAGCTTATTAAAAGCCCCGCTACAACCCCAAAGCACATGCTGTGGAGACACAGCAGTGTAGGGAGGCACCTGGCTTAATCCGAGGTCACAAAGATGAAACCAAGCATTGATCTTTATCCGTATTATAATATCTCTTGACAGTCAACTTCTAAAAGGTTGAATATTTTTTCATCACTGACGTCTCATGATTGTTTTTGTTTTTTTATCTGCACAGTGATCTGCAACTTCCGGTCATCAATATGTCAGGCCCTGGTCCTGGAGATCGGGGAAACTGTACAGATTTTGGAGAAGAGTGAAGGTAAAAGAACTCAGATTGCCTATGACAATGCATGCTTGTGATAAACAAGTAACAATTATTGTTTTTGATTGTAAATTATAGCGGTTCTGTACTGCACAAAGATATGCAGGTATGCACTGTACTGTTATGTGGTGGTCATTTTCACCCAAGGCCTCAATGTCCTCCTATTTTAAATGGGAATTTGTTTTTCTTTGCTAGTATTAAAATGTGGATACTTTTAGGCCAAAAAAGAAAAATAATTTGGTATTTATCAAATCTCATTGCGTGCAGCAGAGGCTTAATGGAGCATTTGGACCTTTATGTTGTATAATTAGCTATTCTATAATTAGCTAATAAACTCCTGTAAAGATTCCTGTGAAAAACTATGTATGCTGGTGCTAATTATAGGGAAAATAGAGGCAATGCTCTAAAACACATTTTAGTTAGAGTCTATTTAGTTTCTTTTACAAGCAGTTATTGATTTCCAGATGAATTTCCTTGAAAGAACTGCAACATTTAAGTAAAACGTAAAGAAAATATAACTGAATATATAATATTGGACCTTCTTAGCTATAGTGCGTAACGTTTTTAATATTAATGAACATCCATTACATTCAAGCCATAGCCAAATGGGTTTATACAAAGTTAATTAAGACTATGAGCTCCACAAAATTCTCTGTATTTCTCGGTATGGTATGTTCACAAAATGGTGTCGTTCGGCAACTTTCGAGCACAGAAACTCCAGTATAGATAATAATCTCTTCTGAAGAGTCCATTATGTTTTTTAAATCCTTTGTGTGTGCATGATTACGGAAGGCTTGTGTCATGTGGATGCAACAACAGTGGTGTTGTCATTGCTTAGAATTCCTCATTGGGGCAAAAGAAACTACGCACTATAGCTTTAGGCCCACAGTATTTTAAAAATCCTGCTTACAACACTGTTTTAACCACAAGCCTAGGGTAAACTGCACTTGATGGCACAGTTTCATTTTGAACCAATGAAGGTCTTGAAACCTCTGGACAAACTGCAAACTATGATAAATACCAGTAATAACACTAATCCTAACATACTGAGATAATTGTATGAAACATTTGTTAAAATGTAATCACATTACTGTTTTCAGTGCAGCCAGTGGTGTCTAGAGTTATGTTATGTTATTTTTATCCATCACACTGGTTCAGTGATGTAGCAGAGCTAACTGCTAACTAACGTATCCCTGCTAACGTAACTGCTTCCACATATCTGTTTTGTGGCAAAACATTACCCCACTATGGAGTATCCATTGGTGGTGGTAGCTCAGTCAGAAGGGGGTTGGGTTGGGACTCGGAGGGTTGCTTGTTCAAGTCTCCATCTGGACCAAAGTATGGTCTGTATGGTGGACTAGTAGCTTCAGAGGTGCCAATTCACATCATCTCTCCATTAGTGCATGTGTAGGTACTGAGCATGTGTGTGTAATTCAGGCCTGTGTGGGATGTGTGTAATTACAACAGAGTATAAATTGTAATTTCCACTTGCGGATTAATAAAGTATATATTATTATTATTATTACATTATCCACAGCATCACTTTAAAAGCTAGGCTAGTCAAAGCAGCTAATGCATGTTTAATAAGTAGTGTAGTAGTAATAGTAGTCAGTAGTAGTAATGGCATGTGAAGACAACATTGTTTACTATTATAGTTAACAGGTAAATATGAGTAAAATATATGTTTAAAATCCCTGTTAGCTATTGTTATAACAGCAGAGAATAACATTCACATTGACATTTCAAGTACAAGCTGATATGAGGTGTTGAGGTGAGAAGCTGGACAACGTCTTGTACCATGATACCAACCACCTTAGCAAAATGGTGTAATGGCACATACTATGTACATTAGTTATGTGTTTCACTGTGGGGAAGACAGGTTTTCTGATGTGCACTTTGCTCTTTCTTTAGGTTGGTACAGAGGCTTTTCCTCCAAGAAGCCTTCTATCAAGGTAATTATTTTATAACAGCAGAATTTGATTCCTGCAGGCTGCATACAGTAGTATGCATTTAATTGAATTGAGAGTGAATAAAACACATCAATAGACTCATATGTGACAAAAAACAATTTAAATTGTGTATAAAACCTTTATTGTATTAATAAATGTATATGTGCACATTAAAAATACAACAGACTATTAACTAAATACATATTTGGACAACCAGTATTTTATATAAGGTTAACTAGGATTTTATTAAACCCATGAAGAGTTGCCAAAACATCTGTAAAACTGGTTGCCTTGTAATACAAAGTGGTCTCCACATGAAGGTGTTATTCGAGGCTGATGCATTTTTGTGAATGATAATGTGATGTGAGAGTTGAGCATCCCAGAAATAACTTTGTCTAGACAACAAAGACCTTAATGACTGATTAACTTATTTAATAGAGCTTTGATTTGACAAAAATAGAAATCTCCCGACCTGTATTTTCAGATGGGCTTTCATAAAGACACGTTTTACCCAAGTTGTTTTGACTTCATACACCACAAAAACACTACATTTAGTATTATTTACAAATGGTGGAAAAAAACTACACAGCAAATATGATGACAAGAAAAGACAATATATAATAAAAGAGATACACTGTATGTGTGTCGAATTACATGCACACTATTTATAGCTCTAACATTTATTTCAAATTGTAGCCTGACACCTCATAGAATATTAGAGCATCTTGGACGCACCACTCTACACACTTCTTTCCTGTGCAGAATTCTTTTGAAAATCCAAATTTTGTTTTCCTTTCAGCCAGCAGATGGTGCAAACAGTAATCTTTAAACCATTAATTTTACCAAAAAATGCTATAAAAATAATTAAATTCAAGTTGGTTTTCTTTAGTGACTTCTGCAGGAGAGATTCAGCACACACTGTCTTATCTTTGATCAAGGCAGAAAGCAATTTCAGATGGAGGGCGGGATGGAACGATTCAATCCAAACCTCTCACTTCACAGTTTGTGCATGCAGCATCATTATGATAAATCCGGCTCAGTAAGAAAAAACATAGGTGCAGAACTCTGATTATACAACACCATCACTGCTGACAGAGATCAATACTCTGCACTGCAGTAAGTGGTTATTATATACCACTGACACATCTGCTTCCCAAATGATTGATTGTTTAGTAAAGACTGTTTATTATGGACTCCATCCTTTATAACCTGTAGCAGAGCTGGAGAGTCAGTTGGAGAATTGCATATCCACAGTACAAACATTAGTATCATCAGAACCATGAAACATGAGAGCAGCAGGTAACTTTCTGCTATTTCATAGGTCCACTCTGCTTTAAAATAAAATGTCAGAAGCTGAAGTGTTATGTGATGCTGCTCTAATGTTTTAAATCACACAAGCTGTCCAGTCCTGGTATATGTAGGTGTTAGTGGCTACATGCTGTCCTTCTCTACTCTCATCAGCTATTTGCAGTTCTTACTAACACCCCTCCATTTTGTTATGTACTCTGCTGCCCACATTCAGTCGCCCCCATACTTTCTCTGTGCTGAGAGAATTAGTTGTGCTCACTGTGTCCAATTCTTCACATCTGGCAGATTAGAATAAGAAAGATGAACTGCAAGGGTGGCAGTTGGCACCACTCAGTCTTGCGTGCCCTTCCCCTGCTAAGCCAAGCCACAATAGGGCTCCTGCACATTGCTCTGCCTCTCGCCTTTGTAGTGGTGGAAACGGTATCCTTTTTTTGTTGCATGGCAGAAAATGTCAGCACATAGTAATGCAGAAATTGTCAAAATACTAAAGGAATGATCTTGCGTTTCCTTCAACATATAATGTGTTGCTAGCAGTATTGCATAATCCTACCTCAACACAGTTTAGGTCGTTCTACCTAATAACAGAAACACAATACTGTATGTTTTGGTTACATGTAGCAGGAGGATTAAGAATGTGATCCTGTCCCACTCAGTTTCATCTCTGCTCTTTCTTCTCTGTCCACAGGGTATTTTCCCAGTCAGCTATGTCCACTTGAAAAAATCCACAGTGACCAACAGAGGGTGAGTTGTATGATGAAGTGTTTTGATTTGAGCTTGCACAGTATCATAATTAGGGATGCACTTATCCAACTTTAAAAAAAATAAGTACTTAGTATTAACAGAGCATGACAACCTGATGATCCATTCTTTAAGACAATTTCCACCGGACAGCTGCTGACATGCATACACACTCACTCACTCACTCACTCACTCACTCACACACGCACACGCACACGCACACGCACACACACACACACACACACAAATGTACTGTACACACAGTGGCGGTCATCTACCGTTCCCGTCACAAAAGCCCACCATGGATGTAAAGGCCAGAATAAAGGCAAAGACAAAAAACAGGCAGCAAAGCTCTTTATCAGCCTAAACTCATGGATGTTAAATCTGTCTGCAGACTGGGAGCTGTGGCTCAGTGTGGACTGGGAGTTTGCTGTTATTTCGCCACCCTCCAGTTGAGCTACCAAATAGCTTGAGGACTCTCGTTCACACTCAAACAATTAAAAGTGCAGGCTTGGAAATTAACATTATTATACTCCTTCGCTCGAGAAGCTTCACTTGTGCTGTCTCATGAGGTTAATGAGGTGAAACACCTACTGCATATCTGTAAAGCATCCATGCCACAGACAATCACCCTGACTCATTGTGTAAGGGATGGATATGCTTCCCTTGTTGCAAAAACAACGTTACAGTATTAAAGATAATTCTTTGCAGAATAGGCCAGAGCTTACCGATCAAAGCACAACATTTCACAAGCAATCTAACCTTTGGTTTAATGTTTCCCTGTGAGTGTGGTCACACAGGAAGGATGTGCACCACCTCTGTTCCTTCCTCTGTTACCTGTTCATCATTTCATAGCTTCCTTAAAAAGCTGACTTGGAGCAGTGACATTAATGCATGTGGTTTTGTATGTGTGAATATTTGTCAGTTTTTGTCAAGTTACCTTAAAATGTAATTATTTACACATTACATATTATTCATTTAAAAAAAGTAATTCCATTACTTATTACTCAAAAAAAAAAAAAATCAGTTATGTTACTTTAGTTTTCAGCTCAACGTTTAGCCGTGGCGACCAACCGAGTCCCTGAACCAAGTTACTAATTTCACCTCACAGCAAGAGGATTCCGGGTTTGAACCTACTGGCTGGCTTTAGTAGCCTGGGAAAACCCTAACGAACTTCTGTTAAATTTGAGATTTTCTCTGCATGTCAGTCTGGCCAAGAGTCCACTCAAGCCCATTTCCAATTTGAGACACCAATCACAACCATTGAGGCGGGCTTTACATGATGACAATAGCGCAGTGACAGTGGCAAGCAGTGTTTTGTTCACATTCAACATGATGGCCACCGAAGTGCAGCAACTCGTTGATGCGGTTGATGCCGCTGTCGCTGCTACGTCACCCGGATCGTTGGTCTGATTGGCTGAAGGACCATCCAATTGCACCCAGAGGCATTTGAGCGGCATCCGTTGGTGATGACCCTTTGGAAATGAGCTGTGAATGAACCTTCCCCAGACCCACTCTCAGTTACAACTGAGAAGGGTCTGGTGTCAACCAGGGTACAGCTTTAGCCCTTCTGTGTGAAATTTGCATGTTCTTCCCATTTTAGCGTGGGTTTCTCTGCATTCTCTGGCTTCATTCCACAGTCTGATGACATGCAGGTTTTGTTATTTGTTGACTCTAAATTGCCCGTATGTGTGAATTAGAGCTATGATCAGGCCTTGAACCTGTATGCTTTCTATCCAAACCTGACCTCAACCTGAACCACAGCAGCATGTTTGGGTAAATCGATTCCAATTAAAAACACAGTCTCTGACATGCGCCCAGCACAGCAACTGCCATGATAAGCCATATTAAAAAAGATTGTAAAACATTTCTCCACATTAATCAGAGGTGTGACATGTGTGTATCATTGTGTGGACTCACATTCATGTGCATGTTTCTTTTTCTGCAGGCTGTGCGAGACGGTGGTGCCCCTTGAGGACCCTATTATCACAGAGACCACCTCCACACTGCAGGAATGGGGAGTATTGTGGAAGCAGCTCTATGTGGTCAGTGGCACTATATTTAATACATCACATTCATCTTAAAATATACCTTAGCAATACACGTGAGACTGATTCTAACATTACCAATTTCCAAGGGAGTTGGGAGAAAAACAGGTTTTGTTTGATTTGCATCCTTTTAAGGGGCTTTAGTTGAAAAGCGTGTCCAGTATGTCTTTCTTCCCTTCCCCTAATTCAACACTTGGTATAACCAGAAAGTGTAGTGAACAGCTCACAGAGATACAGCCCAAAGTGTGCAGTGACAGCTCTTTAAGATATTTCCCCATAGCATGTCGTTCTGACTGTCACCCTACATTTTCATATACTATCTTTGTAGGGGAAAAAAAATGGTGGTTGGGCAAAGATAATGGCCTACAGACCTGTCATATGCAATTTCATGCTGTGTCATTCAGCCATTGATTGATTTAAGCCTGCCTCTCATAGTTTCTACATCATCTTAAGATCCAGCTCTGCTCGCCACCTTCAATCAGCCTTTACTTGCTGGCTAAAAGTGATTACTGGAAACCTAAAATATCCTTAATCCTGCTATGTGTTGAGGGGGCAGGCTGAAGAGGTTGGTAGGGTTTGGAGTTTGGAGCTGAGTGGATATGTTGTGGAGCTGGCAGCAAGTTTTTACATAACCTCTCACTGAGGACTGCTCATGCTCTGAGCAACTAAGGAGCCAGTGGCATTGGTGTGGTGATGTAACTTCCTCTGAAGCTCAACTAATGTGAAGCGCTGATTTAACAGTGCTCGTTTTGGTGCTCACCCCCTGTGTGATATGGGCCATGTTGCCACAGTTGCATCCACAATAATAGGATGTGGCATTGGCTAGATGTTAATACATTTTACCTTATTGTTGCCAATCACATTGTGGTATTACTTCAGGGAGCAATGGCCTAAGCATAACTGTGTATCTGTTAAATGTATGTATTTAGCCCCGTATAATGTATGTATTCAGCCCTGACAAAAATCTTAGTTTTTCAGCAGCCTTTCAGAACATGCAGTGTTTTTCCTCATTAAATTTACATCGGCATTGTGGCAGTGCTTAATATTTGCATTGATGTAAACAAACCTGGTGGTGGTAATGTGATAATGTGGGCGTGTCATGCCATTAGGGATAACAGAAAATGTCTGAATTAAAGGTGTTGTCCTTGGTCTTTGAAAAATGATGATGAAATTAATTACTGTGAGGTGGTAAAAGCAGAGTTGCAAGAGGAATTTATATTTTGTTTCATTAACAAAAGCAGTGGGCTTTAAATTTCAGTATTTGTTCTGCTACCTGCACTGGCTGGCAGAAGTGGTTAGAACATGATTTTTGTCTTAATCATACCTTAATTGAATGCAAATTAAATCATGAAAGTCTGAACCACCTTCACGTATGTCACCTTTTCTCACTGTCCAGCTTTGTAGTAGCGTACTACTATACAGTTATAACATTTCTCGGCAGAGTTTAATAAATAACCTTTACATAAATGCTGCAGAAAAAGGAAATCACATATCTTAACCAAGTCATTTTTTGGCTGCTCCAATAGAAACACAAGGTGGATCTATTTCATAAGCTGCGTCATGTGATGAATGAGCTCATCGACCTGCGTCGGCAGCTGATCCAGGGTCACCTCGCTCAGGACCAGACTCGTGAGATCAAGCGGCACATCACTGTACGGCTTGACTGGGGCAATGAGTGAGTTCATCTTGTACTGAGTGCATTGTATTGATATTGGCTACCAAAGAAAAGAATATGTCTTTGGCACTGGAAAGACCTACAACACTGGATGAGTGGGTGCGAAATAGCATCCTCTATGATGTAATTTTATGGTCATTTAGCAGATGAGTGAATCTCAAGCGGCTTAAAGTCAATGCACATCCCCCAGAAGGAACTATAAAGCCATATTCCTACTGTTGCCAGTTTTAAACTCCATCCAGCGGAGTCGTGACAGGCATCCATAACAGAGATAAAGATGTGAGGGCTCTATTTCGGCCAAGGAAGAGCTTTATGTGGAGGGGCCATCTGTCAGTTTAATATAACATTCATTGCACAATTTCACATAAAATTACACAGATTGAACTATGTGTGTCAATGAAAAAAACAACAACTCAGAAGTGGAGCAAGAATTCACTGTATTTTATTCACCATGTGAGTTGAGGTCTGTGCACACTGACCGGAGAGCTGTAGTGGTCTAATGTCATAGTCATCAGAGCAGCGCTGATAGTATTTCATGATTTGAGGCTGCACAATTTTGTTTAAGTGAAAGGTTACAGCATGTTATACAAGAGCATGAACCAGAAGTGTAAGGAAACAAAGTACATTTAGTTACTTTAACTGCACTACTGTACTCAACCTCTTTAATCCCTCAGACTCTTCCCATCCCAACAAACTCATGTTGAGTGGTTAAGTACTTTTCAAACCCATGAATCCCAATTCCACCAAGAGAGCCAAGTGTTTCCGAAGTTGCCAAAAATGTCTAATGGACAAGACTAATCTTAAATTGTCTTTTGGATGTGACAGTGCTGCAATGAAAATGTAGTTTTCTGTTTGAATATTTCCTTCAGTATCAGTGATACATCAAACTATAGCTGGAGTTCTGGAGCAAACTGATACAGATAACAGTTTATACAGAAGTATAAACACTTTTCTTTTTTGTTACATTATATTTAAACATTATATTATATATACTTCACCACATTCATTATTTTGTCAATATTGTACTCTATTTATCTGACAACTGATTGTTTTGCAAATCAAGGTTTATAATTGCACGATGCATTACGGGAGTTATTATATACTATTTTCAGGTTAGTAGTTGTATTTTGTGTTTGTACTAGAACATGTTTACATCCTTTAATGTTAAAAACACACTATCTTTCTCTTACCGCCCATTGCTGCTGCTCCTGTATTCACCCCCTATCTGAAAAGCTCTGTTGAAGTGCCTATCTCTTTAAAAACATTGGCAGCCAAAATTACATCTGCTAGTGCTGTCAAACAATTAAAATATTTAATCGCGATTAATTGCATCAATGTCATAGTTAACTCGCAATTAATCACAATTAATCGCACATTTTTATCTATTGCAAATGTCCCTTGATTTTTTTGTCCCATTATTTTTTTTCTCATTTTAATGCTCTAATCAACATGGAAAAGTGGATCTGCTTGCTTTGTACAAATGTTTTTTTATTGACAACAACATTGGCATATAGCCTACTGTAGGCTGTGTTCTGCTTGGCCATTGAGTGGTATTTCAGACTTGACGTGCTGCGATGATAGCTCAGTTCACAGCGACAAAACACACAGATCACTTTGGTCTTGTCAATGAAACCATTTGGCAACTTTTAGAAAGTAAACTTTCCTTTCAGAATGTTATTGGTATCCATTTTGGCATCTGGCGCTCCCCATCCACTCAACATGTAACGTTATTAGTCTTTGGCCGGCTTCCAAGCCCAAACAAGTGTGTGCGCCGTGCCTGTTGTTTTGTTTCCGGTCTAGCTAGATCCGGTGTGGTGTTATAGTTTCTAATGTTGCTAGTTGTTGCAACAGCCTGTGAAAAGAACTACACAGTTTGCTAGGCCAAAAAGAATGTTAATCTAGCGATAAAAAATTGATGCCGTTGAAAATGGGTTTGCGTTTACTGCGTTAATAACACGTTTAACGGACAACTGTTAGCATGTTGCTACATGCAACAATGTTAACACCGCAGCTTTAGCTTTAAAAAAGTAGTAGTTGGAGCAGATGACCAATCATAGAAGGCTTTAAACCGAAATCTGAACGTTTTTGCTCACAGGGATTTCTCTGAAATATGTTTAACTCATTATTTTAACACAAAAATCCAACATTTGTCACCTTTAAAACACTATCTAATGGTAGGCCTACTTATGATAATAATACATATAGTCATTATGCAGGATGGCTCCTTTTAGTAAAATACACAATATACATTATATCACTGATTATTTAAATGATGCATCAATAGCAGTTTTAAATGGTGCAGGTACATTTAAAAATGTAAATACTGATGTGTAGTTACTAAATGAATGATGTTTGATAAAGTTATCCTGTGTTTTGTATGTAAAACATTTTGGGAAATATGCCTATTACTCTTTATAACTTGGCCCTGAGCAGTTGCCAGGCAACTAGCAAGTCTCAAGTAAGGGACTGTGTTTAGCTAAGAGATAGTCTAGCATATAAACCCCCCAGTAAAACAACAGTTGTTTGTATGGATTACACAAGCAAGATATAATGTGCAAATTAGTGAGCTTTAGAGTTGCTGGTAGATATATTTTGTTATTTTCAGACAGAGCCAGGTTAGCTGTTTCATCCTGTTTCCAGTTTTTTTGCTAAGCAAATTGTCTGCTGGCTATAGCTTAATATTTACTGTGAGTGGTATCAATCTTCTCATCTAACTCTCTAGCAGAAAGCAAATAAACATATTTCCCGTTCCTATGACAACTATAACTATAGATGTCAGATAAAAGTAATCTGAAAAGGGTGCAAAGTACAATGTAGCATGTAACAGAAATACTATTATTAAAACAGTACTTAAGTAATTGTAAAAAGGCATGTTTATAAAGATTTGGATAAATTACAAAGTTGAATGAGACCCGTCTCTTATAACCTTGTGAAGTGAAAAAGAACACCAGGATTTTATGCTCAAGCTCAACATTTGATTCACTTCCACTAAAAGTTGAAATGCAACATTGTTTGACTCAGAACCTCATTTAATTTAAAAAATATTCCTTTCTTCACTACTGTTTTTTTCTTCCTTGTCATACACCCCTAACCCCTTTCTCACCAGACACCTTGGCTTAGACCTTGTTCCCAGAAAAGAGTTTGAAATGGTGGATCCAGATCAGATCAGCGTATCAGAGCTACACAAACTGGTATGTTGGGTGGGAATATTCTTGAACCAGTGCATGCTGTACAAATTCAACCCTTGAATTATTGAATGCGATACAGTATTATTTAAAGGATAAAAACGCTATTGCTATCTACTGCAATGACTCAAAGATGCTGTCTTTACCCACTATGAGCTTTTTGTGACTTTTTACATTGCACAGGCTGTTTTTGCATATAAGACTGTGTTGTTGGATGTGTAGGGATGTGTGAATGTACCGATTATCAAATCATCCATAAGAAGGTGACTCACAAGAGAGTGCGATTCAGCTGTTGGAGCTGCCTTATGCGAACTGTTCTTTATGCTTATCTTACCGCCATATTGTGTTCCTTTTCTTGCATCACGTGACTCTCACAAGCATGATTGCCAGCTAGTGTTAGTAATGCAGACATAATGCAAAGTGACAGTCCCAGGTGAGGCTGCAGAAAAATACATACAAATAAATTTTTATTATTATTATTTAAAAAAAATAAATTACACAATTTAGTTTGGGTTCCTTTAATCGAGCAAAGAAACTAGAGGCATGTTTCTATAAGTAAATATTGCCTAAAATATATTTTGGCTTCAGTTATGTGAAACTTTCAAAGGCACACACACACACACACACACACACACACACACACACACACACACACACACACACACACACACACACACACACACACACACACACACAGGAGACTCACTGAAGCAGATCCAATTTTAGAAATATGGGATTATAGCACAGATGTTATGAAATCAAATGTAATACTACTGGATGGGTACTGTTAAGAGGGAGATCCTTTCTGGTCAGAAGTTGCAGCCTCCAATTATCCCAATGTCATGTTTTTCAGCTTTGTGCACAGAATGTTTGTGCACTAAATGCCTTGTCCAGAAACAACAGCGTAGCTTTTCCTTGCCAAAAAGCCGCCTGATTCTGTCGATGAAAGTGAGCTTGTTTTTGGCAGGGCACAAGGCCTTGGCACCTCTTCAGGTAGAGGAATAGAGGAGTTCTTTTAGGCTGCTAACCAGAGAGGTGTGTGTGGGCGATTCTGGCTTTGTCCTCTCCTCTCCCACACTCTCACGTTTTGCCTCATGTGGGCTTCTTTTAGCGCCACAGTAGTATAGCCGCTTGGCAATGTGCTTAGGTGAAATTTTGTCATATTTGAAGCATCGACCAAAGCATCGCTCAGGTAGCGTGTCTGAAGCTGCTATAAGGTAAATAATTTCAATGCAGTGTGGGAAGAGTAAAGAATGGACTAACTGATCTGACATCTTTCCTTTGAACTTCACTCTTTTTTTTAGCATATATCCAGCAGACACTGTGGTCAGCAAAGCACAAACCAGGTATAGTCATTTCAAAGCAGTTTATTTACAAATCACCAGAACCTTTCATACTTTGCCAGTCTCTTCATCTCTCATTTCATATTTCTCTCTGTACACGCTGTAACAAATGAGTATTGTAAAGTCAGGGCACTCTGGCTCTGACACTATCACATTTAGACATGGTGATAGTGATTTCTCTAATTGCACTGAGGACTTAATAGGAGCTTTTAGGGTTAAAAATTACATGGCGTCACTGCCATGCTCCATAAGAACCTTACATCAATGCTGCCAGAGTGTGAGGGTTGATTTCCACTGGGACCACATATGCTCCAAGATGTGTGCCAACAATATAACATTGAAAACCCACCAAGCAGTGGCGAAGTGACGCTTGCCGCAATAATTAAATTTTTCTTAGGCTGGGAGGCGTGTTCATGTGTTTCAGGCGGGAAGAAATTCTTTGTAACATAGGTCAACATGTCATAGGAATCTGTTTACTGATTGGTCGCGGGTATTATCTGGCCACAATATGCTACAAAAAGTTAAACTGTCCCTTGTATATATCCTTTGCGTTCCACTTCCGGGATTGCTTCGGTGCTGCATGAAATGTAGGACTGTGTAGGAATCTTAAATTCTGTGGATTTATGAGGAATACTGTTAACTGCTCCTCAGATCTCTGCATGGTAAATTGAGACAGCTAGCTAGACTATCTGTCTAATCTGAGTTTTCTCTCACACGATTATTTTCCTGCGGCTCTGTGCGGAGTTTAGCATTGCCCATGACGATTCTGATTGGTTTAAAGAAATGCAATGTTTTCCTCCCATCCCTGAATACTTTGTGGAGGAGCCAGGAGCTCCTTTAGTGCGCTTTGGAGGAGGGTCTGACAAAGCGAGACTAAACTATACCTAACTGTAGTTTGGCTGCATTTTACCTGCAGAATAAAATGCATGGCAGCTCACTGCTGGCTGCACTTCGCGGCTGATTGGTGTGTTTTTGGCGTAAAGCTCTAATTATAGAGCTAATAAGCCTCTCATAAAACCATGTGTCGTTTGTACACTTTGTTTTTTTACGGATTAAACAAAAAAGATCACACATTAATTACTGAGCTTTAGAGGTGCTGGCGTGTGAATTGTGTTACTTGGAGTTTACTTAAGTAAAGATAGCTTCTTCCTTCTGTTTTCAAGCCTTTGTGCTTATGACATGTGCTAAGCTAACCGGCTGCTGGCGGTTGCTTTAATTTTCAACTCTCAGCAAGAAAGCATATAAATAGAAACGTTTACATCACAGGAATGCACCCTCCCTGCATCCCCTAACAAGAAATACAGACCCACCAGAGATGCATTTTTTATCATTCATTCATCATTTCTTGTAACCTGCATGTTTACTGAGTCAACTGTAAATAGCATGCACATGTGACAGGATGGAATACACTGTAGAGCATATATCAATTAATTATTCACCCCTTACAGTACCCCCAGTGATCTGTTAAATAAGCTATCTACACAGAGTGGCAGATACTTTGCCTCTCTTGCAGTAAGTACCTGTCAAGTTAGCGACCACTTTCTTCTTTGTTCCCAGAGTGATAGCACGAGACAGCGCCATGGTGACGGTTGCCGTGTCCCTGTGTCGCACCACCTCTTCATTAATCTGAAGAGCTTTACTTACAACAGCATCAGCGAGGATGCAGACGTCTTCTTTTTTCTGTATGACACTCGCGAGGCCAAACAGATCAGGTACACATAATAGCCCCGAATGATCCAACAATGCAAGAAGAGAAGGTCAAAAAAACAAAACAGAACACACACACACACACACACACACACACACACACACACACACACACACACACTATCATTACTATCACATTTACACACTTCCCCTGTCCAGCAGATTGACTGAGGCATTCTGTGGTTGTCAGACACCCTCAAACTGTGAACTGGCTTATTTTGCAGTGAGAAGTTCATGGTGAAACTGAACAAAAATGGAGGCCCAAAAAATCCAGAGAAGGTTGATCGTCTGTGTGCCCTCTTCACGGTAACATGTTTTCCCTTCTAGACATAAATATAAATACTCTGTATTTCAACTCTTAAAGGAACTTTTTTTTCTTATCCCATTTTACTTTAGGACCTGAGCAGTAAAGACTTGAAGAGAGACCTGTACATTGTTGCACATGTCATAAGAACTGGTAAATAAAGTGCAGTCTTTAATGACAGAGGTTTTTTAGTTAGTGCTCATTCTTAGCGCGCCCCTCTCCTTTTTGTTTCCAGGTCGTATGCTGCTGAACGACTCAAAGAAAGGCCCACCTCATGTGCAGTACAGAAGACCCTATGGCTGCGCTGTACTTGCCATGAGTGATGTTTTCCACACCATCACTGACCTCAAAGAGGAGAAGGACTTTGTGCTCAAAGTTTACACGTGAGTATGCATGTCAAGCTCTTATTCTTGATAATGAATACAGTAGCAAAAAAATAATAATTCCTCTTGCATTTGAAGTGTAAAACAGAATACAATCTGCAAACAGCCGTCAGTGTAATTGCTCAATAGTTGCATGACTTCTGTCCTTATGTTAGAGTTGAATAGTTTATTCAGTGAGGCAGGAATGTATGAACGTTCTGCATATGTCGTGCATGCATGACAACGTAGTGCTTCAGTGTTGATGCCTGGTGTGTTTTGACCAGAATGATAATGACGTGTCCTCTGAAAAATCAATAGCTGTTCACCCCGGGCCCTTGGCGATAGGGCACTTGGTGTGTTGTGAATCTGGCTGCTTCTGTTAGGCTTTGCCACAGAGACCCACTCCTGTACGGCGGCCAACCCAGTGAACGAGGGAGACACAGAGAGGGAGAGGGGAAGAGACCGAGAGAGATGACACTTAGATAATTGAGCAAAGTTAGAGGACAAAGAAGAATAAAAAATACAAAGCTCAGCATTTTCTCTTGTCAGTCAACAGCTAGAATTTCTCCTTGTGTGGGCACTGTCCTCCTCAGCGTCCACTCCGGGTCAGAGGTCATTCATACACTTTGCCATCCTGTTGTATGTATTCCTCTGCTGAGACGAAGAGCTCTTCTCTTTAAAAGCAAGCAGTGATTCAGTGCTGAGCTGCCTCCAAACTGTCGGCTCCTGTAACGCTCCAGTCTGTGCATTTCCCCATGCCATCCCAGGGGCCTACAGGCCCACAGTAATGAAAAAGGCTGGTAGAGAGCTGGCTGTCAGGTTTGCTTAGTGAGCTGTGCATTTGGGCTAATGTGCTGCTTGATAGCACCTCCCCCTGCTGCTACCTTTTCTCCAGGAGTAAATCGGCTCTGGGACACATGCTGTTCATGTAGTCCCCATGCACACAATCCCGATCCCTCCATCTGGACCCACTAATGGGTGCGTTGTTAACAGCCCTACCCAACTGTCTTTCTCTCCAGATGTAACAATGAGAACGAGTGGTACCAGATACAGGAGAACATAATTCGCAAGTCCAACACAAAGTACTCCGCTCCCAGCACCAACTATGGTAAATATAATGTCTCTACTGGTCTATTATCTGTTTGGTCTCCCCAGGATTATAGAGCTGCACTTTTTTCCCTAGACACAGTGTCTTGGTGAACATGCTGTCTAGAGTTTTTATAGGGAACTAGTTCCTTCATAGAAATTAGTTCCAAAGACAATTGTCTGTTGATTATTCTGAGAAAACAGGACAGGAAATTTGTGTTTCTGCAGACACGTTGCTATTAACGACTATATCAAATCAATACAACTACAATAATTAACATTATCCCTCAGACCATGTGAATTTTCTTTTGTGTGTGAATAGTGTAGGGCTCATATGATCATATAAATGATAAACATTTATTAACTGCCAGAAATTTTCATGTACTGTTTATACTGAGCTAATTATCCCTTTAACATCACAGGCTAGTGTTGTAAATTAAGTATTGGATTAACAGGCATCTGAAGCACCTTGTTTCTTTTCACATATTAAAATAAATGGTTCCAACTGGCATTGTTGCTTTCTTTCAGAGAGTTAGGTGAAAAGATTGATGCTGCCCTCATGTCGGTACGGCAAATAAGATGCTACAGGCAGTAGTCAGTTAGCCTAGCACAAAGTTTAGAAACAGCTTGCCTGGCTCTGTCCAAATGTTTAAATTAAATATGCCTACCAGTACATCTAAAGTTCATTAATTATCTCTTTTTTTTGTTACGAACATAAACAGAAGTGTACAAGATTAAATTTTGTGGTTTTACAGGGGATTATGTGAGCGAAATGTTTTTTGCAGTGAACAGTGACTTCTCGTCCTAGCCAAGAAATAGAAATTGGCCTTTGCTAAGTTAATTGACTTCTGGCAGTAGCTTCATATTCAAAGGACAAATAAGAGAGTGGCATCAAAATTCTCATCTAAAAATAAATAGGGCTGCAGAGTATTTTCTGATTAATTGTTTGGAGTTCCCAGAGCCCTTAGTGACTTCTTCAATATTCTTGTTATTCCTGATCTGTCCAAAGCCCAACAGTGTTCAGTTTTACATCAAAGAAGAAGACCATGAAAACCAGCAAAATGTTCATTTGTCAACCTGGAACCTGGAAGAAGGCAATTTCAGAGCTGTATTTTTGTTTAAAAAATGACTTTGTCAAATGATGATGAGTCATTATTGTTTGCTTATTATTGATTGACGCACCAATTAATCAACTAATAGTTTCTGCTCTGAAATTAAAGTAGCATATTTTCCAAAATGTCGAACTATTCTTTAATTCCCCTCCAATTAATTCATCTAAAAATGACTTTACAACAAAGTATAGAAAGTATGCCTTGACTATTAATGTCAATCAAAATTACTTCACAATATACCACCCACCCCTAACTGTCACTAATCACCTGAAGGAGAAAACACACCAGCTCACGCATTTGGTTAGCTGCTGAGAAAAGATAATGCAACTGACTTTGTGTCTTTATTATACAATCTTACTGTGTGAATTTTTCAAAATGGCCTTACTGTAAGCGTGACCTCTCCTAATTCACTATTACTTCTCTTTTTTATGAGCATCTCACAGTTTGATATATGACTCATGCCTCACAAAAATCTGTCACTAGATTTGTGCCTTATTTTTCCTTGCTTCTATGCGTAATTCCACTACACCCTTTCTCCTCCCTCTCGCTGTTGTCCCTGGCTCTGATCACGTCTCTCCATCCACTCTTGTGTCTGTCTTCTCCTCCCCCACATTCTGACTAATGTCCTTTAAATACCCCTCCCAACTCCCTTCTTATTCATCTCATCCCTTTCTTTTCTTCAATTTCACTTTCCTCCCACAACCCCACACCGCTACATTTGCCCTTTCCCCCATTTACATGCATGCACGTACACGCACACACACACACACACACACACACACACACACACACACACACACACACACACACACACACACACACACACACACACACACACTCAACCCTCCCCTCCCTTCTTGCCCCCAGGCCTCATCATTTCCCTGCAACTGCTGCGGGGTGAGCTGGAGCAGATCAGACGGGAGAACCAGGCTGTGTTCAACAGGGCCCTGGCACTCACACGCAAACTGGGTTTCCCAGATGTCATCATGCCAGGTAAGGAGGCAAAGAGCAGTGGGCAGTAATGTGGACAGAGAGGTTCAGGGAGGTGGAGACCCAGGGCCAGATGGCTTGGAGGAATGAAAAGAGGGTAAGGTCACAGATCATTGTACAGGCGAGGCAGATGAAGTAGGACAGGGATTGGGCATGAAGGATGTAAGAAAAACAAGGATGGGGGTTTAAATTGAATAGACAAAAACAGAAGTTGTGTTGGAAAGATGTAGAAGAATGCAGAATGGAGGTGTGGTCTTGAGGAAATAGTCATTCAAGTAAATGTACTCAAGTACTGTACTGAAGCACAACTTTAAAGTATTTGTACTTAAGTATTTCCACTTGATGCTACTTTATGTTTCTACACTTTAGAGGAAAACATTGTACTTTTTCTGCACTACATTTATCTGACAGCTACTAGTTATTTTTCAGTTACATTGAACACTTTGACTAAGCTTAAAAAAGATGTGTACATTTGTACAATACTAGTGGACTCTTGATTTAACTCTGATGTCTATGAGTTGTTAAAGTTCCCCCAACAAGACATTTTCCCTCCTACCTTCTCAGATGGTTAATTAAAATAACTGTATGAGGCCCAACAAGATAAAATAACCCAGTGTTTTACAAAAACCGCAAAAATTAGAGAATAGTCTCACAAAAGTCAACCTTGTTTTTTCATCTCTCGTACCTCATTAATCATCTCATGACCCCTTAAATTTATCTTGTGAACCCTTTGAGGGGACCCGACCCCAAGGTTGGGAACACTAAACTACCTAACTGTATGTAAAGTTGTTCAAACTTGCTACATTAGTAAAATGCTTAAACATCTACGATTTCAAACGCAGGACTTTTACTTACTACTACTGTAACTACACCATTGGTATTTAGGAAGCTCTCAGATTTGTCACTCCCTATTTGCCTGAGATCGGCATTTAGGTCAGGTACTGAAAAATTTAAAAAGAGCAGAGGTCTTCAAAGAGAGAGAGAGAGTGAGTAAGAGAGAGAGAGAGAGAGAGACACAGAGAGAGAGAGAGAGAGAGAAAGAAAGAGAAAGGGAGAGATGTGTGTTTATTTCGGTATATTTCATCAGATAACATTTTTCTGCTTTGTGTCTACTGAGAATGTATGATCCTCAACTCTCCAGCTCCTCTCCAGCTCTTCTCCAGTTCCAGTTAGCTTGAAATACCTCCCAATATCAACTCTTGTGACTCATCCGTCCCCAAGGAAATGACTTGGATATAAATAACTATAATTTGATTTTATATATAACTGCAATATCTTCCTCCATTGTTGCCCCTGATATTTATTGCCTTAAACACTGACCTCACAAAAGTTGCTGAGGCAGTCATGAGCTACAGTGTATTACAACTCAGTGGGGTCATTTCTCATTGACAAGAACAATGGCATGTGGTCTGTGGTGCACAGCTTAGTCTTAATTTATGTTGACCACTTGCAGTTCGTCTGTGGAACAGAGGTTGACATGTACATTATAACTTATTAACATCGCCAAGACAGGAGACATGTTTGTTATCAAAGTCTGGGACTTTCTGAGATGTCTCTGTCACGTTGTTGTCTCTAGCTGACGTCTTAGCTAGTGTGTCAAGCTTAAAATAGTGCTCTGCCGATTTAGCATAACACTCCAATAACATTATCGTCACAACACAAAAAAGGTCAATCAATGCAGCAGAGCCAGAGATATTGTCTTTTTTTATTCCATTTTATTCCATTCATTTTATTCCATTTATTCTTCTTGTCAAAACCTTATGCCTACATTACCCATAATTACCCAACTTGACTGCTGACAGTTTGGAAATTGGATCCAAGATTCAGGTGTGTTATGCTATTAGCCTTGAGCCCTTAGCCTCAAGCAGAGATGAGGATCGGGTTACAGAGCTCTGGTAAATTTTACTTCTTTCTTTACACTATGGATGTGTTCGGAGAGCTGGATACAGATACGGGGGAAATAGCCTTCCTACCAATTCATCCCAACTAGCCACTTGCGATATTGCAAAAAATCTATAAAATTGTCAGTGAATCTGTTGACAGAACACCTGGAACTATGAACAAACAACAATCATTACTCTTCGTATTATACATTTTATTTTTATTTTCAAACCTGTTGTCCCAAACTGACGTTGCCTCAAGTGAGGTACTCCAGAGGGAACAGCAAAGGGCTTTATAAAACGTTTTTATGCGTTGCCCCAAGACCTGTCAGACAGGCTTTGATATGTTGGTGGAGTTTCCCCATTAACTGTAATTTCCCCTGTGTTATTGTCTTAGGTGACATACGCAATGACCTGTACCTGACCCTGGAGCGGGGGGAGTTTGAGAGGGGAGGCAAGAGCGTCCAGAAGAACATCGAAGTAACGCTCTATGTGCTTTATGCCGACGGGGACACCCTCAAAGTATGACACATATGTACATAAGTTTTTGTGTTGCATATCATCCATCTATGAGTCATGACGAATGTAACCTTCCACCCATACATCCGCACATTAATTTGATTCATCAGTATCAGTATATTTCACTAAAAACAATCCACTATGCTCCTTTTCTTCTCAGGACTGCATCAGTTTGGGCAGCGGGGAGCCCAACACAAGTGAATATCGTTCTTTTGTCCTTTACCACAACAACAGCCCTCGCTGGAGTGAAATGGTCAAGCTTCCCATTCCCATAGATCGTTTCAGAGGATCCCACCTACGCCTTGAGTTCAGACACTGCTCCAGTGAGTCACTAATGCAGTCCAGTGGCAGTCATCCCTCAGCACACAAGTTTATTAGGACAGATTGGCTCACGCTCTGAGTTATACAAGTAAGGCTTGTGTAGATACAATATGATGATGCATGGTATTATGATGTGCTTCCTTTCAGCTAAAGACAAAGGAGAGAAAAAACTGTTTGGTTTTGCTTTCACTCCTCTAATGAGAGAAGACGGGACTACACTGTCCGATGAAAGCCATGAGCTATATGTGTACAAGGTACGTGCAGGTTCAACACACACATTTTAGATGTATGGTGTTTTATCTTTATTGTCTGTGTCTTTTTAACTTTGACCTTAGGTGTCTTAAACTTTTAAATTAAAAGTAGCAGCTGGCATCTCTCTGTGTGTCTTTATTGTATTTCCGCAGCAGTAGACCCTGGGTCATAGTCTGCTCTGACAACATGTCATTTAATGCACCATCCGTTTTGTTTCCTCTCCTTCACTAAAACATTTACACATTACACAATGATCATAGCAGTTAGAGAGTTGTCTCATAATTATGACTTATAGCATTAATAAAACAATCGATGTAATTTGTTGGTTTGCATGGTAAATTGTATAGATCAGAATAAAAGTTTTGCGTGGGAGCACAACACATTAGCAAGCTAAATTAGTATGCTGTGAAGCTAGAAAGCTACTCACAGCAAAATGCATATTGTGCTAAAAGGGTACATCAACTTGTTTTATTTGGTTGGAGACTGTCTGGCCGCTCTACTGCAACTACATAGAAGAGCCAATCAAATGATTCTGTGGTCAGAGACCGATCACCGACTTGAGGGTGCCATTGTTCCATTACATTTTTGAACTCCAAGATGTCTCCAAAACTCATCTTCTTATCATCAAAACTCATCAAAACATGCATCTTTTCTTTCCCTCTGTTATCCATCCTCTAGTGTGATGAGAATGCTACCTTCAGTAACCAGGGACTGTACCTGAGTCTGCCCTGCTGTAAAGAGGACTTCAACAGCTGCCCCAATCTGCCGGCCAACTTGCCCTTCCAGAGAAGCCCCAAAGAAACCTTCTGGGTCTCAACGATACTCTGCTCCACCAAACTCACACAAAATGGTAATCAAACACTTTACATGCTCTTATTTATATATTTTCACTTCCAATTTAATTGTATTAATTGATTCAAGTCAATTTGATTAATTTTCCCTTTCTAGTGGACCTTCTGGCTCTTCTGAACTGGAAGGCCCATCCAGACAGGGTGTTGGACATCCTCGGTCGATTACGTCAGATTAGTGGAGAGGAGATTGTCAAGGTCACTGTCATAGCACTATTTATATTTTTGAATTTATTTTATATGATTCTCTTAACAAAAGACTTTTTCAGTTTTCTATCACAATCATTTCAGAATTAAAAAAAGGTTTTATTGCCATGTTTTTGGATGAAGGGGCTATCCTTTGTTTCTATTTTGGTTAGCACCAAAGCCTTTAATGTGATGTGTAAAGTGTTGCTCCTTTTTCTCCTCACAGTTCTTACGAGATGTCCTGGATACGCTCTTCTGTCTTTTAGATGACAACACTGATAAATACGGACCGCTGGTTTTCCAGTCACTGGTAGGAAAATTAAAGGCGCACAACTATACTCTACTATATGATTTATTTTGCCTGGAAGCAGAGGAAATAAGCATAACATCTGTGTGTGTGTTTAGGTGTTCATCATTAACCTGCTCAGGGACAGCCGTTTCTACCACTTCAGACCTGTCATGGACTCCTACATCCAAAACCACTTTGCTGGAGCTTTGGCATACAAGTACAACAACGCACATATAACAATCTGAATTTAGATAGTTTAGAAGTCACACATGATATTGAATCTCATAATTTCAAACCATGATTTACTGCAGAGAGCTGATTCGATGCCTGAAGTGGTACATGGACCGCTCAGCTGAGGTCGTCCGACAGGACCACATCCAGGAAGCCATGAGGGTAAAGTATTACACACACTTCCTTCTGGTCTGTCCTGGATCCTTTTACTGGGATTAATTAGTCAGAAATAGGGGTAATGTGACGCCACATACGGCCTCAGTAAATGACTTCCCTGCTGAGAGAAAGGAAGTTATATAAAATCTCTGCAGATATTGAAATGTGCAGAGTGAGACATTCCCACAGGGTCTTTGAATTTCTTACGAGACCTGAAAATTGGAAACATTTGTTTTATGTATTGATTTTCTCTGGATGATCAACCACAAACCCATTCAGTGCTTAGAGTTTTTTTTTATTGTGAGGGAATTTATAGTATGAAATGATGTGTATCTTTGCTGACTGTGTGTCTCTGTCTGCTTCCTGCCGACACCCCCCTCAGGCTCTGGAGTACCTGTTCAAGTTCATCGTCCAGTCTCGTATCCTGTACTCGAGAGCCACCTGCGGGATGGAGGAGGAGCAGTTCAGAGCGAGCATCCAAGAACTCTTCCAGTCCATCCGCTTCGTCCTGAGTCTGGACAGCCGCAGCTCAGAGAACCTGGTGTTCACGCAGGTCAGATAGTTCACACAGCATGACAAACACTGTCTAACTGACGATGTAAAACAAGTCACCTGCTTGGCAGTCTTATTTTATCTTTGGTTATACTTTTTTTACTATCTCTTTTATTCATCCTCTTAGTTGGCATTCACAATTAATTGATTCATTTTTGTTTGTTAACTTGTTTCTCGTTTCATTGTTTTTACTTATTTCACTTTTCATTCTGTGCATTTTGTGACCGATGCTTCAATCTCGCACCCCACTGTTGCCCTATCCCTATCTTGCTCTGGGACAGTTTAGGGGTGTGATCAGCAGCATGCCTGTCTGTGGTCATGCCCGGGGCTCTCATCCATCCCAGTAAGTCACAGCGCCCCCCTGTGTTAGTTCCACAATGCAGCAGAAGCTTTGTGTCCAGGATGATGTATTCTTAAATAACTGCTATGCAGTCTGTGATAAGAGATAAATTATCTTCATCTATTAAGATCCTGGTGCTCCTTATAGAAGATAAACAGCAGGTTGAAGTTTGGGCTGTCTTGTTTTGTGTCAATGTCACTCAGAAAGAACAATATTTGTTAAACGTGGTAATGTTTGTGATGTTTTTATTCATGTATGTGTCCCTTCTTTGAAACATGTTTTTTCATAAGCATACTTCATATTCCTTCCTCCTTTGTCCACCCCCCAGGCGGCACTGTTGAACAGTTTCCCTGATATCTTTGATGAGCTGCTGCAGATGTTCACCGTTCAGGAGGTAGCCGAATACGTCAGGGGCACCCTTGGGAGCATGCCCAGCACTGTGGACATTGGCCAGTCTATGGATGTAGTCAAACTGCAGTCCATTGCTCGTACAGTTGAGAGCCGCCTCTTCTTCTTCCCTGGTGAGACAAACATGAATGTTATGCAAAGTGTTATCTTTCTCAGAAGATACCAAAACAACCACATATGTAAGCCCAATGTGCATACAGTGCTTTTCAGTCTCATCCTTACTTTGTCTCCTTTTTTTCCCTTCTCTTCCCTCAGAGTCTCGTAGTATTCTGTTGCCGGTGGTTCTGCATCACATCCACCTGCATCTGCGCCAGCAGAGGGAGCTGCTCATCTGTTCTGGGATCCTTGGCAGCATTTTTCCATAATTAAGACTAGCTCCATGGTACAGTATATTATACCATATGCAAACTCAACATATATGACTAAAAAAATCACATGTGATTACAAAAAAGTTCAATTGAATTAGTAAAGACAATATAAAAATCCAATTTCCTTTTGAAATTGTAATTGTATCATGGTAATGCAGCTGTAGCATGTTAGCACAAACACTAAAGCATTAAGCTGCATGTTTGCATCTCTGTGTGTGTCTCAGGAGTCTTCTGTTCAGGAGGAAGTGGAGATGATGGTGGAAAGCCTTCTGGATGTGCTGCTGCAGACTCTGCTGTCCATTATGAGCAAGTCTCACTCTGTGGAGACGTCCAGAGGACAACGCTGTCCCCAGTGCACTGCAGAGATAACGGTAAGCTGCACTCATATGTGCCTCTCGGACGTGCAATAAAAACAAGTGGAATTTTAGTTTATAGTTTGAGTTGATTAACCTTTTTGAATATGTATGCCCATATCTGTCAATTTCTTTTCGTGCAGGGAGAGTATGTTTCCTGTCTTCTCTCTCTGCTCCGGCAGATGACAGAGATCCACTTTCACCATCTACTCAACAACTTCCATAGCAAAGAGGAGCTGAAGGTGGGGAACCCTTACATAACTGCCCTTGATCACAGCATTTTGCTGCAGCCTACTTACTACATACCTTGACTGCATACACTTTTAAAATATATTCCTTTGCAGGAGTTCCTGTTGAAGATCTTCTGCGTGTTCCGCAATCTGATGAAACTGACAATCTTCCCCCGAGACTGGAGCGTCATGAGGCTTCTAACTAGTCAGTGAGTCTTCTTTTCCATTTCTGTCATGCAGTCTTCTTTGTCCCAGAGAAGGTAAGGGAATACAGCCAACCATTAGATCAGACTCTCTTCAGATAATCCTCCTCTGAAGGTGATGCTTGTGTTGCAAATTTTTTCATCTGTTTTTGGCATCTTCCTCGTTTTGTAAGCTGACAGTGTAATTTTGCTTTCTGCAGTATCATCGTAGTGACAACACAGTTCCTGTCTCCGGCGCTGCACAAGAACTTCTCAGAGGCAGATTTTGATTTCAAGGTGTGTCTGAAAAACAGGAGGCTAGCAATTAGCAAACACACAACACCATGAAGCCATGTGATGTTTTTCCATAATTCCATTTCTGAAGGTAGTGTAATGATTCAACATAGCATTTATTCACTTTTGTTTTTGTCTGTTGTGTGTGTTAGGTGTGGAACTCCTTTTTCAGCCTCACTGTACTGTACATCAACCAGCCTAGCCTGCAGCTGGAGGCTCTCGGTCCGGCAAAGAGAAAGAAAGTCCTGGACAAGTAAGAAACTGCCGTAGATTCAGTGTGTGCATTCTCTCCAACACGTTAAATATTAATATATATATATTATTATACCTCAATGTCCTCTCATTTCTTTGTAGGCATGGAGATATGAGAGTGATGATGGCTTATGAGCTCTTCAGCATGTGGCAAAAATTAGGTGTGTCAGACAGCCTGACTCCACGCACCCATACATTATCACAGTGAACCAACTCCATATTGATTTTTCTAAAAAAAAAAATAACAACAAATAACAAGAACAATGCCTCCTACATTTCTATGTAATCCAGGTGACAACAAACCCCACTTCATCCCAGGAATGATGGGTCCCTTCCTTGGCGTCACACTGGTGCCTCAGACCGAGGTTCGAAATATTATGATTCCAATTTTCCACGACATGATGGATTGGGAGCAGAGGAAAAACGGCAACTTCAAACAGGTCATTATGACATTATTTTCTTTATAAAGTACAGATTGTGTGCCATGGTACGTTGTTTGTCACATAACATACCCACATCTTCTGGCTCTGTGTGTGTGTGTGTGTGTGTGTGTGTGTGTGTGTGTGTGTGTGTGTGTGTGTGTGTGTGTGTGTGTGTGTGTGTGTGTGTGTGTGTGGTGGAAGCAGAGCTGATGGATAAGCTGGACAGCATGGTGTCAGATGGGAAAGGCGATGATAATCACAGAGAGCTCTTCAGCCTTTTGTAAGCATCAAACCTGTGTTGAGTGAGCCTGTGGAGTTATATTCAGAAAAATGCTGCTCTCAAAGTATTTCCCTCTAACGTACTGCTCTGTGTTGTTTGACTGTCACACCGCAGGACCCAGCTGTTTGGTCCTTATCCAAGGTGAGGTATAACGCCCTCACTGCTAAGACTAAGAGTCATAGTGATTTATAGCTATTCACTTCCTGTGCTTGACATCTTTACTAAGAGTATCTTATTTTCTCTGCAGCCTTCTGGAGAAGATAGAGCAGGAGACCTGGAGAGAGACGGGGATCTCATTTGTCACATCAGTCACAAGACTTGTTGAGCGATTACTGGATTACAGGTATGCTGAGATTAAGTTGCACATTATAACTCTAATGGGATCATGAAATTGAGAAAAAAATTATGTACTTTCCAATTTTAGGGACTGCATGAAAGGAGATGAGATGGAGAACAAGAAAATTGGTGGATCTGTCAACCTCATGGTGAGACATTCATGACAGTGTTTTTTTAGATTTTAGAAACATGTTGAGGATGAATAAATAATTCTACACACAAGATTTTAACCATTATTGTTCATTCAAACCAAGAACTTCTACAAATCAGAGGTCAACAAGGAGGACATGTACATCCGTTACATCCACAAGCTGTGTGACCTGCATCTCCATGCAGAAGACTACACAGGTAAGGGAGATTATGGGGTCATTTTTTGTGATGGTGCATGATTATTGGCGGAGCTTTTGTTCCGGGTAAAGTAGCATTTCTAGTTGGTGAACGTAGTTTTTTTTTCTCTCATTTGCTCTGTTGCTTTGCATGTGCTGTCTCTATCTTTTCATTGGATTTTACTAATAGAGGCACCTGGAGAAACAGAATCATGGCTATATCATTTTGGGTTTAAGGCCCTGCATATTGATAGCCCACTCACACAGGCCATTTCACTTGTTTTAGCTGGTTATACATCTTCTCAATGTGTGGTTAGACAATGTCCAGCCAGTTTGAGGGAGGGGGTGGGTTTAATTATGCATTCCGGAAATACCGATTATTTTATTCCTTGTTTAATAACTGCATGGCAAACTAATACAAGCAGCAGAAGCAGAGAAGGTGGAATGATGCTTGGCTGTAGTGCGTGCGAGGACAGTGACAGAGATACAAGATAAAATGCTGTATAACTTTGTGGACTGTTGTTTAGAGCTAGCTCCTGCAGTTTATAGGTACAACTCGATCATTAATCTTTATGGTTCTTATTAGCACACGGAACCTGATGACCTCCCAGACTTCCCAGCATACCTCCACCCACCTTAAACCTGAGTAGAGTTTTAATTAGCAAGAGTAACTGAAAAAAATGGGATTGTGCAGGGGCTTTAAAGGTGAGAGTTCCAAGCCTGGATACTTTTTTCAGAAAACAGCCCTTTGTAGATAACCAGCATTATTGCCCTTAGCAATTAGGCAAAGAAAAGAGTCTGGTGGCGTCGTCTTATAAAAACTGGCAAAACTCAACCCCAGAAAATGAATTTTATTCAGTTCTGGTAATGCCTTTCTCAATCATGTAAACAGAAAATTTGGGGACGTTGTCAGTTTATGTATTTGTGTTTAGTGTTCTTGATTTTCTCATATTTTTGGCAGTGGTGGCTTCATTGTGTGCATGTAAATGTAGCCAAAAGTGACTGATTAAGCAAACCTTATTCATCAATAACGCTAAAGTAAACTATGAATTCAACATAGTAAAAGCATAATTTGTCTTTGGTTTTATATTGTGAATTCAATGGATTCATGTTGTACTGTTTATTTTAGGGCAGAAACAAATAATTATGCTTTTTGATTAATCTAAATTGAGAGTTTTACCAAGTAACACTCAAAAGCAAAATTTAATTTATTATCTCATAAGACAAAGAAGCAAATTTTCACAATTGAGAAGATTTTTTCTGTCAATCGATTAATCAATTAATCAACTGATCTTTTCAGCTCTAGTTTATAATTTCTTTTATTACAATTAAAAGCCAATACAGTAAAATGTCTAAGGCACTACTGTATTTCATTATGACAGACATAACTAATATTGCGTTTCTGTGTGTCATATCTCATTGAGACTTATTTGCAGTCACCCAACAACAAAATAAAATATCCTTTACAGCTGACTGAATAAACTCATGCCAAACATTTGTTGTTAACTCTCTGGTATGTCCAGTATTCACAGTAAATGACCTTATATGTACAGTAACTATAATGTAAAACTGAAAATACACATTTAATAGTAGAGTGAAGACAAATTTCTCAAAACAAGACATCAGAAACATATTTGAAATGAACTGTATTTACTGTACAACCATGGGTTTGAGAATTTTCAGAATCCTGATTTTAATTTGAGCATTGTGCCAAAGCAACTGAGAGCATCTGATAGGATGTCAACTGTGCAGGTGCTTCCTGCTCCTCTGGCCACCAATATCAGAACATACTCACCATGCTAATTGTGCTTTGAGCCGCTTTGTGCCATTCACCATCTGTTCACAAAAACTGAACCCAAAAAGATATCATCACTGAGGCCAGACTGAGCAGACTGTTCAACATCTGTAGCTTTGCTAGATAGCAGATAATACACTTTTTTTCTGAAGACCTTTGACCTGTACCCCCTCGACAACAGAGGCAGCATTTACCTTGCTGTTGTACTGGGAGTTGCTGCAATGGGAGGACCGGCCCCTCAGGGATTTCCTCCACTATCCCTGTCAGAGTGAATGGCAACGTAAGGAGAACCTGAGTCGTAAGATCCTCCACTACTTCAACAAGGGCAAGGCAAGTACATTTTCACAGCTTTATCTCTCACTCCTGTGTTGACTGACTTTCAAGCCAGTATTTCAGGCCTTTGGCTGCTGCAACTGATGCTCACATAGTAAAATGGAGGCAAGGCCAAGTTAACTTTACAGTGATGGAGCAGTATTGGTAGGTTTGTGCTGGATAAGGCATATTAAGTCAACTTGCCGTAGTGTTCTAGTTTCATAGCGTTCTTAAACATTTTTTTACAGTGTTCAAGTGTCTGTTTTCTCTCATCTGCAGTGCAGCTGTTCCCAAACATAATTACGTTTTGCCCTCATTAACGTTACGAGTGAGATAGAATCTTGCAGTGTTTCTTATAATCTTTCTCAAAGTTTTTTTTAGTTTTTTTATCATGTTTTACATCAAAACTTACTTATGCTTAGACTAGATTAAACAGCGGTGGTGGAAAAGTACTGCAATCCTTTACTTAAGTATCAATACCACAGTGTTAAAATACTACTAATTAGTTAATTTACTTCTGTAAAAGTAGTATTGTAGTATTATTCTGTATAAGCAGTATTATTAACTTTAACTACTTTATATACTGCTGGGTATTTAACAGTGCATTATATTTGACAAGCTTACCATATGTTTTCAATGTCAAATATTATTATTTACTTCAAGATAATTGTGAAACAAGAATAGTAAGTACCTCAATACTTCACTTAAATAACCACAGGTTTTTTAGCTAAAGCAACATCCTTTCTACAGCATTGAAAGCATAAACACAACTGCGGATTATTAAAACATCATATAATTGTCATTGCCTTGGCATATATCATGAAATAGTTTTCTGTACTAAAGCACAATGAATATTATATAATATAAATACAAACATGCAAACTTTGCCTATATCGAAAGTACTATTTGGTAAGGGTCAGATGTCTGTTCAAATGTGATTTGCTTCTCCGAATCATTCCTCCCTTGCTGGCATTCATCCACAAAATTAAATTAGTTGACTGGTCTCTATGCTTTGGAGAGGACAATGCCCTCTGGACTCTGGGAGCAGCTGAGGAGGAAATAAAAGTGGCTTCCTTTATTAACTCTTTGTCATCTCTATTTTTTATTGCTGCTCTAATAGAAAAGAAGAAGGTAGCCTGTGTTACTTGTGGAATCACATTCTGCTGTTACGGATGTTTAAATTCATCCATAGACCACAGTGAATTAATGGTTAGGTAGAAGTTGGACTACGTACTACACAGCGTGTCAGTTCCTTTTCCCCTGCATACTCAAGAAGTTACATTAACATTAAAATGCAAGATATTTTATTTTGAAAACTTAAAAGGAATTATAACATACTATATATTGTATATGTAGTCAATTTTGTTGAGTTAAAATGATACATTAACTTTTCAAATAACCATCGCCACAAAGCATAAAGTACAAATCTGTGCTGTTTTTATTTATTGTTACTGTAGAATTTAAAGTAAACAGAAATGCGATGAGATGATCTCATACAACATTTCAGTTATCACACACATTTTGAAGCTATATTGAATTCCAAATATGATATTTCTACTTTTAGCGCCAACCTTTGGAACTATAGTTCAGCAGGCAAACCAGACTCCTATAGACTCCGATGAAGGTGTTTTTGTCTGTGTTTCATTTCATGTTGTTGCTGTATTAATCCATCAGCTGTCTCAGTAATTTTTCTGTATAACAACTTTATTTTTCTATACTTCCTCCTAGTACTCCAAAGATTCCTAATCTCACACAGTTGTTTTAACGATGATGATAATAATAATCGTTATTATTAGGGTTAAATTAAGCTTTATTGATATCTTCCATTCATCTCAGTTATATCTGATTTTGCAGTGCTGGGAATATGGAATCTCTCTCTGCCGGGAGCTGGCTTTCCAGTACGAGACTTTATATGATTATCAGAGCCTCAGCTGGATACGGGTAAGTCAAGTCTTGCGTGCTTCCTGTTATTATCAAACAAGCTTTCTCTGTGATGCTGTGATTGTCATTCTCTGATGTGCTGTGAAGTGCATATAGCACAAACATAATGTTCTAATTACCTGTGCACAGCCACACTCATCAGGACATGCAGAGGATTCAGTAATGTGTGGGATTAAATCATTATTCATCATGACTCTTTTGCATGTTTATTATTCTGTGACAGAAAATGGAGGCAGCGTATTATGACAACATAATTGAGCAGCAGAGGATTGAGCCAGAGTTCTTCAGAATGGGCTTCTATGGCAGGAAGTTTCCTTTCTTCCTCAGGGTAAGACCTACTAAATCTAGTCTCATCTTTATCTGTCCTGACACAGTTATGTTTCTGTTCATGTGGACAGCTACACTAGAAAATTACAATGAATAAAAAAGTGACTGTAAATCTAGCCAGGGAGTTAATTTATTCCTAGCAGCCAAGTGCAGTTCTTAATTACCTATATGCTATGCCTATTGTATTTCTCTAAAGCGCAATTTTACTGTTTTAGTTTACTCTTCCGTACATTGGTTTCGGTCACAGAAGGCTGCTGGTTTATGCACAAAAAGCTCTAAAAGCCCACCGAACACTAAGAACCAAGGAGCAGACACACACAGATAGTGACTAGCTGATGAACGTAATGGAGAATTTTGCAGCTAAAGAGGCATATATTTCACTCAGGAATTGGTAGGTGCTAGAAACAGAGCTTAAAGATCTAAGCAATGTCACATGCTTTTTAGGCTACAACATTTATTTGTCTCATAGAGCAAACAACCAACACTATCCTCTAGCTGCCTGTCCCCTGAACACACTGTAAAAAACACGGGCTCTATAGACAGCCCAGGGTCTACAAACGGCAACCAAAAATAAATGGCGCCTACCTGCACCACGAAGCATACACAAACAGTGTTCCAGCTTTCCAGCCAATAACCAACAAGAAGGATTTGGGGTTGGGGGTGGGGGGTGAGTGTGCAAATACTTTGAACGCAAACAAGAAGTCACTCAACATTGCACCTTTAAGGCAGCAGGAGAAGTGTTATATTATTCAGCAGAACTGCATTAGAAATCCAACAGTGCCTTTTTTGCTGTTTTGTCCACAATATGTATTAAAACAACTAAAGTAGTACAGCTGATACTAAAACAGCTAGTACTACCAGTACTAGTACTAAAACAATTATAAAAAATTCAGAGCTCTCATGTGCAGCAGTTTCTCATCAGCATGTCACTGTCGGTGTTGAGTTAATCCACCCGATGTTGTTTTTTTTCCTTTTCTGCAGAACAAGGAGTTTGTCTGTCGGGGTTATGACTATGAACGGCTTGAAGACTTCCAGCAAAGGATGCTGGGGGAATTTCCACAAGCCATCGCCATGCAGCATCCCAACCAACCTGATGACACCATCCTGCAAAGCGACGCTCAGTGTATCCTACACGGCTTATAGGGTTAAAACTGTTGTTTGCGTAATTTATTTTTTGTATCAAGACTGTTAAAACTGATGGTCGGACAAAATTGGTTGTCTCACCAGTGACCAACAGTCTAATGATATCAAAGCAAATCCTTACATTTGAGAAGGTGAAACCAGTAAATATGTAGTATGTTAGGAAGTATGTTTGTTTGATAAATGACTCGGACATTTAATCAATTATGAGAATGATTGACAATTTATTTCCTTTAGATCAATTAAGCAATTAATTGTTTCAACATTACAGCTTGCACTCTGTATTGCTTATGAATGTGCTGAACGGTATTACATATAAAAGAAGAACACTGGATGCAATGTTTGGGTTGATGTCCAGAGTCAGACAGTGAGAGCAAACACTCTCTGTAAGCATTTCCCTTGAATATCCCACCCTCTTTGAATATGCATGTATGTCTGTCTGTCTGTCTGTCTGTCAGTCAGTCTGTCACTTCCTTGACACTTGGCTTCTAGACTTGCAGATCTATGCGGTGACTCCAGTGTCAGACATCTCTGATGTGCCTCAGCTGGAGCGTGTGCCTGAGAGGATCAAGAGCTTCTACCGCATAAACAATGTCAGCCGCTTCCACTATGACAGGCCTTTTCACAAGGGGCCCAAGGACCGCGAAAATGAGTTCAGGGTGAGCCAGCAGTGCCACTCTCTTCCATTTTTGCCTCACAGTTTACTGTTATTTTTACTGTATTTACATGCAACGCTAGTTAAAAACATGAAATGGATCAAACTCAAAAGTGCAGTTAGATTGAGCAGTATATCGACCACATATTTATACATATTCATGTCACAGAGACATCTTCTGAGTTAAAGTCAGAGGGCTGTCTTACTATATGATGACATACGCCAGCATGATTTTCTCTCTGTAGGTAGCAAGTTGCTTTGTTGAAAACCTAAAACTTGTGAAATTAGGTATTCACACAGATATATCTCTCTTGTGTAGCAGCCTTTGCAATTGCAACTTACAGAAGTCCCTGTCTGAACCACAGGTGCATTAGTCATAAACACTGCAGAATGATGTAACGTGGCAAGAGAAAAAGTTTCCAAAATCATGACGACATGAGCCAGAGACAGAAAACTGCATTAGCATCAAGGAAATGACCATCAAATTGAATGAGTTTCTCAGTCTTAAAAACTGCTTTAACTACTATATCCTTTTATATTGTATTTAGGGCTACAACTAATTACTACTTTTAGTACTTATTAATTCATCAATCATTTTTGTCAGAAAATAGTGAAGATTGCCCTTCAGCATTTTCTAGACCCCATTAATAGTCTTCAAATTCATTTCATGTATTTATTTAATTTATTGGCTTATTTAAAACAGGGACAGTGTGCAATAAATGTGCAATAAATATATCACAATGGCAATTTCCATCTGTTATCCCTGGGCGTGTACATAATGCACATTAAACTATATAAAAATGATAATTCCACGTAATAAATACACATGTAGGATAGACCAGTGTATTCATTCAGAGACAAATGTAGAAAAAATGGAAATATATATATATATATATATATATATATATATATATATATATATATATATAAATATATAGAAGAAATGTTGTTTTTGTCCAGCCAACTGTTCAAAACCCAGTGATATTCAATTTACAATAATATGAAACAGAAAAACAACATTTTAAGGAGCAGTTAACAAAAGGAAATTACTTTGAACAATTTACAGATGATCACAATTGTTGGTGATTAATTTTCTATTCATCATCTAATCAATTAATCATTTTAGCGTTTTAGTTCTTACTTTACTCACCCACTTGTATCTAGTCCAAGTACAGACAACATTGCTCTAGAGACCTCGACCAGTCATGATAATGTACTGTAGTTTCCTCTGACACAGTAACCTAAATTTGAAATCAAACCAGGACTTTTACTCTCCACTGAACTGACCTACATGCTTCACTAAAACACAGTTTTGAGGTTTCCCAGTCTATTATTATTTACCTGTTACACACATTCAGTTACCATATTGTGATGGTAGATAGTTCATAGTAGACTGCATAACCTCTGTTCTCTGTTCTGCGTGTTTCAACAGAGTTTGTGGATTGAGAGAACAACGCTGATCCTCTCTCGTCCTCTCCCCGGGATCTCCCGCTGGGCGGAGGTGGAAAGGAGAGAAGTGGTGAGAAGCTCAAACATTCACTCTCGGTCATCTTATGCTGCACCTACTGCCAACTGAGAGATGCAAGACAGTTTTCTCCATCTCTTACAACAAATGTGAAGTCGGAATAGGTTAGATTGACTAAGGTGAAGTCATATACACATACCTCCCCTTTTATCATGTATATATTTATTTGCAGATGGAGGTGAGCCCTCTGGAGAATGCCATTTATGTGGTGGAGAATAAAACCCAGGAGCTGCGGACTCTGATCAGCCAGTACCAACACAGACAGCATCATGGCAACATCAACCCGCTCAGCATGTGCCTAAACGGGGTCATAGATGCTGCTGTGAATGGAGGCATCGCCAGATATCAGGAGGTAGCGGGAAATTAATGGGTAGATTTATCGATTTTGATATATGAATTGAACTGGTGTAGTGAGAGATCCTCATCTATTGACTTCTCTTCTACAAAAGGCCTTCTTTGATAAGGACTACATCAGCAGTCACCCAGAAGACACGGAGAGGATCACGCATCTGAAGGATTTGATGCAAGAACTGGTCAGACTGAGTTGAATTTTATTATATGTGTAACTGCTAGTTAAACTGACCTGCATGATAGTGGTGCAAACATCCTCTTCAGTGCTTTTTCTCTTCTGATTTCTTGTCAACAGGTACACATTCTCGGGGTGGGGTTGGCTGTTCATGAGAAGCTGGTACATCCAGAAATGCGCCCCCTGCACAAAAAGCTTGTAGACCAGTTTCACATGATGAGGACAGGTTTACATCATGTGAGTACTCCCACCTTTTCATTTTTATTCTTGCTGACAAACGGGCACATTATGTGAGTCTCTTATTCATGCATCCATATGTGTGATAAAGTAATTTAGGTGTGGCTTTAATGCATGTGTGAGCAGTGTAAATATTCAGAGCAGTATATGGTTGGGTCCCTGCAGGGTGTGCCCGGCGTGGACCGATTCGGCCCTGCAGGCTGCCAAGGGGTCAATTCTCCAAGAGGCATTCTCTCCTCCCACAGCCACATGAGCCCTGAGAGTGTCCGCCTCATACACAGACACAGGTCAGTCACACAAGAGGCACACACGCACTCCCATACATACACTGACACACATTTATGAACATCCATGTACATACGGAGATAAATATTTCACAGTCTTCAACATTGTCTCTATCCTGCAGCCCTCTGAATCTTCAGAGTTCAATTCGTCACTCGTCCTCCTCCCTGTCCTCACACACATCGAGTGAGGCAGGAAACCTCGTCATAATGACCGACGGCCTGATGGGGGAGCACCCGGAGGAGGCATTACACATGCAGGTAAGGCTTGAAATAACAAACACACTCAGGCATGGATGTAGTAGACATGGTGTGAATTTGTAATGCTCATTATAAAGCTTAACTCACATGAAAACTGGTCTGTTCAGGATGTAAAACATTCTATAATACTCGTACATTTACATTTGTGAGTATTAACATTGATACTGTAACTGACAACGGCATTTTAATCCTGCTGTCTCAATGCACAACTTTATATTATTAGTTTCCTGTCTGCTAGATAAAAGAAAAAGGGCAGATACACCAAATACAGCAAATCATTTTTTTCTTAATAAACAATGCTTTTTACTTCTTAAAAAAAAATAATTTCTTTTACAATATATTTTGTTTTGCAGCCGAGCCCCTCCTCCTCCAGCCTGAGCTCAATTCGCTCCAACTCTTCCCAGATTATTAACTCTGCTCCCTCAAGTGCCAGAGGTAAGTAAGAAAGCCACGTCAGAGATGGATGCAGAGACTGAAATAATCATTACTGTATACTGCCCAAATCTCCATATTGGTGTATATTATATACATATTTATGAAGGTTTTATTAATAACAGATGCATGAGATTTCAAAAATACATTCATGAAACTGCAAAAGGTAGCAAGAAAGAAAAAACCCACAAATGTAGAGCGTCAATACATCTCTGTTACATATAATGAGGTTGCTGCAAGAAGAAATAATACATTTCCACATCTTTTCTCTGTCCAGGCTCTCCATCCTTGCCCGATAAGGCCAAACACAACCGGGAAGTGATGATACTGTTGCCGTCTCATCGTGAGAGGGTCAACAATTCCATGTACTACAACATGGCAGAGAATGGACAGGTGGGACAGATCTACAGCACCATAATGGTGCATTGATGTGCAGAACATACCGGATGCCAAATGTATTCGTACTCACTCAAATGAGTGGGTGTTTAATGTTCATAAGAAAGTTTTCAATTTGTTTTTAGCTCACCATTAAAAAAATAACAAAAACAGCTGTTGCTAGCCTATAATAATACATTCTGTATTACAGAACAACCACATGCAGCGTGCCTTACTTCAGCAAATAAGCCCCTGTAAGCCGTGTGCTGATCCTCACATGAATCTACCAGAGAAAGGTAACGTAACACAAACAGGTTTAATTGTATAGTATTATGTACTTGAGATGTATCACAGTGTGTGTTGACATGTTTATGTATTTCCCCTCCAGTCTTTCCCAACGCTCCCAACAGCTGGAGTCTGGATGGAGAGAACAGGGAGCAGGTGTCCTACATGCCAGCTTCTAGCGGAGGGGTAATCATGCCCCCTGTCCCACCCAGGTCCTTCCCACCAGGTACTTTCTCCTTTTACTTTGCACTCTGGGTATTTTATAGGGGTGGGAACCTTTGAGATGTAGGCTGGATTTTAATGGCTATTTAAGACCTTTACATAAGAATGTATACATTATTTTTTTCCTCACATGAATTTAACTTTGCAGGACATTTCCTGATGCACTGTGATGCATTTCACCACCAGAACAGCGACCCTCCCCCTGCCCTGCCTGTCCGTTCACTTCGAAAGGTACAGCCATCAGAGAAATAAAACTAGTGTAGTCATAAAATATCAAACAGCAGACGCAAACAGCATGACAGCAAAGGTTTGGCTTCTCTTCCTCCTCATCCTCCTGCTTCTTCCTTTTCACTTTCCTCTTCTCCTTGTTCCTCTTTATTTCAATTAATACAAGTAACTCATTTAGATTTAATGCTGAAAATGTAATCCTAGCTTTGGAAAAGACATTTTCAAGTGTTTAAATTACATTCTGAAAAGACAATGCATTTGCAGAAGCTTCTATTTCCCAAGTTGTCAACTCCAACACATTGTCTTCACATACAGTCAGTTTGTTAAAAATACACTATAGCAATGCCTGATAATTGAGGGTTGACACAGTATTTGTTTCACTCTAGTAGTCGAGTGATAATTACAAATCAATTTTCAAGTGCCTCCATGTCTAAAATATGAACAATCTCAGAATAATGAAGTTGTTGTGGACTCTATCTTTTTTCATTTGCAAATTGTAATTCCAATATTTCTGACAGCATGTGAAGGCAGCTTGAGTAGTGTTAAAATTCAGGTTGTCGTTACAACACCAGACTCTCCGTCCTTTACTGTAAGCCAAGAGAAATACACCCATGACACCAACTTTCTCTCTGATTATTTCCCTCACCAGTCTCCTCTCCACCCGATCCCTGGCTCCCCCACCAGTCCTCAGTCAGCTTTGGGTGGCAGTAACTCCACTCTGTCAGGCAGCGCCAGCAGTGGTGTTTCCTCTCTGAGTGAGAGTAACTTTGGAGGCCAGTATCCAGACCCCGGCCCCATCAGGAGCGATGCATTGGAGCCTCTTCCCAGTCACCTGTGGTCTCCCCCTGATGAATACCTGGCCTCTCCCTACCTGCACATCCACTATGGCGGACCAGAGATTGAATCCATGGACCAGGTCCGCCCCTTCCACTATCGCAGCCCCACCTCGCACCCACACAATCACCCGCATCCTCACGCTCACGCACACCCCGGACTTGACAGCCACTCCCACGGGCCGCCGCCTCACCATCACGCTCCCATTCACGGCCCCCACCACATCCCTTACCGCAGGCCTCAGCCTCCAGCCGTGCCGCCTAAACCCTATCTGAGAGAAGGCTGCATCCCTGAAGAGGAGCTGCAACCTCAGCCTATCCCGCTGCCCCGCAGGATCTTCCACTCCCCTCATGGCCACCGGGAGGACCAGGGGAAACACCCATGGGAGCAGTGCATCAGCGAGGAGCACGAGGAGACCCAGTAATGAGGAGGCTCCAGCTATACTCCAGTTAGAGCTTTCTTCTCATTGTCTTCTTCCCCTCATTTGCACTGAGTTAAAGTTATCAGTAACAGGAAGAGTCCACTGTGAATGCGTGGAGTGTGTTCACTTGACCTTCTGTGATTTACTTTCAGTGCACATGAAGGAAAGAAAAGAGTGAGTTAACCTCGATGAATCTATTGTACGAGGCAAAACTGCTGTCACTGCTCCGTGTGGCCTCATAGATATAACTAAAAGATATGTATCTGTTGAACAATAAGACAGATTAACTCTGTTCAGAAATTGATATTGATTGTACACAGTTGTACAACTCGTCTGTGAGCATGTTTTTCCATTTGAGAATAATATGACAACCGTTTTGTGAAATACAACAACCATCATGATAACAAACGTGATCCCAGGTGCAGTAAGCTCTGAACTTTCTTAATTTTGCTTTTCATGGCACTTTCACAATACGAGGCAACGACCGAATTCTATGCTTTAAATGCTTCATACATATGAATTCTTATTTTGATAAATAAATACATAATATAAAATACATTATAGTGTTTTTAAAAGCTTATGTCCATTATGTTTTTCAAAACACTGTTAAGTGCTCCTTAATAGTGCATCATATCAAATGGCACACTCTGATGTGTTGCTGCCGGGTTGTAATGACTCGCAGGTCTCTAAGGATGGACTTGCAGCTCTACTATCGGACCGGCATCTCAAGGTACACAAACTTCAGTCACTGACGATTTCCCTTCCGTACCATTGTGTATGGAAACCCACGTGAATGTATTCAGATGAGATGTTTTATTTGTATTACACAAGCTGCAGTGCTGTTTTTTTTTGTTAAAGTGCTCTAAGTTCAGTCTGTGTTGAAGAAGTCTCTATTTGTCTCTTTTATGTGACAAAGATATCTCGAGAGGAAGAAGAGGGGAAACTAAGGACAGTGACAGACATTTCATGTTTTATGTTCATGGTGAATGAAGACGGGATGGCACGAGAACTATCCATCCTTCAACCACCTGCTGGACTCTGAAAACTAACACCATTCTCTCTCTCTTTCTCCATCCATCTTTTCCCTTCTCTCTGTGGTTGTCAGATCATGTTAAGCAGTGAGAGCTGGACCTGGACAGCTGCAGTGGCATTGCATTATGTCTGATGACACTGTCTAGATTCCCGCCCACTGAGTGGCGAGTCAAGGAGCCCACTCAGACAGCGTTAGAATCGCCTACCTGCCTTAAGTGCACTCAAATGCAGTTTGACCTCTCATCTGGACTGTGAGAAGCTCATTTAGTGAAAGCCGTTCCCCTTTTCATTCTGTTCACTATATGCTCCCTGAAGAAAAAAAAAGATATCTGCCTAGTGATGTTTTGTATGGTTTTGTCCCGCTTTGGTTTCAGGTTGTTGTTTGGTTTGTAGCGCTAATATTTCCTATCCTGCCTGCAGCTCTTTCTCAATCACCTTTCTGTTGTGTGAAAACTAATAATGTATTTCAGAAGAACGCTGAAGCCTGGACTGAGAGAGAGAAGTTTACTTTTTGGGAGCAGAAGAACTGCGCTGCTTATTACAATGGGTTGGAAGGATATAGCTAATATTTTAACAATTACTTGTTTTCCTGGTTGTTTCTTTTGCAGGTGGATGCTTTGTGTTACTGTACATCAAGTTGTCAGCTGACTAGACAACATCTATTTTTGTATGTGAGATCATCAGTTGTGTGAACTTGTTTCAGAAACCGTACCGAGACAGAGGACCCAGGTACTGCATCAGCTGTTATGCTTTGTATGGAGATGAACCTGAGGTTAGATATATACAGTATGTGGTTATCTTTTGTGAGCCTGATGGCACCGAGGATAACTGGTAACTAAAGTGATACTCAAAATATAGGTACAATAGAATTTTTCAATGTAAATTCTGTTATTGTACATACAGCAGTATTGTGAAATATTTTTGAGAATTATTGCAGACGCCCTAAAAAGGTTTATTGTTGTTTTGTGTATATACATGTATTCCAGAGATCAGTGTAATTGATAAATATCTATAATCAGTGTTTGAAAAAGGACAAATCCATTCGACTGTGGCTGTCTCCACCATTCTTGACTTTGAGTCTTCTCATATAAATACTTTATACACTTTTCAATGTGCTTTCCTGTACATATGGTGTTAGCATGATCAAACAGTGTTTGGTTGTAAAAGTGGTTTTCCTACTCCCATAACTGCTGTGGTATGGAATTCATTAACGATGCCAAACATTAAAGACAATCTTTTATCAGCTCTAACTCTTCCTTCTTACCTTTGCTGTGCTGTGCTTGGTGTAGCAGTATGTCAAGTGGACAGTAGAGTGCACTGTTTGTCATGAAAATACATGAAGCGGACTTTTTTTATTGCACCATCAAAAAGGCACATGTCATATGCAAGTGAATACAGATTACAACAACAACTAAAAACACCAAGTGAGTAATATTAATAACAAACAAATAGGAAATGAATATTAAAAAGAAATGAAAAAGTGGTCAATCAGGCTACATAGATTTTTTTTTAACAGATGTAGGCCGTGTCGATCTTTATAACATTTCACATTTTTTTGATTAAATGTGCAGCAAACATCAGACTAGGTTAAACAAAAAAATGACAACTGTGTATGAATTATTTATATAATTTCCAAAAATAATTACATTATTATTATTATATATTATTTCCTAACTCTGCTTTCTTGTCTTCCAATTGGACACCAAACCTCATATTTTAAGATGTTATAATTGGAATATTTTAATCATCATAAGTCATCTAATATTGAAAAGCATCCCAAAAGGTCTTAGTTACTATAATCTTCATTATGGACATATTAGAGCATGGAAAAGAGCCAGATATTAAGTTGGTGTAAGTCCAAAAACAGCCAAAAGAGGGTAAATAATGGACTTGCAATCACCATTTGACCAGAAACAGGACTACACATAATATAATATAAATATTAAAAGTGTGTGTGTGTGTGTGTGAGAGAGAGTCTCTGTGTGTGTCTGTGTGTGTGCGTTTTAATGCATCCACATTATTATTGATTTATTAATATGTACTGTATCTTACTTGTTAGCAAAATTGTGTGCAAAGTAGTCTCAAATTCTGAAATGAAATACTCAAGTTAAGTACAAGTACCTTCAATTTGTACTTAAGTACAGTACTCGAGTATTTGTACTTAGTTTCATTCCACCACTGATGTGCTTAAAGTGTGTTTGTCTTGGTGCACACAACCCCTGGGTCCACCATAGAATAAAAAATATGGAAAAAAGAAAACAAACGCTTTCACTGCAGTGACAGCTAGGGTCCCTGCTCTCACCAGCTCAAGCTTCTGTTACTAACCTCATCCGTCAAATCTTTTTCTTTGATACATGACAATGCAGTTGGAAGTTTTATTTGTTTATAGAAAGAAATGAAAAAAAGTGTGGTTTGTGTTATAAATCAGGTTCAAGGTTGCTTTAGCCAGTCTTTCTGCAAGTATCATGAACATGGATCTACTTCAAAGTCAGTTTCCACCATGTCGGTAATGATTATGTGTGGCCTACAGATGGCACAAGTCACCCATTATGAATTCCTGGAGAATATAGAAATAATCAGAATTAAAGTAGAATTGCTATATTAATGGTAGATCTTTTGAAGGTATTTTACCTCATTCAGTAGCTTTTACAGTTTTTTTCAAAAATTGTTGTTATAGTGAGAAGATAGATAGATAGATAGATAGATAGATAGATAGATAGATAGATAGATAGATAGATAGATAGATAGATAGAGAAAATCAATGAAAGAATTCCAAGGCTCTGTCACATTTTAGCCTTGCCGTACACTGGACTTAGGTTGAATAACCCTGAAGTTGTAAGTGTAGGCTGTGTGTCTGTTTGCCTCTGAAATGTGTCTGGTAACAATGAGGACTGTGCACTCTCCGTGTCTCGCATATCCATGATGCAGTCACAGAAAAAAGGAGAGTTGAGATGAAAGGATCCTAGCTGCCTCTCCAGAGGATGATGAGGCTGTGGTACATGCTGATGCAGATACTGAATTTCATTTTTACAGTGTCACTGTGGCTCCTCTTATTTTTTGCATCTCCCTCTTTTTGTGCCTTTTTTCTTTCTTCATCGCAAACTCCTCTGTCTTAAAGTCTCACTGAATTTTGTCTTAAGGGACGTACAGTGAGGGAATTCAGTATAATTATGTGGTCTCCACACTGAATCTGCTTTTGTTTGTGCACACACAATGTATGACATAGTGGTTGAGTTCTACCCTCTTCTGGGGTTGCATCCTATCCTTCTGCTATTATTGTTTGGGGCACAAGAGCATAATGATGTAAAAAGCATCTCTCATACATCCTGGCAACCGAAATGACAAGCTGCCATCCAGCCTTCTGTTTGGGGAAAACAAAAATAACCTGGATCTGCCATCGCATCTCTTTGTGTATACTGTTTCTAACTGAATGTGTTCTTGTGCTACAACATTAATTTGACACAGATTTGATTCAAGTACTTTGTCTACTGTTTGAATGCTTGTGAAAAAGCGAGCAGTGCACCAGTGTGCTACAAATTAAGGTAGAGAGAGATTTTAAAAAAACAAGGAGACAAATACATCAGGAAACAAAGACTTTTAATGAATGAAACAATACTAATAAATAAAGATTAAACAAGTTGCACATTCAAAATAAAATCCAACAAAAAGAACATAACACTGAACAGTAAAGTACAGTACCATAGCACAGATTATTAAAAAAGAAAATCCCCGCCCCCAAACATTTACAAATTTTCTTAAAAACTTCAAGAGGCAAACAGACATTGTATAAAAGCATCATACAGTAGAGTATTTGTCATCTGAGTATAATTTACAAATTTATTGAAGGATAAATAATTATAGCTGATCTCTAACTTGAGATACACATGTGAAAACTGTAATTTAAACATGTATTTCTCAGGTGAGGTTCCAGCCCTTCTCTAAGTGATCAATAACAGTGATGAGGTGACAATGAAAGCAGTCCATCAATTCATGGGAAACTCACAAATTATCTATAATGTAAATAACTTTTAATAGCTTTATCCACATCTCCATTGGTCTCTCCTCTCTTGGTGCATCATAGAATAAAAGTCAAGAGCATCGCTGCCAGCGGATATGGCTACATCAGGCGTTTTGTGAAAGAACACTGCAGCTGTCCTTAATTTGACTCTCCAGAGCTCAGAGTCTGCATCAGTATGGAGCAAACTTCTGTCTCTCTGGCTTTTTGATGCAGTTGACTGAGGAGATTTTGGTGGTGTAGGCGGCCAGGGTGGTGTGGGAGGGCGATGCAGTGACGGCCATGGTGGGGCCAGGACTAGACAGAGTCAGAAAGGGGACAGACTTCATCCCTAGCAGACCGGAGAGGGGCATGGCCCCGTATGGGGTGCCGAGCATATGAGCAGGAGTCAGGGTGCCCATTGTGGCCATGGTGGGTGCAGGGGAGGCAGCTGGGGAGGCTGGCTGGGTGAAGGCCATGTTGAGGTCAACCGGAGCTGCCATAGTTGCTGCCTGCGCTGTGGATTTGGCAGTCTCTAAACTATGATGGCAGAGATAGCAGGAGGGCGGATAGGGAGATGAGGAGAAAAGACACAGAATGAAGATTAGAGGATTATACTGTTGCTGCAACAATGGCCAAAGGGTCTGGACATTTTTAAAGAGGAACACCATAGATTTTACAAATCAAAGTCTTGGTCTTGGGGAGCACAATTGCATATGTTAAAACAGCTGTTTAAAGCCTTTTGTAGCTCCAGAAAGAGCTGCACGAAAATTGAATAAACTGCCTCAAGTGATGTCACTTGAGTCAGCACTGGTTAAAAGCACTTGTAACAATTTGGCCACAAGTTAGCCATATACTCTTGCAGTATTGTAACTTGTAATGCAACAACGTTTTTTAATTTCAACTGACCTACATTTTATTTTTATCTAAGTACATTTTGAGTAAAATCAAGTTGTACTCTTTCCATCCTTGCAAATAGGTGCATTTATGAAAGTCAAGTATTGGAAAAGATAATTAAGAAAAGAGCTGCACTGCAAATACTGAATTCCACTGCTTCTATGTTGTATAATACAACCAGGATTTTACTCATTCCCTCAAGGCCAATTACCAGCAGCACAAGGACATGCCTCATTATTACTTATCACTCCACAGCGTAACCTTTGACCCTTTTAAATCAATGCATTTCTCTCAGGTCTGCACTTGTGTTGACTCATTAGATGGCTGTACGCTGGGCCTTACCAGGAGGTAATGAGGTACTGGGCCAAGTTGATGCTGACCGGTGTTCCCGTGATAGTGACATGACGGTCACTTGTACCGTCCAGTTGACTGCCGATCTTGATCTGAGCTCCTGACACCTGCCGGATCTCGTTGATTTTAGTGCCCTGACGGCCGATGATTGAGCCGATCAGCTGCAAAATAACAGAGGCAGAGACAGAACAGTCAGTTTGATGGAAAAACGGTTCAATAAATCATTTGACTGATTGCAGCTTTTTCTTATTGTTGGTTGTAAACTGTCTCTGTCGAAAAGGCCAAAAGCAAAAAAACTAGAACAATAAATGAAAAAAGTGCTGTGCTGTTGGGCTGACTTAATGCAGTCCACTTCAAATATTGCAATTGCATTGTCTTCAGTAGATTGGTCATCCATCATGCATGTCAAAAGCACTTTTTTTACCCCCAGAGTCTTCCTTAATTGCTACTGTGTGTGCACCGGTAAAAGAGACGAGAGAAGGCACATTTGCCTCTCATTAATCTGAGTGGCTAAAAGGTTATTGATTCCTTAGAGTGGTGATGACTTCCCAAACAAATCACTTCCCAAACACATGCCAGCTAGATGCATCTCTGCACTAATGGAAAACATAATGGGAAAATAACTCAAATATATAACATACAGTCCCATTGGCTTGAGCGTTATTTCTGCTGAGAGTAGATTACAAAATGACATGAGTTTTATTGCATTCCAAAATACATTATCACTTTTTTTCTGCTTTCATTACCCTTCCTGGACCCCTGCCTATTAGTGACAATAGATATTTAACAGAGCCAAAGCTCGGGGCTGCATATCAGCTCAAGTGCAGGGTGTCAGGGCTCAGTGACAGGGTTATACTGCCAGTATATAGTGAGTGAGACAGACAGTGATGAAGTACTTGTAGTATGCGTGTGTGCTGGCAGCTTAACAGCGGCTGAAGCATAGGTAGAAACACACACATGGTGCATTTCACATTCCTTTCCTGAGAAGTAAGCAGCCTGTTCCACAATGTCTGATTTGTCACACAGCGACCTGGTTGGTCTGCCTGGCTATTATTGGCTCAGCAGTTCATTCAGGGGGGGAAGAGACACACTAAGAGCAGCCAGCCTAAAGAGCAACTCTAGAGACAATGACCACTACAGACGTCAAATCACAGATAACGTGTCTCTCCCACTGAGACCAAGAATCTCCACAGGACTCTGGCCTTTTACACCAGCTGTCAATAGACACCAGCTGTCAACAGCTCAACCACTTTGGTGTGCATGACCTCAGACAACAGCATTCCTATATGAACAATCTTTAAAAAATGCAACCTGAGCTAAATAAATGACACAGGAGACACCGCAGGTATGCTTGCTGTGGTGATTATTTTTCCCTAGCATTCAAATAACATTAATGCTGCACTACACTCCTGGTCTTCACCTAAAATGGCCTACATATTGTTGAGTTCCTGCTGAGGCAGTCATTTGAAAGGACACAGGAAGAGGGATGGGATGGTGAGGGTGCAGCCATTTTTCTTCCGGCTAAATCTTACTTGCACAACAGTACCGAACATACTGCTGACTGGGTGTAAGCTGTTTCTCAAAGCAACTGTGTGTGTGTGTGTGTGTGTGTGTGTGTGTGTGTGTGTGTGTGTGTGTTTGTGTTTGTGTGTGCACAGAGTGTACACAGTGCACAGAGTAGGATTGTGTGGTCGGCCTGAGGGGGGACGAAGGGCTGAGGAGGCTCAGTTATAGCTATAAGTCCTCTCTTCTGGAACAATAGCTGGAGCTTACAGCTGTCCCTGTCACGTATGGTGCTGGACTCCCTCACTCCTGATGCATTGTGCCACTGGTCAAGTGTGGGTTTACTTGGCTAAAAAAGCCTTCATGCATTTTAGAAATGTTGTTTAAGGGTTGTGGCTGTATTCTATAAAGTACAGTGAAACCTAATCAAACCAACCCTTGTTTTTACTGTCTTCTCTCTACTGTAACCTTTTTTTTTTTCTTTGTCGATACTTGTAATTGAAGTAAATTTTGAATCTGTTATTTTGACAGTACACAGCATTTCAGGTCATGATTTCCAACACAATTTAAAGAATAAGTAACTGGCAACATTATATATTTTTCTTATTGGTAACAAAGCCCATGAAAATACCAAAGAAAAGACCAAACAATTACAGTATTAGAACACACCAGTGAGCTACACTGTTGCACTGGGTGACATGTTTTCTGTAGTTTATTTTGAGTCAATCCCAAATACACCATCCTGCTGCTGTAAATACTTACATGCATGTACTATAAATCTGCAGTTGAAAATAGTCCCCAGCAAATGCACTATTTACTCCTGTTTGAGTAACGTTTGCTCATAGCTACAGTGGCTGGCTGTTTCAGGATATTTATTAGCCTTTTTAAAAAGCAAAACTATTTATTTGTGACCTGATTTTATAGATTAACGTCCTCATTAGGAAGTAATGAGGTTGAGAAAGTAATTGAGACATTTTTTTGTTCTGGTCTTTTTTTTATATAATGTGTTGACAGTGAGAAAAATACAGGACAAATGCCAGACTTATCATTTACTTTCCAACATTTAATTTTTTGTTTTTATACCAGACATAAAAGCTGCAAATTAAATCATAAATTATACATGGCTTCATTATAAATTTGACTTTCTAAATTAAATCCAAGCAAATTATTACAATTTATAGCCAGATGCACTCCGTCTAGACCAGCCAAACCAAATACCAGAGTGATCATCTGAAGGGAAATGGATTTGACTTTATTTTAAAGTGAATCTATGTGTCGTGATTTCTACTCTTAGATTGGAGAGACATTTGATCAAACCCTGGTGGGGGCTAAGTGAAGCGGGAAAGGATCTTTGTCTGTTTTCTTATTGGCTGTTTTGACAGCACACAGCCTCTAAGTAGGTCAGGGAACATGAGAGGATTTACTGAGCACTCATGGGAGTCACTCTATAAGAAACTGCAACTGCAGCCCAGACAATAATGCGAAAGGATCCATATCAGCTCAGAATCCCTTTAACCTTGTGTTAGTCTGAGGTTAGAATAATGAGGATAATTAGTAAGTTGCCAACATGTCTTCCTTCTCTTTTGAAGGCACACCAGACGCCTCTGCAGTTGCAGCTACTGCATCCATAATCACCTGCTCCTGTGCTGTGTGCATGTGGGATGAGCGCTGATTTCCTGTTCTTTTTCTTGCAGTTCCAATGGGAAAATACTAACAACGTGAAGAATAAAAAGTTATGTGTTGCTTTTGCTTACATCATTGGGAATAAGCAGCTCCTGAGATGTCTGAGAGTTGGAATCCATCCCTGATAGGAGAAAACACAAGCACTGACTGAATACAATTGACATATCATACATTTGAATATTCATTCAACTCCTGTAGTTAGTGGAGCCACACAAGCTTTCATTGATATGCCGGAAAAACCCTTTGAGTGGGGAACTGATAGATATAGTGAAACAGTTAATTTCCATTTTAATGGACTGATGTTTAACACGCCACTCATTCATTTTCTTCTCCCAGTTCTCTGACTCTTCTAACTTATCATTTCAAATAATAATTTCTATGAGAGAGCTATAAAACCTTGTCTCTTCCTTTCTTACTGACACAAGCACATTATCAGTACAGCTAATGACAACCTCTATTTCTCAGGTCTAAAGGTATATTCAAAATCTACAACAAGTTCCAGATGAAGGACCAAAAACAAAACTCTTCAACCTGCTTATTTTATTTTATTTTTTAAATAAACCGATTGAATACTGACTATACTGACTGCTTTACATACCAGGTATGATAGTCGTTGCAGGCTGGGCCATTTGACTCAGGCCTTGCTGCATTGACAGCTGATGTAGCTTGGCCATCTGTAAAACAGCAAGCAGAACTTCATGCAGTGTACACTAAGCCATAAACTATTTATGTTATATAAATTATAATATTTCTACAAATGGTCATACTGTACCTCTGAGTGTGGAATGCCATATTGGTTTTGCAAAGTGTAGGCCTGAAAGAGAGCATCCTGCATTAGGCAAATTATAGCTATAAACCATCACACACAGGAAATAAATCTGCAGCCTCTTAATGGAAGTGCCTTACTGTCAATACATGCCTGTTTTGTTTTTTTAGAATAAGAGAAATGAGCGTTTATAGTTCAGCTCTGAACTAGACATACTTACTCTCCTCCAGTGGTCTCTACCAATGCAGGTACCATAGTTTGGGTTTAATTTAGTCAGGTTTTGAAATACCCATGTCTGAAAATTGAATTTTGCTTGTGGTTCTCACAGCATTAAAAAAAGACAAAAGATTCAACAAGAACATCTCTTTCAAGAACTCCCAAAAAAGAACATTAGTATTAAAAGGTCGTTTTCAAAACAAAATCCCTATTTTCTCCATCCTATTGTGATGGTAACAAGCACTTAAAAGCTTAAATATCTAAAAACCAGGATAAATAAAGCTAAAAGTATCTGCATGGCTAGATACCGCTAGATGTATGGGAAAAAATATTTTCTGTAATTTAGAACCCTTGACCCTTTTTTAAAACATGTATTACTTACAAATAGTTCCTCTTTTGTGCTGTAACAAATTATTTGTGCAATCCTGCATGTTGGCCGCATCTTCTTTATCTCTACCTGCGGGATTGCCCATCCCCCATCATCTTAAATAATGCAGACTCACATATGTTAACCCCCCTTTCTCTCACTCCGCCCAGCAATACTCGCTTTAACTTAATTTATATCTTTCCATCCATCCAAACATCCATCTGTCTAACTATTCTAACTCAATTCTGCCTGACGCCAGCTGTCTGGCTACTATTACCAGTCCATCATAAATGGTCATAAACTGGAGAGGAGAGCTTGGTCATTACAATGAATTAGTACAGTACATTAGAGCTGTGTTTATACAGGAAAGCAAAAAAATTACCACAAATTAGTAACAATAATCTTTCAATTTACAGCATGAGTGATCTAAATGATAAAATCTTTATATTTCATTACCCACATTTTTTTTTTTTTTTTTTATCTAGCACTGATTTGTCAGAGGCTGCTGTTTCTGTTCTGATATTATGACAGTACTTGCTATTGCTGTCATGGGAAGAATATTCCTAAAGCCAAAATTGTTTCTGGTGCAGTGCTAGGCAGGACTAAAAAAGAGACTGTGGAGGTGGTGTGTGATGGCATCATGTTTCAGGAGGGGTTATAGCTCTTACGACAGGGTAGAACAATAGCTGCAGCTTACGCTCAGCTGTTGTTTTTAATGCCTCATGCCAGATGATGGACTGGGTGGACATACCACACAACCCTCAGATCCTCACAGCCCCTGAAACTCATTCCTGCTCTCAGCAGTGAAGACCAGCTTCTGGAGAGATCTTTATATTTTATACTGAATATGAATCATTAATGGATCTTTAGTTACCTGCTGGAGGTCCAGGCCCCCTTGAGTGACGGAGTACAGTGGGTGGGGTGCAAATTCTGATGCCTCATACACCTACAAATACACAAAAGAAGTACAAAAGGAAAATGTGTAGCTCATTACTGAAATAGCTTCATGTTATAAAGGCCAGATTTAATTTTGCAATGGAAGTGATATTTATTGAATGTAAATGTGTTCTTACCAGCTGAAACCTTCCATGGTGAATATAATGTGAAAATAATGAATACAAAACTTCCAATTTCATTTTTCCCCTGCTGTTTCACCACAGATCAAATTTGGTCTGAGATGAGCTCTCGAGGCTGCATTTCTGACACTTTAACACAGCTAACAGGCTTATAGGCCATGACTCATCCGCAGACCCTTTCCCACTCCACTTCATTTTCTCCTCTGACAAATTATATAAATGTCCCTTAGCTCTGTGCTGCCTTCATTACGGCATCTCCCAGTGACCAGGACCTCACCCCGGGTTTAATTTGATAGCTTGTTATGGGGAATATCAAAAACACAAATCCATTCCATGAATTGACCAAGGTTTGAGACAGCACAAACACTACCAGAACTGCTGACAGCTATGCAGAATATCTGACTGCTGCTGTAGCCAGGGGAGACGGCAGGTCTCCAGTCTCGCTGGCTAATCTTGTGAATTTGCTCCATGGGAGGGTGGCTATCTGTCCTGTCTCAAACAGCAGCCTGTATACCACTCAACCTCACCCTCAGAATCCAATCCCCCACCAGGGAGCACTTGCATTAGTCTTTTTTCACCAGAGTGAGCCAAGAACCTCCATGTAAGAATACCTTCTCCAAATATTCACATATACATATACATACATATACAATGAACATTTGTAGTTTCATGTAAGTTAGGAAGGTGCTAATCCAGTGGTTCTCAAACTGTTTTGCCAGAGAACCACTGTGCTAGCATGTCATAGATAAGCTACCCAACTTGTGTGGTAAAATCTCTCACCTGGTTCCCAGCGATGAGGAGGGCAGCGGGTGAGGGGCTGGGTCGGTAGGGGATGGTGGCGCCCTTCGGGGGAGACTAAGAAGTCAAAATCAAGACAAGGGGTAAGAGGTTGTAATAAATATTTATTATAAATATCATAGACATTAATACACTCTCACATCGGCTCTGAAATGACCTCAGCACTTCTGCTGAGTGAGGCACTAAGTGCAAATGGTGTGTACATATACAATAATGTACAATATATACGATACATTCAATAACAATAAATTAAAAACTAAACAGCTACAACACTGACATTATTCCCTTCCTTGTTTCCCTTATGATAATATTAGTCATTCATTGAATTATTGAAGCAGTGTAGTGAGAGTTCTTTGTTGATAATAGCTCTGAGCTTTAGTTTGCATCGGAGCTGCTGGCTCCGCAGTGGATTGCCCTCTGGATAATTCATGCATCCACTGACAAGGAGACATTTGAAGATAAAAACACCAATGAGAAAAGAAGATAATACAGTGTACATGACACGTATATCTTATCGAGTAACTGCAATGTTGGCAATACTGTTTTTGGGTTTAAAATGTAGAGCATCTTTTCTGCGGGAGAAGTCACAGCAATTTCTTTGTATAACTTTGCATAATTTAAATCTTAAAGCCAAAAGCAAGAAGCCGCTGGTACAGAATCCTAATGAAACTTGCAAGCCTTTGAAGAAAGCCCTAGAAAACTGGATCAAACTAGCAATTAGTCAGTGAGGTCCAGCTGCAATGCTAAAACAAAAAGGACTTGTGCACGTCCATGAACACACAGGGAGAAACTGTGCTTGGGGTTGTTTTTCTCTTATCTCTTCGATTTTCTCAAGAGAGCTGTTGTCTAAAGATGGAAAGATTTTGCTGCAGGCCCGTTTGTTTTCTGTTAGCAGCTTAGGGTCCTCTTCCACAATACTAAGCTCTGGCCTGAGAGCTGCACCTTTTGACTCCATCCGATTGTCTCACCCGGAAGATTAAAGCACAAAAGGTCAAAACAATAAAGAAAACAATGTACTTCCTTGTTATTTCTTAGATTAAATGAGGATCATTTTACAGAATCTGTGTTCAGCAGTCGACTTCTATGCAACACAGTCAACGGTAGCATTACATAACACAGAAGACTAACACAGCCTACTAAAAATGAATGTCTGCTGCAATGGAATAAACAATCACTTCATACTGGCGAAAACATGCATGTCAACAGCAATCATTTCCTTCACATAGCTGCAGCAGCAGAACTCTCACAACATGTCAGCTTGGTGTGGGTATGTGGAGTAAAGAGAGGAATTGTACGCTTCCTACCTCCAGGATTACTGTGCAGATGAGCTTGACACACTGGATTACAGACTCCTGATTTCCAGATATCGTCACCCCTCGCTCAGTAGAGTTGGGCAGCAAATCCCCTGCCACCTGTATCTGAGCTCCAGTGCTCTGCAAATGATAGGGGTTTTAAAAAAAGATTAGTTTCATTCCGGAGATAAGACAAGCCGTTATTATTCTGCCATTGCTCCTTTCTGTGCCTCCCTGCTGGCTTTGCTAACCTTATATTTTACAATGACAAAGACCAAATGCGCTGTAGTGCCAATTCCTGTCAGGATAGAGATAAATGAAAAGTCACCCATGGTCAACAAATGTAATTCTCTCAATTGTAGCTGATATATTCCCAATAAATCATGTCTACAGGCAAAAAGGACTGTTTTTAAAGATGCATCTACATTTGCTGATGTCTCTATCAAACTGCTGGGTTTTTAGAGGCTATTATTGAACTACACACATCACAAAATGCTTCTGTAAGTGAGCATGTGTCCTGTGGCAACCAAACAAACAAAACAAGTCCGTAACAGTAACAAATTTGGGTTATGAACATGACAACAAAATCCATCTAACCACAGAAAATTGACTGGATGCCATTGCCGGGCCAGTGAAGGTAAAGGCTAAAATGAGAGAGAGAGACTATTTGTAGATTGGTACAGAGCTAAAGTTAAAGTGTCAATCGTCTCTGGCAACAGATCTGATATGTTTAATCCTAATGTTTCAACTGGGCCTAGTCAGGAGTTTTTCCCCTTTCAAAGTTGCCACCGCTTAGTCATACTGTTTGTTGTGTTCAGTGATCTATCCACACTGTGTTGTCTTACTAATTTCCTGCCTTCAATCCAATTTTAGTGTGGTGCCAACCTACTGACGGAAATATCTCAACAACAATACTGTATAGACATTTAAATTCCTCGGAGGACTTATTGATGACGCCGGGAATTTTCATCTAGCACCATCATTAGGTCAAAACATGAAGTTGTCCAACACTTTGGTTTGTGATTGAATACCTAAAACTAACATTTCCATTAGCCTCAGATGTACTTTTGTGTTTGCTGCTAATTAGCAAATGTTAGCATGCTAACCAGATAAACTGAGATGGGGAACCTGGTAAATATTATTCCTGCCAAACATCAGCATCTTAGCTTTGTCATTGTGAGCATGTTAGCATCCTCAAAGCACAGCTGTGTCCAAGTAGCCTCACAGAGCTGCTAGCATGGCTGTAGAATCTTAGTCTTGTTATTCACAACTTAATAGTGTGCCTTTATAAATGTTGTGCAGTATATATGTCGTTTGTAGCTTTAATGCAATAAGCATGTTATGATCTATTATTTATGCTTTTTTACCATTTTTTCTGTAGATAAATATGATCACCACCTTATATTAATATATTTAAACTGTAAAGCAGTGGTTCTGAGTAAGAGCATCTAACATATAGCCTACCTAAAATATATGCAAGCAGCAGGACTTACGCTTACTGTATAGGGCACAAAATGCAGCAAGGCAAAAAACAACAACTGCACATTGTGGAAAAGGAACTATATATCCCTTCCAGCTGCAGTTTATTTTCCCTCATCTCCAGAAGCAAATTTTTTCTGTTCAAATTTCAATGTTTGTCCAGCCTGTGCAGCAAAGATGGGGAGGATGGAGTAGATTTGTGTTGTGGCTGCTCACCTCTCTGATCTCCTTTATCTTGGCCCCTCCCTTTCCGATGAGAGAGCCACACTGGCTGGCAGGGATGACCAGCCGCAGGGTGACTGGTGGCTTGGAGCTAATGGTGCCGTTGGCCACCAGCGCAGTCAGGTCCTGGAGGGAGATGTGGAGAAAGAAAAAATGTAGTGAGAGTCAGCAGAGTGAGAGAGAGAGAGAGAGAGAGACAGAGAGAGACAGAGAAAGTCTCAAAGGGAGTGAAAATGGAGGGAGAATTAGGACAATTAGTATTTGAATCCAGCTCATTTTATTGGTCAATTTAGGATCCACATTGATCCACTTTCCGCCTCAAAATCCCTAACTATGTAGAGAAAGGCAGGTGCTACAGTCATTATTGGGATAAACCAATCACAAAGCTGCCAAGCTCAATATCTACTGCATCAACATGCATTGAACATCAGAAAAAAGCACACAGAATCCATACTGGAAGTGTCAGGTGGAGCAGTGAGCAACGCAGTATCTACACCTAATTAACCTATGTATGTTTCACTATGTGCTGGGAGACCACAGGCTGGCCAGCAATGGAAGAGATCGGTCCAGTCCTGTGTGGGACCTTAAAAGGCTTTTTAATCATTCATATGAACCTGCTGAATTTCCATGAAAGGGGGCAACATTAAATGCAGCACCGGTGGTGTACAAATTGTGCTTTGAGATTTTCACTCTGCTGTATAAAACTGAGCCAGAACTTGCCACTTCCTACCGTAAGCACACTCAACCTGCTCACCTTGGGAATTCTTTTCACAGATCTTTTGTAAAGAACTGATTGAGAGCACATAATGTGAAAAAAAATATCTAATGGAACTGCCATGAGATGAGGTCCAATTTAAAGGAATAGTTTGACATTGTGGGATATTTCTTTGTTTGTTTTCTTGCTGAGAGATTGCTAAGAATCTTGATGTGTTTAATGTGAAGCACCAGTCAGCAGCCAGTTAGCTTAGCTTATTATTAAGACTGCAAATGCCTCTGTCCCATCCTAAGAAAATCTGCCTACCTTCAAAGATTTCTAATTAAGACGTTATATCTTGTCTGTTTATTCTGTACAGAAATATGTATTTGAATAACAGAAATGAGAGTGGTATCAATCTCCTCATCTAACTCTTGAAAAGAAAGCTAAGAAGCACATTTCCCAAAATTCAGAACTATTCCTTTAAACTGCCAGGAAGGCTGTACACATACTGAGGAAATCTCTTGGGAACATTAAATGAAAAATCCTTTAAGTGCCTAAAGTTTGATACGGCTAGTATGGTTACAGTCCAATTTTACATGATTTTAAAGGTATACTGTACAACAAAATGTAATCATTTAACTCACTTATTTAACATCAAACCCACAGTGGATAAAGTTAAAATGCATATCAACATCAATATATAACATATCAACTAACAATGCCTGAACATAGTAACAGCCAATGAAAGAATGGGTGTAGAATACGTCTGTATTCATCTTAAGTACTTAGATCAAGAGCCTCACTGATTTGAGGAGTGTTTTTACAGTGCAGGTAGCAAACATCCAGTGTATGCTCTCCTTTGGGTGGAGATTAAGCTTTTAATTAATGAACAGCGTGTCTCTGTGAACCTTTGAAATGTAAATATGCTGCGCTGTCTTTTTTTCCCATCAATGTTCAACGCACAACAAAATGTGTGACAGAATGCATAGCACACTGCTTGTTTTTAACGGTTTGTTTGCAATAAAATTAGCAAAGTTTGGCTTAAGAGCGGGCAGAGTGTAGATGTGTAACCTCTAAGAGATTTTCACTATGATGATACCTGTATAATGTTTTCAATGAAGTAAACTTAATATTTGAAAAGCATATTCTATGTGGCTGTTGTGCCTCTCTGCTCCGTGTCTATTTTTAGTGAGGCAGATCAGGCTCTCTGACGTCTCATTAAAAGAGGGGCACACAGCTCGTCTGTACAATCACAAGATTCTGGGTGTCATTTTCTTGATTTGATCTAAAAATATGAGCCACATCTTCAAAACTGTGAACAATCCTATACTTCCCTGTGACATGCTGGAAAAAAAGAAACTCTTAAAGCAAATTGGTGGAAATAAGACAGCAGGTTACACAAGCACTGCTCAAACAAAGAGTTGCAGGGCTTTTATCCCCAAAGCATATTGTGTTATGTGTGGGATACAGACTCCAACAAAGATTATTAAGAAAGATTATTCGGCTTTCATGCATGCTGTGACTCGACACCTGGAAACAAAATACATGTATGATACTGTAGTGTAATGTATTGTGTGGTATTTGAACACTTCTTTCAGGTAATCAGAGCAGTTAATTTGCATAAAGCTATATTTTTGTACTTATGTGGGAGCAGATGGGGAAAACTTCATCCATAAAACACAGACAGAAACACACAACTCAACACACAACAGTGATCAACAGCCAAATGAAAGAACTAAGTGTGCCTGTGTAATCGTAAACTATTGAGACAGAAACAGATGCCAAGTCTAATACTCAGTGGCCAAAAAGCAAATTATTCCCCTTTGTTTTTAATTAAATGTGTCACACATACAATAACTCAACTATGGTGGAAACAACATGCAGTGGGTCAGCAACACGTTGCCATGGAAACTCAAGATTCTTAGGGTTGAAAAGAGGTGAGTGTGAAAGATCTTTAATGAATACTCCTGCACTGTGCTCCCAGCCAGTGTATTTACAGAAGTCTGTCGACTTGAGCAGGGAGCACCTGTTTCCTTGCCATTGTCTGCTGTGATGTTAAATCTCCATTCCATCATATTAATTAGTGCTGTGATGGACAGTCACCATGGGGAGAGGAACCTGTCATCTATAGCTCATTAGTAGATGGTGAGAAGGTAAACAAATCCTTCACATTAACAGGTACAAATCAGCATCATTCACACTTTTTACAAGTGGACTGAATATGTGTTGCCCAGTCAAGGCCCAGTGAATACCTTACTGAACACAAATCACGTCATTCCACAAGTCAGAAATGCAGCTTAATCCACTTATCCCAAATTTTCCTCTTCAGTGTAATCATATCTGAAAGTGCTATGAAACAATGATAAAATCTTTCCTTCCATCACTTCAGTTTGGAACATAATCAATAGCGATAAAAGCACATTAGTGGTAATGTTGAGATGAAGCTTAGGAAATGAATTCTTGTAATGATGTGGTGAAATGGCGTCTTGCGCTTTCTTTGTTATTTTGCATCCACAAAGAATTTGACAACTTCCAAAAGCTTGCTACGTACATTTTCTGATTGCACTCTGAGTGGAATTTTGGTTCATGGGACATGATGAACTGATTTTACTTGTATGTTATGCCAATGAATGGCATGCATTACAATTACAGTTACCTCTTCCAATTTGTATGTGATCATGGTGAAAGCTCTGAATACACAGTCTGTGGAGCCTGTGATGGTGATGATCCTCTCTGGACAGGAGCCCTCTGAGATGTTGACCCGAGCACTGCTCTGTGGGGACAGAGGACATTAGGTCAGTTAATGGTCAACATTTGACAATCTGCGAAACATGCTTATTTTGTTAAATGATAAGATTGCTACCACTCTCATCATGTCTGTCTGATGAATATGAAGCTGATGAACACATGAACAACAAATGACAAATGATAAATAAATGAAAATATTGGTAATTTGAATAGCTGTGTTGATGTATGGAAACAGGTGGAAACAGCTAGCCTGTTCTTTGTCCAAAACAGCAAAATCCTCCAACTAGCACCTCTAAAGGTCACTAATGAACACAATATATATTATATGTTTAATCTTTACACAAACCAAAGTGTAAAAACATTAGGGTTCCCGGCCCCCCTCGGGCTGGGACCCCTAAAAACGACAATTAGTGGTTTTTCTGGGATTATGTGCCTGACTATGTCTTGGCTGGGAGCAGTAATTTCCTGAAGGGGCTGGTAGGTAGAGATAGACCCAGGCTAGCTCTTTAAGATAACAGGCTACTCATTGTATCTTCATGTTTACCAGTACGGGCAATATTGATCTTTTTTATCTTACTCTTGGCAAGAAAGAAAACAAGTGCATTTCTCAAAATGTAAAACCTTTTCGTTAATTTTCTTGTGGATTGGTTTCAAAGTGTTCAAAAAGGCCAGAGACATACTGTACAGTACAGCACACCAACGGGAAGGAGAGTCAAGTGACACGAGGTAAGGAGGTGTGACTGAAAGCTATAGAGCACATCTCTGGCAATGTAATAGAATGTCTAATAGGGGCATTGCCCTTCGATGACAAACCTTCTGCCCTCCTTTCCTTCCATTTTGTGTCCTTGAATTGAAGTCGAACGAGCTGAGACAGGACAATGCTCTGAGCTCTGGGACATCTTTTCCAGTCACTCCAGTGAGCCATGCTCCCACTGTGACTGTAATGCATGGGCAGGGGCTGACAAGATGAGGCACATAAGTAACAAAGACCCAAACTGGCTGACTAGCTGGATGAGTGGATGGATGACTACCATGGGTGAGTGGTTTATCAAACCTCTCTGCAGGGCTGCATTGTCCCATGACCTCACTATTCCTCTGGTTATCCTTCTGCCTCATAAAGTACATAAAACCTTAGCAGCCAGAGAAATAATCAAATGTACTGCCATGGTCATGTCAGCCTAATTACTTTTTTAATACAAAGCGGCATTAGTTTGGCTGCACCCTTGAGATTTACAAAGAGGGAATTGACGGGTAGACAGAGAAGTAGGAAGTGGTTTTAAGCAGGAACAGAAAGAAAAGGGATTTACTGAGAGAGCAGCTAGAGAAGGAGTAGTGATTGATGAAGAGAGAGGATTTAAATTGAAAAGGTGTCGTTAATGCCCAAAAGGCAATTCGGACAATGTACCTGCTCTGTATGCTTTTCAAACTCAAAGCTCCCAAACAGGCAGAGAGAACTGAGCTTTGTTATTAATACATACGACTTGCCAGAAAGCCTGGGCGGCATTAGAGGCCTTCTGAGATTGAATTATGTTTTCTCTTGAGATGAACCTACTGAGCTTGAGGTCAAAGACAGAGACCAAAGAAAAGATGTGGTCGGTTCAAGTCTTAGTGTAAAAAAATGGAACAAAGTGTGCTTATTTTGGCTCCTGTATGGAATAATGCCACAGTTAGTCAGTTAGGAAAACACGTATAAATCAAGAGCAAATAGCAAAACTGATGCAGATGATGAAATGTATTAAAGCTCTAAATCACAGTACCTCTTCTCGTATTCGTTTCACAGTCTCTCCTTTCTGGAAAAGAGAAGATGAAGGACAGCCTTAAACAGAATCAAATGTGCTTTGTGTGAAACATCAATGTCCTCGAACTCTAAGTGAGAGCACCTTTTTCAAACCATGAAAGCCTGATTGGAATTTTGCCGAACAAATTTCAGCTAGATTTCCAATGGGCAATGCATCGCAGCGGTGTCCCCTGCACTGCTGTCTCAAAAAGAAATTGAATACATCTGTGCGTCTGAAGGGGGCATACATATGCTGTACTGTAACGGCTGTATATGCAGTGAATAGGAAGACCTCCTGCCAGGGACAAGAACATTTTGTCAGACCCTTGTGTCATGCTGCAGCATATCCTCTGCTGGTTTTTAGATTGTTTCTTCTCTTTCCCCCATTTTGGCTTAAATCCAGTAATAGTAGTATCAAAAACTGTAACATCTCACACTGGGCTACACTGTTATTTATATTATATTCCAGGACAATGTTGTGCAATTAATGTGCATGTTGTGCATTATGATTCTGGCCTCGGTCTTCCATTGATGAGAAAGAGATGAGAGGTTTGCTTAATAGATAGAGTGGCAAGTTATTAGTCCAAGTACTGCAGATCGAGTGCCTCTCTCTCTTGAGCTTCACAGTATGTGCCAAGCTCCTCTCTCTTTCTTTTCTCTATTTTCTTTTAGATATCTGATTTCTGCAATACACTGCAGGATCCATTGCAACATTTTTCTTCCATCATTCTTTATTTTCTGTATGAAGTTATTTTTTTGTCCTTGTTCTGTCTTCAATTGATGTCTTTAGGTGTTGTATTACAAGGCATGATAGCTGGAGCAGCCAGGCCCTTCCTTACAGACACTTAAAGTACCCACAAGGGACCAACAGTAATATATCTTTGGGGCTCAGTATCAACAAGAGGCTTGCAGTCAATGCACTAATCTTTTTGTTTGATGGATTACTGGGTTGCATGATGGGTGGTGGGGGTGGTGGCGAGGTCTTAAGAGGGTTGGTTTGGGGCAATTACATTTAAGATGGGGATATTCAAAACTACAATTGTTTGTTAGAGCAGTGGTCTCACTCTGTGATCCACATCTTCCCATGGTCATTAAGTCACGACCCACTTCTATAGAATTCAAATCAAGCAAATTTGTTTTTCAGAAATAGCCTTTGAAAACACAAATCTTTTTTAACATTAATACACATACTTCCATGTGCAAATTGCATTTCAGAGCACATTAATGATAAACTGAGGAGGAACATGACAACTGCATGGACCAAATTGACTTAAACAAATTAAATATCAAAATTGCACAAAATAAATAAGGCCACAAATTATCTTGCCTCTGAAAATCAACACAAACTTAAAGTGAACGTTGATCAAATGATGGTTACCATGGCTACAGCGCTAGACTGACGCATGTCCGTCAAAATATTTTTTCAAAATAAAAGACCAAGTCCAAAATCAGATGCGTATTAAATATTCTTTATTTATTCAGCTTTCCTCGCCCACCCAGGACTGGTCTGCGACACATTTTGAGACCCACTAGAATAACTGTGATAGAGGACTTTGTACTCTGTGTTGATTTCAAGACTGAATCAAGAAGGAGAGCAAAATTATTCCACAAAGGCTTATTATGAATCCACATAAAAAGCATAATTTAGGTATTTGGCTTAATACAATGGAAAATAATAATTTAAATCTATACATATTTTTACAGAGCATTTCAAAACATCAACCTCATCTGATAAAAGAATACCATTCTGTTTTTATGATTAATATCTTTACACAAATATGCAGTAATTTGTGTAGTAGAATAAAAGGTTCTCACCTTGCCTATGATGCTGCCAACCTCCTATAATACAAAGACATAAATGTAATTACATACACTAAATACAATTTTAAAAAGCAAAACAAATTATATATATATTATATAAATATATATTTTATTATTAATTCTATGAATTTCTGGTGTATAATTTATGAGGTGCACCTTCATAAACAATGTTTGAGAAGGGGGATTGTACCTTTCCATGCATGAGCAGGCGTAGTGTGAGGGTCACTCCCAAGCCCCCGTCAGCAAAGTCCTGCTCACAATTCATAGTGATGTGGGAGTGGCACGCAGGGAGACGCATGAACAAGGCTCATTCGCTGGTCACACAGTCAAAGGAAGGCCAGCGCTCGTTCTCTGGCTCTCCAAGGTCCTTCAGTGCCGCTCTGAGAGAGAGAAAAGCATTAAAATACTAAATTGTTCGTCATTTCAAAAACATTTCCTTCTAACCAAAGAAATATGAAAATCAAGTCACAAAAACATGTATTCACGCTAACACAAACACACACACACACACACACACACACACAGACACACACACACACTCTGATTCAAATGGCCAATTGAAAGAAAACCTCCATTTAGTTTCGTGTAGAAGGATTACTGTCACGAAAGCAGTCTTTTACCTTATTTACTTGATATACAGCACTGATGCAGTGTGGTGGTGTACATAGCATATTCCTTTCATCTTGAGTGCAAACACCAGTGTTTGCACTCAAGCTGTGGCTCATGTGCGTATGCTGTGGGCACGCAGACAAGAAATTCACTGTCATCATTCACTGAACATTATGTGCCACTATTAAACTAATGGCAGTGTTCTAGTTCATTTTTCTATAACTATGTGCTAATACTGTGTCTAACTGCATTGTTGACTGAATTATTATTCACGGAGATCAAAGACATTCAAATGAACAGAGGACAAATCAAATCCAATATGAAATACATTTATGTCATCAACTGCCTGAAAGAACTTTAAAACCAAGTATCTTAGTAAGGAACTTCTTCATTAGTTTGAGTCGATAACAAAGTCATAATGAAGCCCATTGTGTGCGCAGGATATTGACCAGAAGCACCAGCAGTGTCAGCGATGTTGCATCTCATCAGAGCTTTGGGGTCCTAACAGGCTGTGGGTGGCCATTGATGACTAATACACAATCTGTGCGTCTTCATCAACTGACAAGCAGTTTCTCTTACTGCATGTTGAGTGATTTGTGAAATTGGATGCCAAAAACTTCCTTTAAGCCAAGCTTGGTGCCCATTTCCTGCAAAGTTATTTAAATTCAATTCGAAACAGTTTTCATTAAACTAAAAACGTGTGGATTTTCTTTGAGAACCTGGTTTCACAGTCACTCTTATGGGCATAATTTATATGCAAAACTTAAATGAGTAGCATCTGCAATGATCCCAGAATGGGGATGTGGCAGTGGCTACTTGTTAATAATGTGACATACGGTCAATGTGTGAGTCACCTCGCTGCTCAGTCTCAGCATGATGTATAATGAGTTCATGGAATCATTTATGTTTCCTCTTGATTTATATTTGCTTACATCTGTCAGCATGGACAGGGGAAGTAGCTATATTTGTAGGTAGTTTATGTGACGCATAAATATAGCTGCACTACATGTGTGATGAGCAGAACTTAAATGGATGGTTTTCTTATATTTCCAGAGGATGTAACAAATGCCTACAAATGCTTTCATTTAGGGCTGCCACTAACAATTATTTCCTTAATTGATTAATCAGCGGATTATTTAAATTTACTATGTCAAAAAATAATCATCACAGTATACCTAAGGTTGGTGGATGTTTCAAATGTCTTGTTTTGTCCCAACAACAGTCCAAAACCCAAATAAATTCTGTTTAATGACACAGAAATCAAAGAAAAGTAGGACATTTCTCCAAAGAGAAGCTGGATCCAGAGAATCTTTGTCATTTTTGCTTAAACAAGGTGCTGGTATACTCCATCATCAGAAGTGCTTGTTGGATGTTCAAATAGCGTTGGAAACACCTTCCGACCGCACTTTTCTGATGTCACATCAGCAGGTGTCCAACCAAGTTTGTTAGGCTAGCCAAACTTGTTTAAAAGAAAATAAGACAAAGAGAGTCTACAGCCATGCTAGCGCCTCCTTGAGGCTTTACTTTGGCACAATGGTGCTTTTAGCAGAGCACTGAATGAAAAGTTAGGAGATCACTATCTGGCAGCAACATTTTTCTTCCAAAACTCATGGCAATCCATCCAACTGCTGTTGAGATACTTTACTAAAGAAAACTATCAACCTCAGGGTTGCACTAGAAAAAAGGTCAATGGAACACCAAAGTTGTTTAGTTGCTTTACAGTATTATCTGGGAAGCATGGATGTCTTTACCAAATGTGCCATGGATCAAGTAAATGTTGAGATATTTCCGACTTGACCAAAGTGGTGGACTGGAAAAGTGACTGACATTGCCATCTCTAGAACCATGCTGCTAGCGTAGCTAAAAATGATTTAAATAGTTATTGAATTATCAAAGTGGTTGTCAATTTATTTCTGTTGATTGACTAATTTATTATTTGATTCATCATATCAGCTCTGCTTCAATACTATATAAATATATAATAAAAAGCATTTGGTTTTAATGATGCATTTAAGATATTTAAGATATCAGAGGAATCCTTTATCACCATGGATCATGTTAACACACATATTCAGTAACAAACGCTCGTCTTCTTTTTCACTCATCACGGCCACTTGTCTTGTCTTGTTTGTCTGCCAAGTGCATTCCAACCAGCCTACAGAGTCATTGTATGTCAACCCACTGCTGCAATCCTCCTGACGCCGCCTGGCATATGTTTGTCTTTTCTAAATCTGCATGCTGTCTGTAGATTTGGTGAGCTATGTGAAGAGATCATGTTTAATAAATGGGTGTTATTTTAGATGAGGTCCAATTCCGAAGAGACTTGTTGTAGGCAGGTTTATTGCTTTTGCTTAGTGCACAAGGCCATCCCTGCTTCGCTGATTTATTCATGCACTGGATCCTTGCAAAGACACATTATAATGCTCACACACATCCTTCTTAAGATCCTACAGAGCTTGACTGTCTGTGTGGCATTTAAATTCCTCTCCATGGCCTCAGCGCAGTCTGACACGCCAGTCTGTCAAAATGTGGTGGTAAGTGGAGCAAAGTGTCATTTCCTGTTTAGATTGCACCAAATCAAACTTTTTTTGAGAGAGATGCTCATTGGATTTACTTACAAAACTATCAGTTAGAAACTCATCTCCATACAATTACCATAAATATCAAACAAAGCCCAGGGGTGTGACTGGAGATAAATAAATTAAACATTTTGCCTGCTGTTAGCTACAGATATAAGGCCAAGTAAAAGGCACGATGCCTTTAATCTTGATCGATGCATCCTAAACACGTGTTATCACAGAGCACATTTGTGCAACCCATGGGCTAACTTCATTATGTTTAGGCACTGAATGGCATGGCTAAAATGTTAGCATTTTATTGCATTAGGAGCTAATAGTTGGAGGGATCATTATGTGCTGCTCTGTGGGTTGATAACAAGGCATGTGCTCTGTGTCTGTGTGAGGGCGGTGAGTTTCTGAACTACTCATTTCCAGAATCCCAAGCAGCAACGTTCCAGAATGAACACAGCCCCTCTGTTCTAAATTAGACCTGGTAACTCAGAACAGGGAATTAGCAAAGTGCAGACTGCAGTGCCAGGCTGCCAAAATACAGTCAGAACAGGAGAAAGAAGCAGCGAGCACATCCACTGTCATGACTGTGTCTTACTGAATCCATTATGCAGGAGCTTCTTGTTATGAGTCACTGCTTGTATTCATCTTTATTAAGCATGACTTTGTGACAAAATGACTGTCACAAAAACAAATGCACCTAAGTTTAAACAATAATAAAAGAGAACTACGGTTTATTGCAATTTGGGTCTTATATTGTTGGCCATCATTTCTATTCAGTTACGATGAGACTGTACTCTCTCAAAGTCTGGTGTGGCAAGTAGCAGCCAGGTTGTAAACAAGCAACAGTTAAGCCAAATGATCTAAACTACTTTATTTGGAGGAAACACCAAAAGTGAGAACATGCTAAATGCTTTTTTTCTGAACTATGCACACTACACCTCTATCCCCTATTGCAAATAATCAAAACATATATAGTATGTGCATGCATTTTAACACTCCAGGGACTAAGTTGTGTGTGAAAATAAAGCAATTTGACTATCAAAAGAAAATTAATCTGCAACTATTTTGACAATTAACAAATAATTGTTTCAGTGTTTTTTCAATACATTTTCTGTAGTAACACAGAATATCTTTACAATAAATAATCTTTACATTTTGGACTATTGGTCCAAAAACATGACTTTTTAAGTCATTATCATGGATTCTGGGAAGCTGGGATATTAATTTTTACTACTTTGTACGTTTCATGGACTAAACGTAGTCAATGACTTGGGAATCTAACGCCAGATTAATCTATAATCAAAATAATCATTAGTTGCAGTCCTAGAAAGATTAATGCCAAATATAAATACAAGTTTAACATAGCCCACCCGTAATACACTATTCAGAAAATATATTATACAACTATTCTATAACTTCTGTGATATCAGAACATATTGATTTATGTAACATGATAAACAATTTACCAGATATAAATATGTACTTAACTGGCTCTTATAAGTACAATGCTATAATTACAGATAGGAATCATGATAAGACCCACTTTGTTATCGAAATATGTGATAAATCTGGAATTATCCTTTAAGATATCCAGATGTGTTTTTGTTGGTCTTATTTCCATGAAGCATAAAAGCAAACAGCGTACATCCCTTGACAGCCGCCAGCAAATTCTTTTTTATTTTTGCCATATTTTCAGGAGCATCTACCCCAGAGAGTCTATCAAGATGAAAAGGATGTTGTTCAACCCGCTTGTCTAGAGGACTGGACACCTGTTCTGAGGCAACCATGTCCCTCACACAACCGGTAAACAGACGGCTCTGGGCCTGCTTAGAGGAAATGAAAAAAGAATGAGGACATGCCTGGTCTCCATGGTGAAAGATGGAAACAGGGTTCCCCTCTGCATATCGTACATACATGGGGTCGGGGGTATTGAGTGTCTGCATGATAAATACACAGAGGCAGAGAGGATAAGGTGTCCACCGGGTGGGCACATATAGAGCAGTAAGTGAGAGGGTGTCAACGTGTGTACACGCGCATGGCAAGGGCAAGAGGTGAGAGACCATTCACACACATAGAGACAGCCACATTCACAGGCCTGTGGACACCTAAACAAAGCACACACAAACCCACATACAGCTGCTGGGATGAAAGAAGGCAACAATTCTCACACACTACAAACACGCAGACGCAGAAATCGCCCTGTTGAAATACAAGGGCAAACAGGCTTTGATCTGCTGAGAAGTTCCACAAGAGCACTTTTTTCTGCAGCTATCTGTCATGAGCAAACTTAAAGTACTGCCATGTTTGAGTCCATGCACATACAATACAAGAGAAGAGGACTCTATAGGCTCCTCTTCACTAGTGGTCAGCCAGGCTGAGCTGTCTCCTCCAAAATTAAATGAGATCCTCAGAGAACAAACATGTGTGCACACATCCATGCACGAAAGCACAATAGTACACACACAAACACATGTAAACAAGCCATTTGGAGTTTCTGTTTATAAACAGCGGACATTATTGGACTAACACAGCTAACAAATGCACATTTATTTCAGTTTCAAACTATTGAGATAACATATGTTAAGGGATCAGTCTCTACTAGAACACAATTAAAAATGGAAGTGGATTCGTTTTTTTGGTTATAATTCATGTTAAAAATCCACTATGTGATCATTCTTATCTTGGAAAAAACATAAGTGGTCATATCCAGAATAATTTTCTGAATTCAGGAATACATGTTTATCACAGAAAATAAGGTAAGGCCATTGATTTTCAGGTAGAAAAAATATACTTACTATACCATTTTTTTCTTGTAATACCATACAAGGGTTAAAAGAGTCTGAATATTTATATTTCAGCATAATTACGACTTTATTCAAAGATTCCTTGATGAAATTAACTCAACTGCATGTGGATAAAATATTCGTAGAGGAGCTGCATGTTTGGTTTAGCTTTAACATAGCATTACAGCTAATAAGTTACGCTGAAGACTGTATATTCAACCTAAAACGCTAATGCAAATGAAGTACAATTAAAAAAAAAATTCTGTTTGGTACAAGGGAATATATGACATCATTTTTTCCCAACTAAACCCTGCCTACTTTAAAAGAAAATTGACAGGCAAAGAGGGCTTTAGTTGTGAAAGAGGAGAGGCTTGAAATTAAGCAGCAGTGTTTCATCTCTGAGCGTGTCTGTCTTAGCTCTGTCAGATATAATGGGAGGGGTCAGCCCTCGGGGAAGAGGGAACTGTCCTCTCCTATCAGCCCCTGGCTTCATCTGGTGTTAAAGCACGATGGGGGTGGCAGCGGTGTGAGTCGCCTGTCAACCACAGGGCCCCAGAGAGGGTTATCAGACCCCTGGGCAGCATGCTGCTCCTGGAGCCAGCCAACAGCCACTTTCAATGCAGCCACTGAACCAAAATATATATAATAAGATTACATGATAAGATTACCCTAAAGCAGCGTGTTTTTAATCCATAATTTGTGGCGTTTTAACGAGTGAATGAAACTACAAGACTTCCTGCAGATTGTGTCAACAAATCCACTGAAAAGTTGCAATAAAGTTTCTATTTCAAAGTGCTGGGACAAAATTACTGATGTAGGAATTTCTAAGCATCTGCCAGAACTGTGTGGGATTTCTGGCTGACATTAAGAACTTGGAGCACCATGCAGTTAGTTATTAAACAAGACTCTTATTGATAACAAAATACTGTAATATCTCCCTCATTCCCTAAACATATTTTGACTATTTCAGATCTAAAAAATCACTTATCAATACACAAAAGCAGATTATGTATCTTCATCATAACATCTATCAATCCACTTTCTGCAATGTGATAAGAGCTCAAGAGCCAAAAATGATTGACGTCAGAGCCAGTTGCATTTTTCAAAGACGGTCATATCTCAAAGTGGCGCAAATCATTACTTTTAGCACTTCTTCTTGTCACAGCGACTTAGAATATTGTCAATCTGGCTACAGAATAATGCTAGCTAATGAACAGCAATGTAAGTGACACTCCATTATGGCTGTCTACCCTAAGCAATCAGATTCTGTGACTGTCAGGATGGAGCAGTATTTAGTTAGTCCTGGCTCAATGGTTATTAATAAATGTATACCCTTGAAAGAACATGGCCACTGTGTGAGAAACATTCATTGATCAAGTGTTGTTTTCACAAAGGATCCCATCTCCTCATTAGGTAAACCCGAGTTCCTTCCTCTTTCTCATTATTGCCAGCAGGGATGAGAACAACACAAACATACAGATAATGAACCTTACATGGCCGTGTTTCTGGGCTGTCAATTGTTATCTCCCAAGTGGCGGCTGGTTCCAGACACACAGTGACACTTTCTGAGCCTTTATTTACACTCGCTTTAGTAAGCATGGGGACAGTGTGGCCCAGGCCCATACAGTATACTGCACACTTGTGATTTAACTTTCCTCAGTTAAGGGCTAATGCTGACTTTCATTATCGATTAATCTGCAGATAAATTTTTCTTGATTAATCGTTGGATATGTAAAATATCAGAAAATATTAAAAATGAGTCTTAGTTGTGGTCTTCAAATTCCTTGTTTTATCCGACAATTGATCCAAACACCAAAAATATTCAAATTACTATTATATATGACAAATCATCACATTTAAGAGGCCAAAAACTGAGAGATGTATGGCTTTTTTGCTTGAAATATAAATAATATTTGTGCAGATCTGTTTTTTTTAAATATTATACAGTATGATACAGTAAATTTCATAAAAGCTCTACTTAGCATTGTACGTCATGTGCTGCAGTGCTGTTTTTATTTAATTATACAGTTTGACTTCTCCAGAGTGTTTATGCCTCTGGACTCCATACTGGAATTTTCTGGTCATTTGCCTTGCCTTGACTTACAATGGCATACTTCTTATTATTAAAGCGCTTCTGTTAGGACCATATATCATTCTGAATGGGGTTTTTTGGCATGGTGGAGAATACACTTTGGCAGGGTATTAACTCTAGCTTTTATCCCATCCCTCTTGCTGGATGAAGGTCACTCTCTCTATCTGCAAAATGACTTTCTCTTCTCTTTCATCCTTGCTTTCCTCCCATCCTCCACACCAGGGCATGAGTCAGAGAATCTGACACCTCAGAGAGAGGAGAGAGAAGAGAGAAGAGAGGAGGGAGACAAATTGAGAAAGAAAGGGGGAGAGATGGGGACAGTTGGTGGCAACAGAAACGAGTTGATCGATATTTTAGAGAAACAAGAAACCTGAAAACATGTGGACTGGCCCTGCATGCATCCTATGACGTGCAAGACACTGTATTAAAACTGTATTATATGTACACTGTATTAAAACCATCAATTAAATTAATCAAAGCACAGTGAGTGCAGGAGCCCTTCATGGTGGCGTACAGTTTGGCTGCAAAGTCAGAGTCTTAACAGCATCACTATGCTTAAAGGTCCAATGTGTACGAATTTCTCCCATCTAGCATTGAGATAATATATCAGAATTAACTCTCTTGTGCCACAGAGTTCCAAGTCCGTATTACAGCTAGCCTTCACACTTCAAAAAGCCGGTCTTTTGCTCATTTCAATATCCTTTTTCTTTTTCTGGGCGAAGAAGAAGACTCCTGTTCCTGAAATTTGGATTTTGAATACATTTGGTCCTCCATGTTTCCATCTTCATACTAGCCTGGGCCGGGAACCGACAATACTCATTAGTAGATTAGCAGCAACTGTGAGTTTATTTTGTGACAGCGAAAACGCAAAAGGCGGATCAGTATATCCTGTATGTCCCTTACCGGCTAACGTATTTCAAGATAGCGCATGAATATGGAGCGTCTACCCCAGATCATGCAAATGGAAATGTAAAATGTCAAGCCAATAGGAATACTTGGAATTGATGGTGGTGGTAAATATTCATGAAAAAGGACAAGTTTGTGAACATACACCGATTTTGATAATGAATAAACTAAACACGTTACACACTGGACCTTTAAGTTAGCCGAGTTGCCAGTGTGTTATTTGGCATACAACAGTACCAGTGCATGTTGAGCTGAAACTACATATTGCATAAGCTGCTCAACAAACCAAGCACAAACCCAAAAATAGTGCAGTCGCTGTTAAATATTTCAGGCACTCGGCAGCTGAAGAGGGGGATAAAAGACTTCTCTCCTTGGTTGCAATACAAAACACACACACACACACACACACACACACACACACACACACACACACACTGATGCAGATGGCCAATTGAAAGAAAACCTCCATTTAGTTTCATGTAGAGGGATTACTGTCCCAAAAGCAGTCTTTTAGCTTATTCACTTAATATACAGCACTGACGCACTGTAGTGGTGTACTTAGCATGTATCTATTAGTTTTTTTTGAGTCGAATTAAAGAGGGCATGAAAGCTACTCTTTGAGGGTAACTTCTGAACTACATAAATTACGCTCATGAGACTCTTTGCAAGACACAACAAGAGAGTCATGGGGCCTGCTGAGTCAATCTTTGGAGCTTAGCACAGAGCTATCTTTTCATAACAGGGACAGCCTGTGGCTCTGTCAAACACTGGGTCAGTCTTAAGAACAGCAGCGAGGGTCACATTCTGCTTCAGAAGAAAAGCTCTCTTCATAAGCAGAACAAGAAGATCCAAAACAAAGCAAAGCTACACTATTTGCGTGGAAACATCACAAGTATGCATATGATTTAGTTTCAGTCCTTTCTTGTAAAACACAGCTTACTTACATGGTAAAACACAACAATACTTAACTAATATCTATTTCATTCGACAAAGCTGGAAAAGAGGGAGTTGAGCCTCAAGAGCCTATAGTTATTAGATAGTGACAAGCACAGGTTAATTGCTCAAATGCAGGTTAATTGCTACAGGGGATTTGTCTCAGATATTAGAGAGAAAATTAATTTGTATCACAACAATGCTCCTGTGACAACAACATCTAAATTAACGGCTGAGTGAAGATGATCATATTGACTTGCCTCATAAAACATACGAGTACGAGTCCAAAAGCACTACAATTGACTACATTTTATGCTTTCTTTTATAGGTTTTGAGCCATTGTGTCGATGTAGAAGAGAAAACAATTTAGGATTAATTTGATATTGACAAGAGTTAAGTAATCAGGGGAATAAAATGTTGTTAAAGACTAAATTATCTGGAAAGCTCTTCCTGTACTCTCCTCGTCCGTAAAAGGTGATTAAATATCCATGATCTCGCTCTCTGCAGAACTGTTTAATAGAGCAAAGCTGCTGCACAGGACTGCATTTACTTGATGACTTCCAAACTAAAACTAAGCATTGTGCCCTCACCCCACATCCAGTCTGCAAGAACAGCATCTTAGTAGATGAGAGGGATTATTGGCAGTTCCCAGACGTTGGAGCAGCATGTGTAAGGTCTGGCTTCTGTTATTTATGAAGCCTCTTGGCCCCAGCCCTCACTCTGCAGCAGAGATGCAGGTGGGGTTTCATCATTGAAGATGCTCTTCCACTTCTTATTAGATCTCTGACTCTCAAAGTGCATTAAGGAATTGCATTTGGACAGAGAGTCAGCATATACATGATGGTCTGTCTTTGTGCGCCCTGGAGTGGTGTGCCTCCCACATCAGCCAAATTGTATGTAATTGCATGTATTTCCTTTTGAGGTATAAATAGTGTATTTGCACTCAAGCAGACATCATCACACACAGAATTCTAAAATTCTACTCGTTACTGATCTCTGTTTTGGGCTTTGGAAGATAAATCTGAATCTCCTCCTTCTTCAGTAAAATAGTCATGTTATGCATTACACATAAATGAATTCTTCCACAAACAGCTAACAGTTAGTGATGTGCAATTCTCCAATGTGTCTTTTTATCTCCACCTTTGTTTGAGTGCTGCACATGCAAGATTCATGAGCACCCCTAGGCAGAAAGGAACATGATTTCCTGAATCAATCAGCTGGTCCACTATCAGCTGCTTTTTATTTTTATTTTTTTTGCAGTGAAGAGTCTAAAGAGGATCCATCTCCAGAATTTCACATGGGCCTAAAGTGGATAAATGTAGGCCATACAATGCAAAACATATGAGTGTAAAACTGGAAGTGGAAACAGCAATGCCATCATGCCAGAAACATCAATAATAATTTGTATTTAAACCTAGATTATGGTAAATTGACAAGCCGGTTCGTACCCTCCTTGCTAAATTAAAATAATCTTTCAAATAACTGGAGTTTCTGTCTATAAACAATGGAAATTTTTGGACTAACACAACTAACAACGGCACATTTAAAAGACTCTAAATATTTATATTTCAGCATAATTACGACTTTATACAATGCGAATGTCTGGCAAACAAAATATTTGGAAACTGTATAGACAAATCAACATTCCTGTAAAATAATGTATTTGTATACTAAACTGCCCTTTGCCATGTCACTCTATTGGTAGAATTAAGTAAAACATGTCCAGCCAAATAGCATCTGGACAGAGTTTTTCATTTGGGTCAGCTTAACAAGACAGTTGTTCTATACAATGTAAGACTAATGCAATTAGGCATCTTGGTGAATAATGTTGCTGTCACACACACACTCGCTGCCTCAGCACCAGCAATGATCTCTGTGTTCAGGACTGGCCTGGCGAAACGGGGTCCACTGTCTATTATCATGAAACCGTCAACACACAAGAGACCAATTGTCTCCTCAGTCTTACTGTGTGTCCCCTGCTCATCTGGTGACTTTGTGCCATATGCTGGATTTAACACTCACTTTATGGCTTCAGTAGCTACAGCGAATGAATCTAGCAGCTTACTCTACATACGTGACAACATAGGAGACTTGTTTATCATTTAAATAGCCGGAATCTAGCTTTAATTCGGTGATGGTTAATTGAGAAATAAAAGCATGCCTCTCTGTTTGGTGTAATTCAAGGGACAGTGAATAGGATAGCGATCATCGATTAAGAATGTTATTGGATAAGAGCTCTTTCAAGTTGGAGAATTGGGAACATGCTGTCCATAACTGTGCCTTTTCTGTATAATCTAAGTCACTTACCTGTGTTCATGTAAAAGGTCGCAGGCTGTAGTTCCCACTAAAGTATCCCCATATGTGTGTTGTGACCGCGTTGTATCCACATAGAGTCCAATGACGCGGTCGTGTAGTGCGGACTGTACTCCCGGTGTCAGCAGACTGGAGTGCAGGGCGCCTGTGCGCTGAGGAGGGTACACACACACACACACACACACACACACACACACACACACACACACACACACACACACACTGAGGGAGATGCAGGCGGCGACCACCCCGCTCACCCTGATCACCATTAACCGAGGCAGCTCGTGAGAGAGAACCGAGTGCTCTCTGGGTAAAAAGTCCTTTTTGGCTCGGATGCCATCAAGCCTCCAATTAGGCTATGTTTGTATCCGCGCCTCGGCCGGTGCGGTGTGCTCCTCTCCCCACAGGACATCTACTGGGAGCGCGGCGCGCTTCTCCCTGTGCGTCGCACCGCAGATTGATTGCAGTGTGAAATCATAGCATGACCGGGGAAATTTTCTGACTCAATCAGACTGTTCATTTGCGGCATTTGTCTGAATTAATGGGCGTTTTAGTGGAGACACTGACAGTTTTAGAAATCATACCCACTGTTTTAAATATACACTTAATGTAGGCTACTAGGCTATATATTTAGGCTGTTATACCCAACTCAAAACATGAAGATCCAACACAAATCTTCCCAATCTTGACTATATTTGAAATGTACAAAGCGAAATGCATTGGCTTAATCAAGGTCGGTGGCACAAATGTAAAATTGAAGCCCTTGGCATTTTCTTTTGAAGTTTGTGGTGCGAATGAGATCAGTAACTTTCTCTCACATAGCGCCATCTAGTGTATGTATCTTGCTATTGCAAATGTTCCACCCTCAAGTTTCCAACACAAGAAAAAAAAGAAGTATTGTCATGAATGTATGTTTTGTAATATTATTCATCATTATTCTATCTATGTAATAATCTATGTGATAGTAGCATGGTGTCCTTAGCAAAGTGGGTGACATTATTTCTCATTGAGAAATGTGAAACAAACAACATTGAAGGAACAGAATGACATGAATCAGTCTCTTTCACACCGAGTGTGAAAGAGACTGTGATGAATTTTCACTTGACAAAACGGCTCATTAATTCAAAGACATTGAAGGTAGACATCTAGACAGCTCCCACTGATTCCTGTGGATGAAACGTCTGGGTAATTTGAGCATGACATCTCCATTTATTTTCCAAATTATCTCCGGTTATTTCTCAGGTGCCTCTTATTCACAGCAAGAGGATGGATGTGAACTCATATTTATATTTGTAAACAAAAGGCTTCTATTCATCACTGCTTGACATGTTTACTACTGTCCCTGTAAGCTGTTACATTTTGTTGCTTTGTATGTCTGATGGTGATTGGCTAGGAGTCAATAGAGAACCGAGAGGCTATAAATAAATAAGATATTTAAAGCAGATACATTTGCACAGCTTGTCTTTGTCATCAGCTGTTTATTTCCTGAATGTATGATCAAAATTTCAATTTAGGGAGCTACTGGATTCCAGCACATTTGGGTCACTTATTGAGATGAAAAGGATGCAATTATCTAGCATGAACACTACAACCCTGACCCAGTGCAGTGCCAATGAGCGAATAAAACCATATTAGACCCTAACCTTGAGGGAAGACATATTACTGTATTATGTCTTAAATCTTTTGAGAAGGAAACACAACTTTGAAGAAAGCCATGGAGTAATATGTCCTATTTTGGTTTAATCTGTCACCAAAGCAAAAGCAACTCTATGGGAGTTTCTCCTAATGGCACCCTAAGAATCAATCACTTATAACCATATAAAAGCTTTACTGAATAACTTGCTGTGGTCCATCTGGTCCAGTGTCAGAGTGATATGTTGTTTTTCAAACAGTAGGAGGTGCTGTGTGATTTCCAATCCATCTTGCAGAGACAGGGTGCTTTGTTTAAAAAATAAAAATAAAAAAAAGACAAGAAAAACCATGTGTGTGGGTCAGAGCGCTGTCAACCATCATTCATGTTGATGTGGCCTTAAAACAGCTAAGGTGCACTGTTGGATATGACTAAGCCATCAGTTACGAGAGGGAATTGTGATTGCATCAATACATTTGCCAAATAAAATACATGGAAATAATTTATCACAGTGAGATCTGCACTGAATCACGGCTGGACAAGGTGAGAGCTGCACTATAGGTATGGGATCAGATTTCCTTTCTTACTGTGTGTGTGTGTGTGTGTGTGTGTGTGTGTGTGTGTGTGTGTGTGTGTGTGTGTGTGTGTGTGTGTGTGTGTGTGTGAATGCTGAATTTCTGCCAGAGTGATAAGGTGTGGGGTAAAATAATAATTACCGGTATATGTTATTTTGGTTTCATTGTATGGTTTTGACACAGCAGTGATACACATCTGTATTTGGATCATTTCTAATTTAGTTTGGTTAAGACTAGAGTGCTTGTGTGTGTTCTCATGGTAACCTGATCATTTCTGAAATCAAACCGAGCTGGAAGTAAGACAGTGATGTCAAATTCACAAAAGCCTTGTTTGCGCTGATTTCAGCCATGCTACTAAGACCTCCCATTTGCTTTGACAAACACAATGTGTATCCTACCATCCCTGCTTGTCTGGGAGCATCCAAGCATAACAAATACCTCTCATACTAAATGGGACTGAAACAAGGAGAAATGACACAAGGGCAACAACAACAATTACTCAGCTGTGGAACTTCTCTCTTCTTTTCTCCAATCCTCCCATGCACAAACAAACATGGCTTGACATTCTCTGCATTAGATTTCACAGCGGTTCTTAACTGTGTCCTGATAAATGGTGATTGAAGACATATTGTGCTCTTAGTCTGCTTCCATATTCCAGGGCTCAAAGTAGTGGAGGAGGAGTAGCTTTCATTAAAGTAACTTCTGCAGTAGCTTGATCTTCTTGAAAGCTGCAGTCGTCTTTGATGACTTCTCAAGCGAGACGCAATGGTTTAACATTTATTTTTTAATGTTTACTCATGAAACATGAAAGAGATTTCGTGTACAAACTTAACTATACCTTACCTTAACATCCACATGATAAGTATACAAATGCTACAGGTGTTTCAATGTCTGCCGTACCGATTTAAAGAACGAAAGAGACCCACAGATAAAATGCATGCACAGACACAAATACTCAAGTGTTTACCAACTGTGGCAATGATTTGCATTTAGATACAGAATGGTGATGTTTATTAGAAGGCAAATTTCCATATATCGTCCTTTGAAGATTGAAGATATAAGATATATGGCTTTGCTTTGAAGCGAGTATAATATTTTAAACAATGGGTGTGAAGGAGACATTGGACAGAATAGACTCAAGTTGGAATACTAATAAGAGATTTGGTACGAAATAGCTTACAGAACAAGGATTATGTTTGCCATGCTCTTTTTGTGTTTTTATGTTTTGTATGTCTGGGCACTGTGGAAATTGCGTGGCCATGTGAAACAAAATTTCCATTAATATGTTGTATAAATAAGTGTGACATAATGAAATGTCCAATTTTATTTTTAAATCTTATTCAGTCATTGAACCTCCATTATTTCTGTTCATACAAATGCAGTAAACGAAAACACAAGAAAAAGCTACATAAAAAGTATTAAATAAACTACAGAGACGATGAATGAGCAAAGAAGTTGAAGATCAAATAAAATAAAATAAATTAAGGTGTTTTATCAAAAGACAAGGTTAAAGCAGATCTTCTTAGAGCAATTTTTAAAAAAGTCCACCGATGAGAGTCCCTCAGATCCACAGGGTTGGCTGTTCCATGTGATTAAAGGCACTTTCAGTTGTATGTTTGATATTTGTTTCAAAGCTGAGATCAATATCAACCAACAATGTAAAAGTAATGTGACAATATGAAAGTCTTCATTTGTAGTGAGTTACCTACAGAGCAAAAACCTGAATATGCAGCTTCCCTCGGCTTTATGGAGGATTATGGTGAATTTCAACTCATTGTTTAGCTGTTCAGCTGCAACTTTACTATTTTGGTTCACTCTCATCATTTTTATATCCCTGTTTTTGATCGTAGCAGGCAGCTGTTATCAGAGGAAAAAAACTCTAGAAAACCCACTGCACACTTCCTGCTGATTACCAAATGGCAAACAGACCATATCAGCGTAGAAGGTCATGATATATCCAAGGTCCACAAGGAGCAACTAAAAATAGTTACTGCAAGTTTGAGTTATCCACTTGGGCAGTTATTAAAGCCTAATAACCATGAACTCACTGTCAGTTGTTGTGCTACCAACACTAATGCACTAATCTTCAATATGGAAACGTAATCTACTCAATTCTTTTCATCTTCTGGTTTCTAAGGGGCAGCAATGGCCTGGTAGTTACACAGTGAGGTCAATCCCAGCAACGGCCAAAAAATGTGGGTACGAGTTAATTAAGGAGGTTCGCCTCTCAGCTATCATCCATGAACAAAGCTTGCTTGCTTGCCTCAATACTGCATGAATCTATAACTGTGTGCACTTTACAACCACAGTAAACACACAGTATTATTTACTTTGCCAAGGTAAATGTGGTGTTTTCAGTGAGATTCGTCACTCCACCATACAAATGATTTAAGCAATATCTCATGACAGGCCGTGGTATGTTGGGATTATATCAGGGGCATTGCTGCGAAGCGGAGGGACAACAACCCCCTTAGCAGTCATATAGTCATAACATATCATGGACTGCAGTGAGCTATTGCTTCTATAAACGGTCAACAATATGGCAAAATAAAAGTAATAGTCACATTCCAATTTTCCAATACATTTGTATTATTAAATAATAATGTTCACAATTAAGTAGGTTGTTCAGGGCTGGCTGGCTTAGCCTGCACTAGCAGCAAGCATATAGGCTTCTTAATGGTAAATAATTAGTTTAGATTCACCAAAATAACATAATAACACAAACTAAGTAAGTGACTGAGGTTCTGCAAGGTAACATTTTTGGAGTTTTTGGAGTCTGGTGGCTTTGAAATGAGCATAGATAACGGCTTAAGTTCCCCGTTGGGTGTCTGATGGCAAGGTAAAGCAGTGAAAATTATCTTAATATACAGTAGTGTGTGCAGAGTGGCTTCCCTCCATGTCACCAGTTACTGTATCAGTTTGTTAGTCTAATGTTTTTTTCTCAGACGCAGAGGTACTTATTTTGCAAAGGAGTTAGACATCAAATCTGTTATAAACCATTCAGATTGCTTGATATGAGCGACCCGTCTTATAAAAACAATTATATCTTAATTCAATGCAACTTTAAAAACTGTCTGAAGAGAGCTGAGATGATCTTAGATGTAAAACGGGATTCTCAACTGAACATCACACTTTGACACCAATTAAACATAAAGATGGGACTTTAAAAGGACCATTTTAGAGAGTTGAAGATGCAAGACTTCCTCTAATATCATCCATAGTTTTATAGAAGAGACAGATCACTACTGCATTTCTTTGTATAATTAATTAATTAAAAAATAGAGTTTTTATGCAGGTTTTCTTCTCAAATTGTACAATCATGCAGCAAAACTAAATGTAACTGTTCAACGTCTCAATAACAAGACCTCAGCCGTGGCTTTGAGTCATACGTGCCTTAATTCAGTGTGTGTTAAAAAGATAAACTGAGCATGAGATCATAGCAGATGTGAGAGGAAGTGCTTCTCCAGGCTATGTTTCAAACAGGCCAAAGGATACGGTGTCATCTGCAGGTGCACACAAATGCAATGTAGGCAACATTATGACGGTATGGTTTCTAGTGTTGTGGTTGGAAACTGCCTGTAGGCAGGAACCTGATCTGAGAAGTATGGTTCATTTCAAAGACGTGCAAAAGAAGTTGTGAGAACTTAAAAGTAATAGAAATAGAAATAAGATGGTGACTATTCTTTTTAATTCTGCATTATTATTCTCTCAAGAGATCTGATTGCTGTTGAGGAAAACATAGGGCAGATTTAATATTGTAACTCTTCATCTTCATTTTCCATTTTAAACAAACACCAGTGGAAAATAAACTTAACATAACTTACCAATGACGTCCTGTCCCAGGGCCTCATCTAAGTTCCTGATTGAACAGTAACTTCAGAGATAGGGCTATCTGCTGACTCTCATGTATCAGGTGTGAGTACATTCAAACAGCTTTGGATCTTGAAAGTGCACTGAGATGGGGAAACAAGTAATGAGATCTGTGCTGGAGCACAATACTGTGCTTGTACACAGTGCCACAATAGTGTGGTAGTACATTATTTTTTAACTTTGGAAAGTACTGAAACCATAACTTGAACCATAAGAAAGCCTGTATTTGCTGACATTGACATTGAAAGGAATATGCATGCCAATATTTAATTAGGAATACATTTGCAACTTTAAATAACATGAGAATTCACTGAATACTTTTCTTGTATACTTTTTTGTGTCTCATTTATTAGAAGCAAAGAACACATTTCCCATGTCATGCCTTCATCAGTGCAAAGGATTTGCAGTGACAAATGCCTGACATAAAGGATAAAGGCTGAACGTTTGTAACTCTGCAGCTAACAAAAGGACAAAAACAATTACCAAGAAACACTGGTCGAGAGCTGGTTAGTGTGCCAGTTTGTGCCTGTTTCTGTGCCCTAGGCTTTAATTATGGAAACCATTGTTTATTCATCGGTTTCTAACCCTTTGTTGTCCCACGCGGTATGTTGCTGAGCACACGTTCAGTTACATGTATTCTACTAGAAGCTATTCTGCTGTTGGGAATTGAACAGCTGAACTGGGGATTAGTGCTGGGGATTAAACCTCAAAATGTTTTGGTAATGACTGAAATGTCTCATTGGGTATGGAAAACTAACTAAGTATTGTCAAGTTGTTTACTTATTGTTTAAATCAAGCCATTTTATTTAGGCAAAGTTATTGTATGGCCACTAACGTTTGAGAACTTTAGCTTCTATAATTCATTCAACTTTTAAAATTATGTTCTGTAGAAAAATATGCTTATGTTTCTTAAAGTAAAGTGTTGGAAATGTTATTGTTTTGTATTGGTGCTGAAACTCAGGTATCCCCATCCTACTGGGGATTAATCTTGCTCAGAGGCAAATTGACGTTGATGATGAAGGAGAGACTGATGACCCCCACTGATGTTAGGTTTAGGACACCAGAGTCATTGCATAGTTTGACTAAGCCCTCAGAAGTCTTTATACTCTATCCACACTATGTATCCACCCATATTACAAATACTTGTAAATTCTGGGTGGAGTATAATAAACAGTTTTGTGACACAGATTAACTATACTAATACAAAGGTCTTTGCACCAGCATTTCTGTACTGCTTGAAGCTATAATTGTTTGCTTTGTATTGTATTTTGCAAGTAAATAAAAAAGGATAATCAATGGCTGTAATTTACATCTAGAAGATTAAAATCAATCCAGGCAGATAAATAGAACAAATACATTATTATTTTCATTCTATAACAGCACATCTGAGCCTGAGGGGACAAAGGAAAATATCCTTAAGGTTTTGTTTGGCTGCACATGCCTATACACATTCAAGGAATGTGGAGAATGGCGAGTGACAAGAAAGGCCTTGTATTTGTAGGTCTATCTCCTGCCCACCTTGTAGATTAGCCTCTTATATGTTAAATGAGACAGTGCCGACAGAGTTGGATAACAGGACTTTGGCATCTGTACTACGCTCCCTGCACTGAGAGCTCTGCAGTATCACAGAAAGCCCCTGTACCAGCCCAGAACTAAGCAGCACAGACAGCTTTGGACCACGAACTGGATGGATATGGGGAGCCGCATTATAGGCAGCTTCAAATGCTGCCTTTCCTTACCCTTGAGCGCAGTTAATGTTTTTTTCTTCTTCTCCTGGTCATCTCTTATCATAGGTATGACTGTGACATGGGATTATGAGTGATAAGCCCCAGAGTCTAGATTCAATTCACACTTTCCCACATATCACCTAGATGGATGTGTTTGTGATTCTCGTAGACGCCATTGACTCATTCCATCTCAGTCTGTGCTGTTATCATGTGACTAGCCAGGCAATAAGGCAGGCTGAAATGCATCCTCCAGCTCTGACTCATGATTTGATCTGACTTGTAGTCTCCCTCCCCCCAGGCCAGAATTGATAGGTGGTGTTAAGTGCACACCTGGGACCCGATGTTGGGTCCCTGCGCTTTCTCCCCACTTCTGTTGCCCCTAAGCTCAGGGCCTCAGACGGATATTAAGCAGGAGTACTGCTCCACACACTTGGCAGCCCACGCAGAGTTACTGAGAAAGAACTGCCTGCCACATTAGGTCTGAGTGCCAGTCACCGTCAGGTTCAATAGACGAAACTGGAGCACATTCCTGAGACCTTACATGTGGCTTGCTAGTTAATAAATCTCTTAGTCCGCAGAGGACAAAAAAACACAGGAAGGTGATGATTATCTAGCCCAGAGAGGTAACGGGAGAGGCGTAGAGTCAGGTTACACTGAACAGGCTTGTCACTCTGTGCAGGGATTTGACTCACCCAGATTCAGACTCCAAAGGGCATCATGAATGTTTGAATCAAGTTTCTGGACGATCCATCAAATATAGGTTCCATATTGAAAAAAGTGAGATTTTCATGTATTTAAAAAAAATTATAAAGCAGTTTGAGGTGCTATATTTTTTGATACTGTGAAAATATCTAAACGTGCAATCCACAGAGAAATGCACACAGCCTGTATTTAGAAATCGTGCCTTTAAACGAGCCATAAGGACTTTCGTAATGTTGGGATGTCCACAACTTGAATGTGCCACTACTGTGCTGTTACAGTCATTCCCTGGCTGCAATGACAGAGCAGAGACAACTAGAGTGCAGATGCGGAAGACCCAGAAATGTTGACCAATCAGAGAAGACTTTTTGGGAAGGGGGCTTAAAGAGACAGGTGCTAAAATGGAGTGTTTCAGACTCAAGTCAAATACAGATATATTCAGACAGAAAGTATGCAAAAATGTATGTGTCATTTAAGCATGTAAACATGTTCCAGTAGAGACCAGAGTATCAACCTGAAAATTAGCATAATATGGGACCTTTAAAACAATTCACAAAAAGCCAAAAATGTTAACCTCATGTTGGTATTATATGAAAAGTCAGAAGATCACCGAAGTCTGTAGGCTTCATCCTCTGAGGACCATCAATGGCTGTACCAAATTTCATGACATTCTTATAGTTTTTGAGATATTTCAGTCAGTGCCAGTGGACCTAAGATCAGACACATAGCCATCCATAGAGCCGTGCCACTTTCATGGGATAAAATTAGTATATTTAGGTAACAGGCCATATCACATACTCATCATTGTAATCCTGCCAGTCACCATATTCAAATGATTCCTGTTTCATTGGAAAAAGAATTACAGCCACAACTGAACTGTTTCTAACTATCATACTGATTACTACTAAACTTGTCCAAATAAGGAATTGATGAGAACTGGTAGGTGAATGGTATTATAGTTCAAATGTGCAAAGGGTTTCTAAGGACTAACAATTATGACTGTGTGATAACATAACAGCACTGATAGATTGGGTTAAGGGTATTTCAGGCAACTGCTAAAGAGTTGCAGTACACATTCCGGGGCTATTGAGTATTCAATAATTGGGTTTTATATTGATTTCTGTTCTTCATTGGGGTCATCCTGTGGCCATGCCATTTGTTGATTTCTATATTTGCTGATGTCCTGTGTTTCAGTCATTGAGCCTGTTTGTCTCTGATAAGAAAAGTATTACTCAAGTCACAGAGGCCATTAGAGTCTTTTCTCAGACTAGCATGAGGTCTCCTCAAAAGCTGTGTGTTTACAATATAATGGAGTGGCCCGATCTGTCACTGGTTGAACGTACAGAACTGTTAATGTCCAATCCCCTTTAATTGTCTTTGGGGTCTCTGATGGACGGTGGATTAATTATGCAGTGTAATTTGCGAATTATCGGCTAGTTTACCTCAGCAAGATTTTGATGGGATTAATTTACACTGAGATACAAGTAAATAGAAGTACAAGATGAAACTACAAGTCCCAATTTGCTTTTCAATAAGACATAATATTTGGTAAATAATTGTTTTTGTTACACTAAAGAGGATGTTTTTACATAGCAGTGGCTTGCTAACAATCTAAATTTATTTTAGTATAAACAATCATCAGTGATGATGGAACTTTTTGGAAAACCCCATTTGTGCTGAGCAAGAACAGATAACTGGGGGCAGGAACTTTACTCTGGTTTAGACACGGTGCTGTAAGGATATCTTCCTTTCTATTCTATTATCAGATCAACATAATAAGTGACGGAGCAAGCAGACACCCACTGCAGACCAAAAACTAAACTTCAAAATAGGAAAATGATGAGTTCCTGAAACATTCTTTGAAGCGTTTCAATGCTTATTGCAATGAAATGGACCTGCAAATTAATGTAACGTAATGTAATGTAATGTTAATGAACCAAAAAAACATTTTAGGGCAGATATTCTGAATTATGAGTTAAAGAGAGATCCCTGAGCATAACATATATAAAGCAGAATGGGTCTTTCTATTGTTCCACCCCCTTTTGCGGTCCAACAGTCCGCACAGAATAACCCTTCTAATAAGTCACTTGGAAGAAAATGTGGGGAGTCAGCTGATTTGTAATCCACTCTCTTTCTCGGTCTTTGCTCACACATCAAGAGTCAGATTGATATGTGCAATCGCTTGAAAGCCCCTTGGCGCTGCAGCTATCATGGTCTAGTAGACCTGCAGGTGTTTTTGTGTATGTGTGTTTTGGCAAAATGAGAGCTGGCTGATGCATTTGCAATGGAAATCCTTCATCCACAATATGTTTCAAGTGTAAACAATGGGACGAGAGAATAGCAGCTGCTAGGAAATGCATTTATTCTTCTCTGCTGACATCAATTTAATTTACATATTAAACCTATGTTGACAGTGTATTCATTACATTAAGAGACAATTATAAGGTACAACACAATTACAACAAAAGGTTCTTGTTACTCTGAATGTCTTATGTAATAGGTGAAAGCAACCTGCAATGTAATATCTATGTGATAATTTATTCTTTACATGTATTTGGGAACTATTATCATCACTTGTGCATGTTGTCTTTGAGTAAAAATTTTATTTAGATACTCATTTTACAATTTGTTACGTGTGTACTTTGTCCATACTGTCGCCTTGCAGGGATGAAGAAAGAGGGATTTAGTTGATTGACAGATCTATGAACTATGACAGACAAGCTCAGTTTTTCCATCTTAAAATCCTAATCAAGCTCACAGAGGGTTTTATTGATATATAAAGGCTCTTTCTTTGTTGAACATCAAGTCAATTTTTTTTCCAAGACATTCACATGACAATATATGATGATGACATCACATAAATGGAACATAATTCACGCAAATATTTTCTGTGAAGTAAAAGATATCTAATCATTTGTTGGCAAAGTGAATGATTTTTACTCTGCTGCTTGCCTTTATTTCAACACTGTCAGTCTGGGAGACGTTCCTCTTTCTTTAAACTTTTTCCTCCTTCTTTTACATATTGTTCCCAATAGAGCTCATGCCCTATTTAAAACCATCATAATGCAGGCTAATATAACCAGTCATTCATATAAGCTCAAAGAGATCTTAACAAAGAAATGTCACCTTCTTCGTATGTGTCTGTTTTGCCTTTAAATTGGAAGGCAGGTAGTTGTCAAGGTGAAGAAAAGTCATCTCAAGGAATCTTTTGCAGTGCAGAAAGCTGGTGAGCAGGACGTGGGTTGAATGGCTGCTCCACAAATTCACAAACCAATATTAACTGTAGCATACTGTAATACTGAAAGCTTCATAATATATTATAATATTAATTGAGGTAACAGCAGTGATGGAAGGTAACTAAGTACGCCTACATTTACTAAAGTAGGTACATTTACTGTACTGTTCTTTACTTGAGTATTTTAATTTTATGAAACTTTGTACTTCTATTCCACTTAATTTCAGTGGGAAATATTGTTCTTTTTACAACACATTTGTTTGAATCAATTTATGAAACATGATGCTGTGCTGTAGATTCAACTATTCAACAGTATATATAATACAGTTTAAAATGTGCTCCACCTCCACCAGCTGTACATTAAAATGCTGCTTACGTTTTGAAGCATCAATAATAATATTCCAATAATACGATATTTATAACTCTTTGAAAGGGACCACTTTGCCAAAGTACTACTTTAAGTCTAATATTTTAAGTGCATTTTGTGTATAAGTTAATGTTTATATTAACTTAGAGTGTATTACTTATACTTGAGTAGAGTACTTGGGTAACAAACAGTATTGATGATGACATTTTATTAAATTATTATTATTATTTTGTTGAGGATTTAATATATCACATACTAAATATACTTCAACAATGACAAAATAACCTCACAACACTTTTTAAACCCTGACACAACCCCATGCTTGAATCTTGTGACTAACATCACAGATGCCTTCACTCAGCAGCCTGAATGCACTGATGCAAATGCACATTATTGCAAACTGTGTGCAACATGGATGATAAGCCTTCTGTGCTAAGATACCCTACACGCCTTGTCAAAACCCCACAATATTTCCTCATCCAGCTGATGTTTTCTTTCCTCTAAAGTTTGATTTTCACTTATGACATTTTCAGTATTAATAACAAAGTCAATTTAGAACTTTTGTATTGACATAGAGACTTAAGTTTAGAAAAAAAGGGTTTAGACATAGTCTTGAAGATAAGATATATTAATTACATTGTTTTTAACCTGCACAAACACAAAATAAGTCACTCTGCTGTTTGCTTATTTCAGCACAGTTCTTTGAACACATTTAACCTTCAAACTGTGAATGGCTCATCTTTACTGTGTGACTTTGACTTTAGAAAACATGAGCGAATACTGTACAACTAAAATGACATTTTGCCAATCTAGTATCAGAGAGATCTCTTCAGTGGTGTATTTAACTTCAGACACTACAGGACATTAATGTAGGTGAAAATATCTTTGTGTTTGGTGTTTTGAATCATCATAGAGACATATTTTCATAAAAACAGAACAATGGATTTTATTGAAACATCCATTGAGGCCAGTGCTTAAGTAACATCTACCAGTTTTAAAATTGTCAAATGTGATAAAAGATTTTATGTGTGCAAAACGTTTGTACTACATGCTACAAAGATAATGCTTGTAATGCCTCATTGTGAAAATACAAACATAAGAAATCTTTGTGTATGGCAGGAAATAAAGCCATGAAGGTCTTGGCATGTTTGTTGGCTGATAATTGCTTTATAAAGTCACAGAAGGAAGAAAGGATATGAAACTATTCCATTGTCTAATTGTTTTATTGATAAGATGGTGACTTTCTCACAGTAAAAATGTTAACAGAAACACTAGTTTTTTTTTAATTTTTACAACCTGAAAATTAAAAGATTGCTAATGGATGTCATATGTCAAGGTCCCAAAAGTATAAGCATGCCGTTACTAAATTGTGTTGAATGTTTTTCCACCAAAAAAACGAGGAAAAAGTTTTTTTTCCTGTTTACCAGTGAGTAGCTCGAGCCTGTGGTCACCTTTCATCTCACTATGCTGCCTGCCTTCATGTTGGAGTATTACATTGTGTAGCCTAGCTATATCATTGTGAGGTTATTCGGCGCATATGGCACTGTGAATCTAAACTCTTAATTTAAGTGTCCTCAACAGTTTATCTTTTCACCTGCATCTCCAGATAAAAGGGAGGCGGAGTCACGCTGGTACACACGATTGGCCTCAACCTGTAGACCTGTCTGGGAAGAGGACAGATGCAGCAGGGGAGGGGTTGCTACAGAGCAGTGAACTATCTGTAGATTAAGTAAACCAGTGATTTATCTGTTCCCTTGACTGTGCCCAGTTAGTTCCCTTTCTAAATGCTAGAAAGGTGTTTCTAGCGTTGAGGGAAAGCGCATGTTTAATGGCATTTTGGAAGTCTCCGCGGCGCTCTCCGTGTAGAAGAGGAGACATTACGGCGCGAGTTAGCTAACGTTAGCTCGCTAACAAGGTCAGTTTGAATTTTTTGTTCAGTCGCTGTTTTAGCTGTAGCATCGTTAAAAATGCCACTCTCGTCATCTTTGCTAACTCGGCTCGTATAAAGAATTAGCACGGACTCCTGTCCGCTGACAGGACAGGTAACCAGCTATTTTTTTCATCGGCATAACGTTGCTCTATTGACGTTAGCTTGTTAGTCAGCCTTACTCGGTTGCTATCGTTGCTCAGTCCATTCGCTCTTATTCGACTTTGAAAGTGATGGAGCTGGCTCATGTTAACACTGCCTTTATGGAGGTATTGCCAAGCAGCAAACTTTTGTTAGTAACATAGCTTCAACAGTGCAGCCTAACTGAGCTAACGTTAGCTGCAATATTTTGAGAGAGCTGGTTTAGCACCAGCTCGCTGTTTGGTTCCGCCTAGAATAAAACAGGTGCATTTAGCTAGGTAGCTAGCTATGGGCTAGCGATGTACAGATGCAGGATAGCACTTAACACAGCTAGCTAACGCTAGCTAGTTATTGGATTTACAGCTTGTATGAATTCATATTCCCATAAAGACAGTTTACTTAGTGTAGGCTGTTAAATTATTTATCAAGGTGGAATGCCGTAGGAAGGGTTATCATTAACTAAGGCCTCGTCAATACTCTAATAGAAACGGGTCAACTGAGACGGGCCCCTGTAGCTAACGTTTTAGCCAATGTTAGCTGCAACCGTTGGCCACAGGGGCACACATGTCTAACCTGAAACGTTTGATTATAACAGCAATGTCGGTGATTTTATTTAATCATATGATGCAAATCATCATTTGCTGTCCTCAAACACAGGTTTCTATCGTTGCTGGTAAGGGCTGGTTTAGCTTAATTTAACGTTAGCGTGAGATTCCCAACGAGTGCGTTATCGTTAATTCCAGGAGATTTGCTTCAACATATGCTGTCATTTTACGACTTAGAACGTGTGTAGATAGTGATGTCACAATCATTAGCAGTACGAAACGTTAATTTAAGGGTAAGTTTAACGCTGAGTTCAAACAAGAATTAAGAAAATCAACCAATCGGCTATAATTTTCAGATGCAAATGTCACTTGGGGAGTTTTACAGAGCAGAGATTAAGCGTTGCCGTTGTTTTGCACTTGAAACTTTAATGTTCCATCATGCTTCAGTTATCTCTGAATTGATAGAAATACACACAAGAAATGTGTTGACTTCCAACACTGGGTTTTGACAGCATACAGTAGTTTTTCTGTAGCGTCAAACGAGTTGCTCTCGGGTCGTCTAGGTTAGACTTTCACTCAGCCAAGCCCGAGTTTGTTTTCTCACATATTCCATTACTTGGTTGAACAGTGTAGAGGCCAACACAAGGGAAACATCCAATTGCAAAGCAAGCTTGTCTTGTGGATATATGTTTGTTATTCAGCTCATGCGCTATCTAGAGGCTGCTGGATGTGGTACGTCAATTCAATTGGCCCTGAGTGCCACTGTGCATCGGAGCCCTAATTATTTTTGATGGTTTTCAAGTTTTAACTACTGTTGAACTGCAGAAAGCATGGTTGTAAACGGTTTCGTCCCCCTTGGTGGTGAAGGCGTCATTGTGAAATGGGAAGAAATCACCGACACTCAAGCCTATGTCATTGCACTGTTTACCATACATAAAATAACTTGTCCTGGAACGGTTTGGTTTTAATAGATGTTCAGTGGTAAATGAAGTTGTATTAACTCCTGCATAAATATTGTAAATAACACTCTTATAGAATCTTTTTGTATTTGCAACTTGGGCTTTTGAAACTACATGTCTTAAATATTTTAACAAGAGCGCTATATAGCTTAGCCCATATGCTGTTGGAAATTGTCACAATGATGACAATGTGGCACAGTTAACCCCTCTATTAGCAATGTGAAATGTAATAAAGGCAGGTTGTGTTTTTCAACAGTTAGGCCTAAGCTTTGTTTGTGCTCTCTTCTTAGAGTAATGCAAGTACAGGTTTATTTTGAAGTTATACCTAATGCTTTTAAGGTCAATCCTCTTAACAACATACATGGTTGGCCTTTTTCTCAAATGTTCTATTATGCACATTTTCATTTTAATGTTGTTTTTAATCTGAACAGTGTGTTGGTACACTCTAAATCAATACATTAAAATGTTTCTTATTTTGTTTGAATTGGATTCTGATTTACTTGCACACTGAAATTAGAACGTGATAGTATCTAGGCCACATTGTGGAGAGCTTACTTTGATGCTCAGATGTAGTGTGTGTGTGTGTGTGTGTGTGCAATAGCCTGAGGTGTGCTCATTCTGAATTAAGTTTATGTATAAAACCTATTTTCATGTTAATATTTGTATTTTACATATAGCCACAAATTGATAGATGCATTAATGCAATATGCTCTGCCTTTACAGTTTGCATATTGTAGTCCATTGAAGATTCAGCCTCTTGCTGATGAGGGACTACAGGAGATTTAAAATACTGATTTTAAAATCAGTTAGCACCTCCCACATAAGGAGACTCTTCACACATTTGATCTTTTCTCTTATGTCAAACATTCACACACTACAAGATTAGAAAATAATGACACATTGCACACTACAGAATATTAAGATTATTGTGCTGGAGGAAGCAATGCACCAGCCCCTTTGTTATTTCTCTCACATTATCTTATAGTGAAAGTACTGACTTAATTATACAAATTCTAACACCTAAATATCAAACATTTGAAGTTATCTGGGCGGCCCTGTTAGGGCTGCACACTGTTTGGGAGGTTTATGATTAGTTCTGTAAACCGCTCACGTTACCAGATAATCTGGGCCAAACATCAGTACCGACCCAGGTTCTGTACCAGGTTTCTCCGCAGTTTATCAGGACAGGTGAATTGGGGATAAAATTGCCTGAAACTCCTGAAGTCTGAGCCTGGCTTTAGTGTCTTATTTTGTCTAGAATCTTAAGAGTCAGTGTTGGTGGAGTGGGGGTAAGTACCACACTAAACGGACTCAATAGATACATATGCCAGATAAGGTGCATATCTTAACCTGGTTAATGGTTAGGTGAAACATGACTTAGTACTCTCCCTATTTGTGGCAAAATGTCACATTAGCAAAACCAGTGTCACAGCTTTTACATGTTTCAAAGTGACTTTTCTAGTTGATGCATCTTATGTTTTCTATTTGTATGTAATGTCTTTAAGTCCATCCAGCATGTCAAACCACATGCAGCGTGGTGGAAGGTACAGGAGCCCTGTAAATGAAAATTGATTTTATGTTCTAGTTTTCCCTGGCAGTTTAGTCACAACAGTTCAATTCTGTGTCAGAAACACCACACCCTATACCTGCTGTAGATATTCATCATCATTATTTACACTTAAAGTGTAATACATGGGTTAGACAATGTGTTCTGAGTTGTTTGGTCTTGCATACCGTAGCCTACATGCTATTAGTCTCTGACAGTAGATGCTCTACTGACAAAATTGATTTTTTTCTTTTTTTTTCTTTCTAGCAAACAAAAAACTGACCGTAGCTGCCTTTTTAGTATGTAGGTTTTTGTTCAATGATGAATCATACGTTTTCTAATGCAAAAGCAGTGGGTTGTCTCAATAGCACTGGCTGAGCTGTACACCACTATCGAGATACTAGCTTCTTTCAATTGTATGATTAGATCAGAATAGGGTGGGCAGTTATTGTGAAGGAAAGACTGCACTTGAACACAAAGAAACCAAAGTTGCAAAAGGAGCTGTTAGTAGTATGAATTTGACAGGTAAACAGAAGGCTTAATATTGATTTGTCAAGAGAATTTCAACTACATCATTAGTAACTTAGTAAAAACATAATTGGCTCTTTCAAAGGTGGAGTTATCTTTAGTATAGAATACACAAATTACAAACAAGCTTGTTTAAATGAGTTTTGAACAAATACAAACCAGATGTTTTGAGTTTTAGACCACACTGCAGAGGAGTAGAGGGGAAAGCTTGTGGACGAGTAAGAGAAGCAAACTAATCTGAAGCTAAGCTTTATTTGTTACAGCTTTTGGTGGTATACAGTTTACTGGAAGATGCATGGTTGATTTTAATGACTTCTTCATTAAGTTCATTACATTTTATAGCTGAGCTAACCAATGAGGTTAAGCGTCTGTTCATGCCTGTGTTGAGGTAAATAAATAAATGTACATTTGGTGATTGAAACATTTGTATTGGATTCCACGAGGTCCCTATCCCATTGCAGTGCAGCCCTCTTTACTGGCTGTTTTATTGTGTGACTCATCCAAATATTGTGGGGGTGAGTTCAAACGGCATAAAACATTCTTAGAAAGATGTGATTTGTATAAATTGACTGATTTAATGACGCAGGTTGTTGATCAAAATGTTGGCCAGTGAAGGACATGTATTTTGCTAAGAAATATTTAATTTTTGTAAGAAGACTTTTTTGGATTTGGAGCAGTTTAGAACAGGCAATATTTTGTTTGAGTTGACGTCCCAGCCTTGTGCTAGTCAGGCATTAGGATTCCAGGCAATTGGATGACTCTCCTCTGCCCGTTTGAGTGCTACAGGATTGAGGTTAGCTGGGTCAGCACAATAGAGAATCTAATTCCAACCCCCAGGGCACCTAATTAAAACTTATAACCAAGACAAACAACTTTTGACACTTATGCATCTCGTGAGAATCACTATTACTGAAAATGACATGATATAGAAGTGAAGATTAAAAGGAGATCAATGTGTCCTTTTTCTAATGTTTATTTCTTTGAAACTACATGTGTAGAATCTAAATTGAAAATGGAAAAATATCTATGCTGTTGCCGCAAATAATTAATTGCATGCATTTTTGGATCAGTGTTTTCAGCCAGTTTTTGTGTGCTCTATCCAAAATCGCTCCTTCCTTCACTTATTAGTCCTTATAAAATGAACTAGACACGGAGGTTCATACAAGGCCATCGCCCTCCCTCCTTATCTTTTCTAATGAGAAACTGGTTTTGCTCTGTGTTAAGACAAAGTTAACACATGAAATGCATAATTAAAAACTTGCTTAAAGTCAGACTTACAGGCATTTATGGACTTCATAGTGAATTTCATGCTTCAGAGACAATTTAGTTTGTTACATTTGGCAGGGAAAAACAACTGGTTATCTCTTTGACTCTTCGGCACTTAATATAATTCCCAATTGGCACAAGCCTAGTAAATATTTTTGTGTGTGAGATTTAGGATTCAGCAAAGTATGTTGCCCTATTAGTTCTTTTAAAGTAATAGAACAATGCTCCACCATACTCTACAGGGCTTGATAGTAAGAAACGGTTGCCCTTGGCAACCAAATTAAGTCCATTGGCAACATGTCAGCTGTTGTGCGACTGCTTTCCACATGTTTGTTTGCCATGAAAACAGGCAACTCAATTTTCTGGCGTGTGTTAACCCTCTGAAACCGAGAGACTCGCCCACGAGCCTAAACAGCACCTCTGATTCATAGTTCAATCATTTACCATCCATAACACATAGGAACTAGCCGAAAATTGTGGCTAAAAGCTAACAAGTTAGCGGTTACGGAGGTCTTTTCCGGGTCCTTCTAGCCTCTACAGGTGATTTTCTATCCAGCCTGGAACTTCTGCCTTTTTTGGGGTTCGTTGAGCATTAAATCCATACCTTTACATCCAAGATTAATCCACTTTTTGTCCATAATTCATCGCGTTTTCGCTCAATTCTGCCGCTAGCGCCGTCTGTCCTTTGTGTATGGAAGTCAAGGACTCCATATATGGGGTGCATGCCCATATATGGGAGACAACGTCACCCAAAGAGTATGGAAGGCCAAACGGTTGTATGGAAGGCCAATAGGCGAACTGTTTTAGACACACAATTGCTTGTGTAGCATTGCTGTGGGTGTAATATCAATAAATATGACATTATTATGTTGATTATTGACATAAGTAAATGTCATGAGGGCAAAAGCGCCTTGACTTTCTTTGAAAAAATGCATGTATTTTGTCAACTGTATAAGTTATAATGATTATTTCTTCACAATGTGACTCCCAAGACATATGAGAAGTGTTTTAGAGAGTAAAATGGCTTAGGTTTTACTGATCTGTGTGTGATATCAATACATATCTGGAAGATTCATGTTCCGTTTTGTTTATTTATTTGTCTTTAAGGTCCTACAACCATTTTTAACATGCAGGTGAGCTCACTGCAGCCCAAATATTCTAATAACCCAGTTTGTCCTGAAAAAAATGATGTTCATATCTTGACTGTAGACAACAGGGTTGGTGTTTTACAAGCTTTTTTATAAAATAAATCCAGACGGACAATGAACTGTAAAAATGGCCTTAGGGCTCAGAGGGTTAAAATCCGTTGCTAATATGGCACCGGTATCTACAGAAGTTACGGCTTGTCACACTAGCACTAATAGCACGTTACATCTGGCAGCAGGTAACGTTAGCTACAATAGTAACTGGATGAAACATGGTTAAAATGCTGACGTCCAAATGGTGTAAAAGTGTGACTGTATTTCACTGTAGAGGATTCCAACAGCGGACGTACAACAGTCTGCCACTAAAGCTATGACCTAAAAGACACAAACTAGCGCTGCTGAGCCCTGCCGAGTACTAGGATTGTGTACTGAACTCGGTACCGACCGAATTACGTCAGTATTACCAAGGACAATTCATGTTAAGTCAAACAGTGCCAATTTTGGTACCTGAGTGCATAACCACAAGCATATCTGTCCTCTCTGCATGTTGACAGAGGGCAGAGCTCCAACACACAGGTTTGTACTGTGGTTGTAGGCACATTTTTAGCAACAAGACAATTTCAAAAAGCTTTACATAAAGCATTTAGTTCTTAAAAAATAGAGAAAATAAAATCTGGCTAAGATGGAATAAGATACAAGGATAAAAGATGCAGTCTATGAAACTAATAATTATAGGGACGGGTTTGGGAGGTTAGAGCGATTTGAGGGAGTTTAATTTTGTGCGGAATGTAAAATGTTCTAAATAAACAAAATTAAATTATTTTTTTGTTATTACAGAGGTAAAGTACCGAGAGGGAAGAAAAAAAAAAATGGTACCAGAACCGAATTCCATGTATTGGAAATTGGTATTACTGATCCCTTAATGCAGGGGTGTCAAAGTCAAATGGACGGAGGGCCAAATAAAAAATTTAGCTACAAGCCGAGGGCCGGACTGTTCGAATGTTCATTGAAAAATTTTTAAATGACGCATATAGTCTAGTGAACCTAATTGAACCTACTGAAAACCTAACAAATATATTCCAATATGATCAGATAAATAAAGCAATATTTTCTTATGGCTCTGTCAGTAATCTTTAATTTTCAACAGACACAAAAGACAAATTTCCTTTATATAAAAATCCCCATAACATGAACATTAAATGAAAGAAACCGGTATTCAAGGCACCATCAGTAGCCTATATTTTCTATTTTAGCAAAAGTGGGCTAAATTTACTTCAAAGAAAAAAACAATAATAGCAATTTTCTATCATCCACTCAACTGAAATATTTTTAAAATATAATTGGATTGAAATACAATAAAATAAAGTGCAAAAATCTATTAATCAAAAACAACACTTTGTTTAAGGAGAAGTAACATGCAGTGAAAACAAATATTAAACTTTAACTTTTAAACTTGAACTGAGTAAAAACTCTAAATATGTGATTGCACAGTAATGTTCACTTGTTTGAGGTTGAGGGTGATACTTGGTGGTGTCCCATCTTTTCCACAAGTTCATCAATGTTCGGGGTAAGGCTCTGAGCTGAGGAAATCCTCAGAATTGAGTGGAGGTGTTCAGCAGTAAGTCGACTTCTGTGTGATGTTTTGTTCAGGTTCATCAAAGAAAACAGTTGTTCACACAGGTATGTGCTGCCAAACATAGACAACGTTTGAGCAGCCTGGATGCGCAGCTGGGGCATTGTGTCGGGGAGGAAACGGGCGAACTCCGCAGCACCCACTGCCGCATATTTTGCCCTCAGTGCATCATTGCATTGGAGGTCAATCAACTCCATTTGGAGGTTTGGTGGTGAGCTTTCCACGTCAACAGCAAATGGGTTACCGAGCAGTTCCAACCTGCTTTTTGTGCTTCAAAGTCAGCAAATCGGCCGAAAGTCAGCGGCAAGCATACCTATTTTATCAGCCAACTGTGCGCTCGGGAACGCACTGGTAGAGAGCTTCTCTTTCATGGTCTGGCAGCTGGGAAAGTGGCTCAAATTTTCTTTCCGCATCTGCGTCTCCCACAGAGTCAGTTTGGTTTTAAATGCCTTCACTGTACTGTACATATCAGAGATGACATGATCCCGACCCTGCAGCTGCAAGTTCATTGCATTCAGATGACTCGTAATGTCACACAGAAAAGCCATTTCACACAGAAACATTTCGTCTCGGAGTTGTGTTGTGTCTTTCCCTTTGCTGTCCAAGAACAGACAAATCTCCTCACGAAGCTCGAAACATCTTTGAAGCACCTTTCCCTGGCTTAGCCATCGCACCTCTGTGTGATAAGGCAAATCACCATGCTCCGTTTCTAACTCCGTCAGAAATGCCTTGAACTGGCGGTGATTCAAACCTTTGGCTCTGATAAAGTTAACTGTGCGCGTGATGATGCTCATTACATGCTCCATTTTCAAGGCTTTACCGCACAACGCTTCCTGGTGTATGATACAATGATAAGCTGTCAGCTCACCTGTCGCGTTTTCCTCTTGCATCTTTTCCCGTATCTTCGCCACCAGTCCGCTCCTGTGTCCACACATCGCAGGTGCTCCGTCGGTTGTCAAACCCACGAGTTTTTCCCAAGGCAGCTCCATCTCATTTACACATCTTGACACCTCTTCATACAAATCATGCCCCGTAGTTGTGCCATGCATAGGACGTAAAGCCAAAACTCCTCTGTCACGCTTAGGCTGGAGTCCACTCCGCGGATGAAAATTGACAACTGGGCAATGTCAGAAATGTCGGTGCTCTCATCCACAGCCAAGGAATATGCAATGAAATCTTTTCCTTTTTCACAAGCTGCTCTTTTAGATTGATGGACAACTGGTCTACTCTCTCGGCAATGGTGTTTCTGCTCAGACTCACATTTAAAAAGAGTTGCCTTTTTCTGGGCAAACTTCGTCACAAACTTTAATCATGCAGTTTTTGATGAAATCCCCTCCGTAAATGGCCGGGCTGATTTAGCGATCTCTTCTGCCAAAATAAAACTGGCCTTGACAGCAGCCTGGCCTTGTGATTTGGCTTTTTTGAACAGAGCCTGTCGAGATTTGAGGCCTCGTTTTAATTCCTCTGCCTTTTGTAGCCTTTGTTCCATGTCCATATTCTTGTTTTTGTCCGCGTGTTTCGTTTCATAATGTCGTCTCAGATTATACTCTTTCAGTACCGCCACACTTTCTCCACACAGAAGACACACAGGTTTTCCAGCTACCTCCGTGAACATATACTCCGACTCCCACCTTGTTTGAAACCCCCGGTTCTCAGTGTCCACCTTCCGTTTTGCCATTTTTGATGGGTATCTGAAAGTTAATTTTACTGTGATGCTGACGACTGCTGTGCCAATAAATATTGAAATGAAGCAGCCTACTGCTCGGTGCGTCACCGTTGCATTGTGGGAAATGTAGTATTGGTGTGTGTAAAAGATCTGCGGGCTGCCGGCTTGCTGCGGTCTGCGGGCCGGTTCTAATAATAAATCAAGATCATCCCAGGGGCCGTAAAAAACCTTCTCGCGGGCCGGATGTGGCCCGCGGGCCTTGACTCTGACATATGTGCCTTAATGTGTAAGGCTTGACGTAAACCTTGCATTCCTAATTTTGTAAATGTAAGGGGAAAAAAATAACAGATATACATTTACTGAGTAGTAAATTGGATCGGTGCGTCCCTAACTGAAGTCACTAAGCATGAATTGGTATCAGCAGAAATTTTAGTGTAAGCAGTTATACTACTTGGATGTTTGCACTGTATTTTTATTTTTACGTCACTTTGTCACATGTTTTTCTTTTTTTTTCTTTTTCTCATGTAGCTGGCTGATATGGCTGTCTAACGGGCTGCCAAAGATCACTTCATGGATCACAGCGGACAACAAAGAGAAACCACTGCATCTGTGAGCATAGCCAATAACTAGGGAATCTGACCCACAAGCATATCATCAGACTGACGTCCATGCATGTGGCCTCTTAAGTTGTTTATAGACATCTATTGGGCAACTCTAAAGCCTATTGCTATGCACTATAAACGGAAAGACATGAGCTGTGGGAATGCTGGGAGAAGCAGGCTTCTTTCTTGTAGAACTATCCCTCTAGTAATAGGGCTTCTGGTGACCATGGTCCAGAGCACTGTGCCAGAACAGCAAGAGACACTGGTGGAGATGATATCTGTAGAACTCGAGGCTTCTATGCAGTCATCTGTGCTCTCTGAGCTCCAAGCTGCAGCATCTTCAATTGGTGAGGGGTCGCCTACAGCTATCCCAGATTCCTCTGCAAAGAATGGGGGAGTGCACACTGGCATCCCTGACTCCTCGGCAATCGTGGGCCAGGTGTTCCAGTTGAAGGTTCCCCCAGGACCTTCCAATGCAACCTGTAATGTCCATGTAAGTGACCTAAAGATTAGACCTAGAAAAAGATTTCAATCTGATAAATCGATTACCTTTATGTTGGAAACACTTGGCATGTAACATTGAATGTCTCATAACAAAATATTAATGTTACAAATCTAATTTCTTCAACTTTAAGTTAATGAGATCAGAATTAATCAGTTAATGTGAACAGCATTTTTGTTGAAAAAGTAAACTAAAGTGGGGTGTATGGGAGGACTTTATTGTTGAACTCTTGGACTGAAGGGCTTTTCCCCTGTCTTATATTTGGGAGGGACCTTTTTTTTATTAAACAGACCCAACCCCACTATCATTTGAACTGTTCTGTAATGAAAAATGAGAATCAAAGGATGTGAGTAAACAACTACCTTTTTGTATTCTTCTTTACTGTCCCATATGGGACCAGTGTTTTTCTTACCTGTAGAAATACATAATATATGATTTATCCCTTCAGTTTGTATCACTGCTGATTGACTTTGATGCAATTTGTTCCAGTCTGATTTATTATTATTAATATTATTATTATTATTATTATTATTATTATTAGCCCAAGTGACGCAGAATGATATCCTGCCATACATTACTAACTCAACATGTAAAGTGATGACTCACATATGGCGTTTTTCCACTGCGTGGTATCGACTCGACTCTACACGCCTTTTTTGGTTTTCCATTACGAAAAAAAGTCCCTGGGACCTGCTACCAGGTACTTTTTTTTTATTTTGTTTTTATTTATTTTTTTATTTTTTTTTTTTTTAGTACTACCTCAGTCGAGGTTCCAAGCGAGCTGAGGTGATACCAAAAGGTGACATGAAAACCTGCAGACTACTGGTTGGTCGGAGGACCGTCACTTATGACTGCATTTTTAGCAAACAAGAGTGCAGAGTGTGTCCGGAACAACCGTGCCATTTAAAAAAATAAAAAATAAAAAAAAAATAAATAAATTAAAAAAAAATGATAATCTAGCCAGACACCGGTTATCTACTCTCTGCACTATTCTCATTTTTCTCTTCTCACTATTCAATATTAAGGGCTATTATTTTGCATGTCGTTTCCAATATTGCACACTGTTACTTTAAAAAAAAGAAAACCAAAAAAAGACAATATATCAAAGAAAATACTTTATTTAGCTATTCAAGTAGCGCATCAAACCCTCCCGTACATCCCGGTCTTCTTCCTCTGCACCCTGTGACAGTGTCCAGTGAACTCCATCGGAATTCCCAAACTCCTGTTTTTTTTTTTTTCAGCAGTGATTTTTGTTGCTTCCTTCAGCTTCTTTTGAAACAAATTTTCTTCTGGCCGAGAATCAAAACAAACACCTCCGTGTTGTTGTGAGTCGCGTTGAAAATTACATCATGGCAGTTACCGGCTGCATAGCCATGGTAACCAGCCACGCTGAGGCGTTACTCAATCTGCTATGGAAAACGGACGCAGAGTGCGTCGAGTCGAGCTGTTACCATCAGTGGAAAAACGCCAATAGTTACCATAAATACAAGCTCACCTTTCTTCCTGTTCAAATGGTGAGATTGTATACACTGAATGGAATATGTAAGGGGTTGGGGAGATGGTGAAAGCATTTCTGCTTTTACTCCAGATATTTGAATGTATTCTAGATATTCTGCTTGTTTTTTTCTAGTTTCTGTTTCACGAGCAATTTGGTCAATACCAAACATAGAATAAAATAAAAGGGTTCTTCTTATGCTACAGTAATGAATTCACCATTGCCAAACATTTCCTAGTTACAAAATCACAATTACCAATATTTACTTGCTTTTCTCTGTTTGATTTCTGTCCAACTAATTTTAGGACGTCACTTGGGTCCTGGTGAACTTGTAACTTGAATTAAATTAGTAATTACTTTCTCCTTTTTTGACTTAACTTACATCTCAGAAGTATCTTTGCAATCCAAAACCGTAATAGTGTTTCTCTTTTTTCCATCTTGTAGCTCACAGAGATGGGAAAGGAGACTTTACCCTCCTGGCTATATTGGGACAAAGAAAGCTGCATTCTGAGAGGCTTGGCCCTGGAGAAGGATAAAGGTGTGTATCATATCTTGGTGTCTGGAGAGGAGATAATTGAGAAGACTGGCAGCCAAGTGTTCCCTAGTACGGTCTTCTCCATTGAAGTGTACCCAGAAGAACGGGCAGACACAGAGCCTGCTCTGCTTACTCTGCAGTCTGATATCAGTGGCATCCAGCCTTTCACCTGTGGCTCTGAGGAGCTCGTAACGGTCCTTACTGTCATCTTGGATGCTGACTTGACAAAGATGGTTGCTGAACAGAGGGTCAACTTACTGGGCATTATGAGAAAATTCTCTCATGTGCCCCTGGAGCACATGAGAGTGGTCCCTGTTGTCAATAATCGCTTATTTGACATGTCTGCTTTCATGGCTGGACCAGGGAATGCCAAGAAGGTAGTGGAGAATGGGGCCCTACTGTCATGGAAACTTGGATGTGCCCTTGACCAGGGCAGTATTCCTGACATTAACAGTGTCCATTCCTCAGCAAAGGATGGGACCATGTCAGCCAGGCTGGGATACCCAGTGGTTGGCTGGCACATAGTCAACAAAAAGCCCCATGGAGTGAAACGGATCAGACGGCAGTTGTACAATACTCCTACTCCAGTGCCATCCCTGCTTCCCCCAACTACTCACCCAGAGCCCCCTCTACGGGTTGTTCCCACCCCAACCTCGCCTTCTATTGCCCCAGCAACAGACAACTCTGTTCCCCCTGTCCGAGGCCCTTTGCCTCTTCCAGTGAAGCCCACTATGAAGGTCAGAGATCAAATAGCCCACACACCTGTTTTTGGACCTCCCCAACCCACAAGAGTACTAGGAACTACAAGCACCATCCCTATTCAGCCTACCATGACCCGGCCTACATTTGTGGAGGCCACTGCTCTGCCAACACCACCAAGCACCACCAAAAGACCCAAACCCTCTGCCACAAGAAAACCCAAGAAACCCAAAACCTCCACCCCAGCTCCCAGAGAACCCAAGTCCACCACTACGAAACCACCCAAACGCACCACTCCTCTCTCTTTGGCTCCAGACTTGAATCAAAACCCAGAGATCCGTAACGCCATTGATCAGGTGAATGCGTGGGTTGGCACATACTTTGAGGTTAAGATTCCTCCTGATACATTCTTTGACAGGGAGGATGGTACTACTGATAAGCTGCGTTTGACTTTGAAAAGGACCCCCAAAGAAGCCGTGAGTGAAACATCCTGGATACAATTCAACAGCACTATCCAGCTCTTGTACGGCCTCCCAGAGGAGCAGCATGAGGGGAAACATGAGTACTTTATGTTGGCCACTGACAAAGGTGGGAAGAGCATCATGGATGCATTTGAGGTTCAAGTCAACCGTTGGTCTACTAATGACAAGCCATCAGTTGTGTTTGCTGCTCGTTTCCATGGTGACCCCAAAACGTTAAGCAATGATGTCCATAAGAAGATTCTTTTGACTAAAAAGTTAGCTTATGCCGTCGGTGATCGCAACAGCAGCACAGTAACCCTGGGAAGCATCACTAGAGGCTCCATTGTTGTGGAATGGACAAACAACAGTCTTCAGCAGAGTTCTTGTCCAAAGGAACAGATCACAGTTCTCAGCAACAGGATCTCTGACCCCCAAGGGACACCTAAACTGGCCTTTATCAAAGCCATGGAGCCTGAATTTAAACCCATAAACATTTCCATTCGTGGCACCAATAAATGTCAGAGCTACACATTCATCCCACCAGGAGAGGTACCTATGCCTGTTCTTCCTACAGCTACACCTTCACCTGGGACAGGTCGTAGGAGCAGTGATGACGTTTACCTACACACGGTCATTCCCGCTGTAGTGGTAGCTGCCCTGCTGCTCATAGCTGGGATCATTGCCATGGTCTGCTACCGCAAGAAACGTAGAGGGAAGATGACCATTGAAGAGCAGGCCACTTTCATCAAGAAAGGTGTTCCCATAATATTTGCAGATGAGTTGGATGATTCCAAGTCGCCACCGTCCTCCAGCATCCCTCTTATCCTTCAGGAGGAAAAGCCCCCACTTCCCCCTCCAGAGTACCCTAACATGGCTGGGCCTCACAGTACCCTGCTTAACCAGGATCTACTGGAGGAGTATTCAGTCTATCAAGATGATGATGATCCTAATGCACCTCCTTACCAACCCCCACCACCATTTACTGTCCCCATAGAGGGCAAAGGCTCTCGCCCCAAAAACATGACCTCATACAGGTCCCCACCTCCCTATGTGCCTCCCTAACGCATGCTAGAGCTTTCAGTTTGGAAAGCAGGTGCAATGTAGGGATGCTTGTTAAACTACTACAGGAGTAATTTTACATGTGTTTGATGACTTCGCTTTGACTTTGTAGAAGAGCAGGCAACCATACCCACATATTTGACCATCATGGATAAGACAATGTATCGTACAATTCTACTACTGGCACAGGGCAAATGGATGGAGAACAGTTTATTATTCCAGCACTTTTTTTTGTTGTCCTTCAGATCTGCTTTTGACTTCTTGCATATTTTTTTTCTTCTGTTTTTTGCCAAGAAGAGTCAATTTTATCTTCAATGATGTACTATTTCTATTGTATAGAAAATAATAAAGAAGCCGGAAAGACTGAAGCCCACAGGGCCATTGAGCAGATGTCACCATGACAACTGACTTGAGGCTCTCCCTCACAATGTTATCTTTATGAGTTCTATATCACTCTTATCTGTTCTTCGGCTAGGTTTACTAAGATTTTGCACCTGTTATTTCCAGAGGGGAATGAAATACAAGAAGCCAAACTGAAAGCATGAAAAACTTTATTTACACAAAAATCTGTTTGTTTCTAGACTTTTGATTCCTGTTTTTCCCCTCTGCTTTGCTCCCTCTTGACAATAACATGCAAACCTTGCACTTATGCAACTTCTTGTTAAACCTTGCACTATGTGTCTTGCACATATTTGAACGCAGTGAGTGGTAGTCCAATAAGGAAAACATTTTCTTTTTGTATCTTTGAACCTACCACATGACTGAAATTTCTCTGGTACTTGATCACAAAGGACATCATACTGATCACGCCTGTTGTAGATGTAGCCTAATTAGCTAAGTTAGTTAAATTTTTTTTTCCCCTTTTGTTAATGTGTGTGCCACTGAACCTGCCTGTGAGATGATTGGTTTGTCTGTTGCCAAGGTGATGTCTGTGGTCACACAGAAAACCATGTGGGGTTGTTACAACAACAATGAAGGGGCCAATGGAATGCTGTGGTTCATAGCAGGGTGAGAATGGTTACAGAGCTGGAGCCACTGTCTTATTTCAGTTAGTTTTGTTAGAATGAGCGGTCTGGGCTTAGAGTACTGTATTATCACTGCTCTGCCTCTAGGTGTTGCACTGTTATGTTAAGTGCACTGCCTGTTGTCAGGTCAGATGAGACATGGGGAAAAGGGGATGTATATAATTGTGTGCCTGTGAAATTAAACAACTCCATAATGTTAGTGTTTTATCAGTAAACCTAGTAGGGAAAGGGAGGGCCAGGGTGGGAAATCATTTTTATTTTTTAATTGTATGTTTAGATTTATGATCACAATCATGGGGAAAAAATGACTATAGTTTGTAAGGGTACAAAAAATGGTTTACCTGCCCATCACAAAAAACAATGCATTATATCAATATGATGGGAGCAAAGGAACCACAACAATATGTGAATTATGTAAATTTCATATCTGAAATCACCATAAGAAAAAATGGTTCAAAATATAATGTTTTTACTGAGTTTTTGATACAGTCTTTAACTTGTTTTATGAAAATATATTAATAAAATGTAATACTATTTGTAAAGCCTCAAAGATGGTGTATAGTCACTTTTTTTTATTTGACAAAATAGAACTGAATTAAATATTGTTTTGAATATATATATATATATATATATTATATATATATATATATATATAAAAATATTGTGTGTGTATTAAAGGGCTGACAAACACAATTCAAAGATAAATTAGAATGCAATATGCATTAATTTCAAAATGTGTGGATACATACATTGTATATTTACATGCTCAAAAGCAGTAATCTGCTTTGTTACAAGTGGGAGAATTAAGTGCAAACTATGTCATGTTAGGGTTAGCATTTTCAAGTTAAATAAGTAGGTTTGAAATAACATACACCCCACTTTGCTTTCCAAATTTATTTTGTCATTAAATATGATTCCTGTGGTCATTTGTAGCCTTGCTTTACAGTATGTTGTCACATTCTTGTTTATGGAAGCTACGATAGGGTCCAATGGTTGGCTGGTTTTGGCTATAACATGAGCTGTACGCTTTGTTGTAATAAACCAAATACACAGCAGGCAGCCCCTGTGAGACGATATTTTAAGAGAAGTGCTACCTTTCTGTGGAATTTAGGTGGGCAGTTTTTCTTTTTTGGGCTCTGTGCTCCTACATCTCTTGGAGAAATATCAATAACAATGACTAATATCTGCTCTCAGATTCTTTTAGTATAGAGCTTGTGTAATGATGGCTTATTCTGGAGAGGTCAGAAACAGTTTCACTGGTTGGTGACCCATGCTGATGTGACAATTTTAGTACAAATTGCAATACAAGACATTTTGATGGTTTTTTTTTTTTTTTTGCGTAGTGCTAGAAGCTTTAAGGCTTCTGGAGGTAATCTTAGCAATAATGTGTATGTGAAAAGTTGCTTTAGGAATTAATCAAGGCATTAAATATGGTCTCTTGTATATTTAAAGAGCATTCAAACTGACACACAAGCATGTTATTTTACCTTTCTGATTATTTCCAGACCCATTTTCTCTAGACAATGACTTACTGCAAAGAGAGCACAATCTGTTATTTTTAACACTTGACGCATACCCATAACTTCCTACATTGCTCAATCTTACCAATAAATTGTGGCACATAATTGGTGATAATGAGGTGGGTTAATTTGCAAATTGAATGTAATAATCATTTATTAACACACCAGCAATCATCTTACTGTGGGCGACTTACTCATTTACATATTTTCATAGATATATACAGTATTTGTGACACTGGCTTTAAAGGCCCTGTTTCTTACAAACACTGATTAAATACAGTTTTTACTGTTCAAAAATAAACTGAATAACAGACATGATTTTAAATTTGTGGTTACAAAACTATATACAGTACGTTACAGTAATGAGAAAACAATGCAACTCTGCACCAAAGTAGTTAAAATGAGGAACATTCTTCAAGAAGGCACCTAATTTACATATACCTTTTTGTAAATGTTTAACCTACAGTGCTGCTCATGAGTATAGGAACCCCTGCTAAAGCTGACTAAAAAGAGGAATAAAAAAAAAAAAATCATCTTTTGAAAATTGATCGTATTGTCTTAATTAAAAATTAGGAAAAATCCAACCTTTAAGGACACCAACTTTCTTTGTGAATGAATAATGTAAATACATGTTCTTCCTTAAAATACATTATAAATATGTTAAATTCCCATAGAGGCAGGCAGATGTTTATTTGTAAAGGCCAGTTATGGCTCCAGGATACTATGCATCCTGATAAAGTTCCCTTGGCCTTTGGAATTAAAATAGCCCCCCATCATCACATATCCTTCACCATACCTAGAGATAGGCATGGGGTACTTTCCATAAAATCATCTCTCAATGCAATCAAACCAGTTGTCAATCAAACCTAGCTATTAGGCTAACTGAAATAAAACCATGCCAATTTCTAGGTGAAGGATATGTGATGATGGGGGGGCTATTTTATTTCCAACGGCCAAGGGAGCTTTATCAGGATGCATAGTATCCTGGATCCATGAAATAACTGGCCTTTAAAAATAAAAAATCTGCCTGCCTCTATGGAAATTTAACATGGGAGTGTCTATACTCATGTCCCATGTATTTTAAGGAAGTACATTTATTTATTTACAATACATTATTCATTCACAAAGAAAACTGGTGTCCTTAAAGGTTGGGCTTTTTCCTCATTTTTTACTTAAGGCATTACGATCAATTTCCAAAAGATGATTTTTTTAATTTTTTTAGTCAACTTAAGCAGGGGTTCCTCTACCCCTGAGCAGCACTGTATACATATACCTCTGAAAACTTACTGTATAATATAGCAGACATCAGCAACAGGAATGATTGCCTCTGGCAGTCTTTGACACCTCTGACACACAGAATATGCAGTTGTAGGATAATGTTTTATTCTGGGAGCACATGATGGAGTCATTGATCACTGACAGACAGGAGTTACAGCCAATTTTGACACCAACTTGATGGGATTGAGGTTGGAGGAAGGCACAGAACAGCTCACTAATATTACTATGCACAGTTGGGACTATAAACACTGCCTTTTTCTTGCAGTGACCAACTGTAAGCTTAAACTTTTAAAACGTGAAAAGGTGAAATGCACCAATCATTTTCAATTTGGCGGCATGGTGGCTCTTAGCAGGTAGGCACTGCTGAACGCTATGTTCAAGGGCCTTTCTGTGTGAAGTTTGCATGTTCTCGCGTGGGTGTCCTCCACCTATAAAAACGTGCGTGCTAGGTAATGCCAGCTGGAGGTGGTCCCCGGGCGCCATACTATGGCTGCCCACTGCTCCTAATTAGTTAATCTGACAGCACAAGTTTCATATACCTTTCTGCAAAAGTACACAACTGACAGCACATCTACTGTATGAAGGGATATGCTTTTTATTAATACTACTCTCCATAGGATCAGATAACTGCTACAACAGCAGTTAAGTAGTTTGAATCTACAAATGTAGTTGAGCTGATCGATAACAGCAGCCAGTAGTAAATTATGAGGGTGTATCAGAATGTAGAGTTGAGGCTATTTTATGCCCTGCCAATCTCTCACTTCATCGCCGTCCCCCTCCCCCCTCATTAATAATGTATTGAGAATGAAAGTTAATGTATGTGATAAAAAATTTATAACTTCATGAAAACCTACTGCCCTTTCAGTTGTTGTGTGTGAAGCAATGAACTTGAAAACCTACAGCAGACGCTTTGCAGCTCTGCACACCAACAGTCTTATCTGTTTTAGTTACTCAAATAAGAGTATGCAACACAAATGCTTTGCTTTACAGTTGTTTGAAATAGTTTACAGATTTCTACATATCCACAATCAGTGATTAAAAAAACACCTGCTGAATCTTTTTTTATTTCAAACAGTGGCAGAACACTAATCAAAACGGGTGCTTTGTAAGCGTGTCTATAATACCTGGGGGTCATAACAAATTCTAATTGGGCCTGTAGCCATGTTAGGCAAGGCTCTCATTGCAAACAGGAGGCTAATTATTTCCACTGCACAGTATTATTGACAAACCTTTCTCTTGATTAAAAAAAGAAAACATAATCAGCCTTTGTATGCACCCTAGTGCTTGAGGAGGTGGTAAGATGATCTGCTACTTAGCAGTGGAAAAAACAAAGGATATGATGGTAGGCAGCACCAAATGATTTGGACAACTTAGTAATTGACCTCATTAGATGCCCAAAGCCCATGAAATGTGGCACTCTGTTTCCCATTAGGGTGAAAGTGCAGTGATAAAAGAAAACATATTGATGAAGGATAATTGTTAGGGAAGCAAGGAGTATATATTTCATATTTTATAATGGGTAATCCATAAAAAATGTTTTGCATATTAGACATAGATCCTAAGGAGTGCTCTTGCAGTACTGTACAAACAGACTTTACCCTTGACTTAATAATATACTCAGATAATAAAAAACATTTTCATTTTGCATAATCCAGAAATGTATGGTCTATATACCAATTTTACTTTTTGTATAACATTATATACAAACAGCACCTTAAAATGTGACATTTTAAGCAACAAATGTGTTGGTAACGGTGCTGTTGTTCTGGGTATAGACCGTATTACAGTTTTTTTCCAATTGGTTACACGTTTGCTGAATCCTTGGCTCATTTTCCCAAAACTATAAACACAAAATGGTAAACTCTACATGTCCCCAGCAAAAGCAAACACTGCATTCAAAACGGTTATATCTCTTTCCAAAATGTATTTTTGCATCAAAATGACACACACACATCATATGAATAAATCTGTCTACCAACCAACAGCCACTGATGTGCTCAACATAAAACATGACTATCCCATCAGTAGCTTTATGCCTTTTGCATTCTCAGTGTTATGATGTAGCCGGTTGTAAAAGATTGTCACAGTAATGTATACCCATTCAAATACAAACACACAAATGTAATACAGTAACAAAAGAACATTGCCATTTATTAATAAAAAGCAATCATTTTTGACCACTTGTGTTTTGCATGTACCACTTTCCATATCCAAGATGAGAAAATCAGGACAACATGCAGTAAGATAAAAGGTTTACAGTACAAAAATTACAAATGAAAGTCACTAATTATTTCAAAACATTGCACATGCCAAATGTAGGACAGAAGAAATGAGGCTGCATCCTGCCTCCTATTTTGGTCTGGCTACAGCACCTCATCTACCTCTACCTCTTGCTTCATTGATTCTCATTTTCTCCAAAACTGGAAAGCTAATCTGTGGCCTTATAGTGCTCAAGCTCTGACTGTGTGTAATTCAGCAACTAGTGTTTACACCTGTGAGCAGTGGGTATGGCTTGGCATTGTGATTGGTGTTGCTTTCCAAAGGGACTTCAGAGGATTTAATTTTGAATGTTGTGCCTAATGCAGACACCTGTGGGTAGTGTGATACAGAGCTGGACACTGAGTGTAATGCAGGAATTGTGCTTGCAATTTTTCAGACATGGTTTAGGGATTTGGTACATGAGTTTCAGGTTTTGGCTTGTAAATCCCAATTTTGGTGTGTAAAATTGAGGAAAACTGTAAACCAAAGGGGAAAACGTGAGTGGTGGTTGAAAAACCAGCCACCAGATTAACGTTATTTCAACTTGTAGCGACCAATAATCAAGCAAAACAGTCTGTGTTTCAGGAATATTTTTTGGGAATATTATCTATAAACAAACAGGAGTTTGTTTATGTGAGTTTGTACATGTGTTTATTTCTTTTTCTTTTGAGAGCTTGCTAGGCCTAACTGCTAATTTTAGAACCATAGACTTATATAATGATATACAGTCGCTGGTTTGAACCACATTTTCAATCTGTGATCGGAGAAGTGAGCGTCAATGGTGAGTAACCACACATCCACTTCACTTTTCTAGGGTTTAGAATTAGAAGTGTATCTAAAGTTACACCGGAGGGTTGGAAGCGCTGTGGTAACGTTAACGTAAGCTGCTTGGTAATGTTTTTCCGTTGACATGCTGTGTGTGTAACGTTACTGTAGTTATAGGACAGTAACCTGTTCAGGCCAAAATGCTGACCTCACAAGAAGGTCATTTAGTAAGTAAGACTAAGATCAGGTACAGTTAGAGTTGGGCATGCTTACATTTAGGTTTAGTATCTGGGAAATGAACCTAATCCAATGCATTTTCCTCCAAGGTGACACAAGTGTGTGATTACAATCTCTCCTTGCAGCACTGGAAATTATCAAAATGAAGTTAAATTCTCATTTTATCTGCATGCTGCATCTTGTCCTCTCACCAACAATGACCCCAGCGCCATCTTGTGAAAGAATAAAGTAAGTTCAGTTGAATGCGTTGTAATGCCGACACAGTGAGCTGCGTTGCCCTGAGCGCTGAACAGGAAGTCTATTCAGAAGTACATTTTGTAATCTGTCGGGACTTGTTGTACAGATCTTATATTCTGAGACAGGTTCGTGAGAATACAAGATACAGAGGGAAAGATGGAGATCGCTGCAGTTATCAGTAGATGGCAGTAGCACACCATGGCACATGTACTGACTGATAAACTTTGCATGGGATCTTCATATCTTTTGTAGACGAAAGAAATGTAGCCTTAAGCTTTGGTAAACAAAATACAGAACTGCAATTATCATTTATCAGATACTGTGTGTGTAAAGGCAACAAGATCCTATTATAAGATACTTGAGTTTATTTAAATTCATTACTTTCAAAGTTACCATAATGCCTCAATGTAAATCTGTGATTGTATCACTGATGGCTGCCATTTATTTAACAGTGCATCAGCAAAGAAGTGATCTTCAGTTAATTCCCCCTGATGGCAAAATGTTTCGGCTCTCTCTTAAGTCATACTCATAATTAAAAAGTGAGATAAGTTATAACAACTGTGAGACTCCCACAATTCAGTCACAGATTTAGAAAGTGTAGACTAATTGCATTTTGCTTCTTATCTCATAAATTGGATCCATTCCAGAGCTAGGATGAAAATCCTCGTCTTCAGTCATGGAAGGCACCCGCTCCCGTGGATGCAGTGGATTTTCACAGGCATGACAGATGCTGCCTTGTGCTTGCTGCTTGCACTGGCTTTAATGGTGTGAGCAGCATTTTAAGCTTGCTGCAGGGGCTGAGGGCAGCGGCAGAACACTTGGCATTTGAGATGTTATTAGAAACATTTCCATGGCTGTGCATTTTAGTGTAGAGGAGAAACTGCAGCACTGAGGTCAGGTTAACTCTGTAATGTCATGTTGAACCAACCTCTGCATGACTTGCGAAGATCGGAAAATCAACATGTTTTTGCTCTAAATTATACACAACACAGCAGCGGGGTCGCTGTCACTTTATTCACCATACAGCATATTCCTCTTGGCAGTGTGCGTTTAGCTGGAAACTCTTTGCCCTCTCTACATGCAGTTCAAACAACACGCAGCATCTCAAAATAAAACATGAAGGTTGCTCAGTATGTGGTTGCTGTACACCCGGTCTACCTTTTACTGGCATTGTGTGATCCGCCAGTCTCATGTTAGCACAGGATGTTTGTGCAAAGCTTTGGTCTCTGCATCCTGCGTGCTCCCCGCTGGCCTGTTGGCCAGATGGGTCAGTGACTATGTAGTTGGGGCTTGGCAGGCCCCTTCTGTTCTCTGCCAGGGCCCACTCATGAGACCCCAGACCCCAGAGACCAGAATTATAGAAACTGGATCCCAAGGTAGATGGATTGCAAGCTGAGCGGAGACATTCACACATGCATTCAGTCCACACACACAAGTACATTGAAGAATATATGCAGAAAGTGTATGTCGCACACACACACCAACATGTGTGCTACATTGAACACTCTCCTGAAGGAAACATATCTTTCAGAGGGCATAATGTCTTACTGATTAGGCTACTGTAACAGGGAAATTAACACAAGAAAATGTGATTTTATTTAATAAGCTAGAAGCAGGCCTAATCTTTTATTATTTCAGACAAGCTGTTCAGGAGGGTTACATTATTGAAGTGAGATTCTTCTTGCCATGTCATGTGAAAATGTAGTCAAGTCATCTTCAACTCTTATTGCAGTCCATTACCTCCATTGTGAAGATACATAATTGATGCAGCCTTTGGGTAGAGTTTAATCAAATAGAGAGTGCGCCACACTCCACCGCCAACTGAAAAATGAGACACGCAATCTTTAGCGATGTAGTTTGCGTGGTAAGAATATAATTCACACTTGAAATTGATTTATTATCATTTGACAGTACACTTCCTGCACAATGCCCTTAGCAAAAGTTGTAGCTTTTGGATGATTTATGTGCCTGAATTAAGATCAGTTTTAAGAAGAAAGACTAAATAAAAGCGCAACACCAGACAGCTGGTTCTACTAATCTACTCCTTAACAAGTGTGGAATGTGATTTATTCTCTGTACCTTTCAGGTTTATCTTTGCTTGATGTGGATTTTTATCATACTTCCTCAACTATTTATGTCCATTTCAGTATTTTGTTTTCTCTTTAGGCATTTACTTTTCTTGATGTGGAAATGCATTGTTTTTGCCATGCTCCTTGAAATCAAGGGCTTAGCTTTCAGTTAAATTTCACAGCCGGCAAGCACTTATCTCTGTCAACTCCTGTTTAAGCCACAGGTGAACTGTCTTGCTTTAAATGCAGTTGGCTTTTGTTTGTGCCGTGAACCTGAGCTGTGATTCAGTGTTAAAAAATGCACTACTTTATTTTAAAAAATCTTCTAAAAGTGAGTTGGATCTTCATGCAACCAAAGCACAACAAATTTGCAACATATTCACGATATGTATGCTGATTCTTCTTTTCTCCATGAATGCATTTTTCTGACTGAAAGCAGCAGATTAGTAAACCTACTCAGCTGTGAATCCAGAAGTGCATTTGTCTCAGTCAGCTGTCTTAATAGCACAGCAGTCAATTAAAATCCATGTAGTCAGATATGTAATTTTCAAATAAGCATTAGCTAGGGGAAAGATGGAATAAGATGTTTGGATATCGAAGAGATGGGAGGGGACGACAGAGAGGGAGACGGCGAGAGAGGTATAACAATTACAGTAGAGGCAACACGTACTAAATCCCCCAGCCAAAGATGAGTGAAGATAAAGGAGGTGACTGAGCTAATTGTGTACTGTCAAAATCCATATCTCTAACAACTGTCAAATGAGCAAATTTCAAACGTATTCTCTCCACCCACCCAACTCCCCCCAGGAATAAAAGTAGAGAGAGAGAGAGATACCAGGAGACACTAATGTGATGAGAATGATTCCTGGTCTCTTCTGCTGATTAAAAATGCAATAACGCTGTGGCAAGCACACTGACACACACACTCGCTATACAGCCGATGCAAAGAAAGAAGCAAGGCGTAGGTCAATAGACCCACGGATAAGAAATGACACCAAGTGAGCCTACACTAATTTATTCACATGGAATAAGAGGCAGCATATATTTTCTCGTAGAAAAACCAACAGCATCTCAGCTGCAGAGGCTGTTCATATGTACTCTTCCTTTTAGATGGTAATTAGTGGCTACAAGGAGATGTGGATGTTAAGATTCATGTCTAACCAAGGGCTATCTTACTGTACAACTAATTATAAAATATTGGTGTCACCATGTGCTGGTAACAGTAACTGGCCTGATTTTCTTCTTCAGAGCAGAGCAGATGGAGGAAGAAAAAAAGATGCTGGTAAACAAAAAGCATCATAAGGATGCATAAGGATGCATTATAAGGGGTATGAGTGTGTAGTGAATAGTGTATTGTGTTTATCCACCCTACGTTATTTCAAGCCTCTGTTGGTCACTGACGGGAAGCAGATAAGGTTTCACTCTGGCTGGAGTTGGATAATTGGACATTTATGGGGAGATAGGAGAGCCCAGGGCCCAGGAGCCATGAAACAGAGCTAATCTAGACTCCGCATCAGTAAATTGTCTGTGAAAGAGCACATCAGAAGTTCTGACAAGATAAGGCAGGCTTTCTTCAAAGGAGCTGGACCAAAGTGACATGAAAACTCCAGAAAGAAGAAAGCCTGAGCGTGCTGAGACTTCTACACGTCACACAAGGCGCATGCAGCGGTGTCACCTTGTCATCCAAATTGGGTCACACAGACTTGTAATTCCTACACAATGAGGACACTTTTGACAACTGTGTAACCAGACAGCTCTTAAGAATCACAACTCGTGGCAAGCCTGTGTACTATTGTTCAACTTCAAATGTTCCACCCATAATAATCTGCGATTGACAGTGCTTAGAGTTTGAAACATTTAAATCCTCCTGGAGGAGTGTGCCTTCCTCTTGGTCCACCATGATTAGTTTCCTCCCTTTGATGTTTTCCCAGGAAACTGCTGCCTACGGAACAGGTGCATACTGAGCAGGTGGGCTCTTACGTAGGAGCCTTGAGAGTTTGGAGCTGGAGTAAACCATACTTCACGCTATTTTAGGTAAGTAGGAAAAAAAAGCGACTTTCCTGAACATGTTTTCATAGTTACGTTTCAATATTTTCTGCATATCAAAGATTGCATTTCTCAAAGTTTTGTCAAGATCCCAAGTAGTATAGCTTGAGCTGTTTACTATTTATTTTCTTTTTGCTGAGCTGCAGATCTAAAGTCTGTTCAGCCCCGACTGATTACTTGCACACAGACACTGAAACAGGCAATTAATTTGGTGGGGGAGAGGCTAGTCTTAATTGGCCATAAGTGGGATTTTTCCTGGCTGTGTGCAACAGAAAATGGCAGACTGTGTGTATGAGAATAAAGACCATCTGGTCCCACAGGAGCTGAGAGAGATGTAAGACAAATGGAAAGAGAAACAAAAGAAAACCTGTGTGGGTAAGGCTCTCATTCCCTTTTTCCCACTATCTTGCTCTTTAATTCTCTCTCTCACTTACACACACAAACTCACAGAATAGAGGAATCAGCATCTCTTGGTCATATATCATTTTCCCATGTAACAGCCTAGAGGGAGATGTTTACCGGGTGAAGAACCAGAAGTCACTCATGCGTGGCCTATTCATGTTTTTATATTATAATCGATATTGAAAATAGTAACATTATGCCCTGCAGGCAGGCACAGGAATAAAGAGCAGTAAGCTCGTAATGCTCGGCCATCAGCAGGACAAATTGATCTGACATGTTATATTATTCATGTAGGGTGTTGGTGGTGGGACTTGGAAGGAGCGCAGTGAGAGAGAAACATCTGATGTGACAGAAAAGAGCAAAGGGTGAGTAAAGGAGTCAGCTAGTGGACAGCCTCTGCTCTCACAGGGTCTCATCTCTTTGCATGACAGCACTGCTCATTGAGCTCACTGATGTAAACGAGCACATGACATTTTCATTGGATAACAGAATACCCATAAACAACACAGTGATTAATTGTACTTATTCATACAGCAGTTTAAATATGCCAAACTCCCTTGTGCTACAAAACACAAACATGCCCACACATACTCACGCACAAGCAAAGAAATAACTATGATATTCTGTCTAGTTTAATTGTATAAAAGATAACAAAATGATTTTATTACATGTTCATTATTTGACAGACATCACAACATACTTGCATGATCGCTCTGATATGTTTCCCACACCATAATTAGGCATAATATACCCAGTACGAAACTATATAAAACAAACATGCTTGCAGATACAAGGGACGGGGGTGTCAATTCAGCAACAGATTAAAGCCATATTCTGTCATTAAATGAAGTTCACTTCCAGTAAAGAAAACAAACGGCAGAAGGATGCTGAAGCGAAGTATCATTTTCAGAATTTATTTCTCTTTTTTTGTTGTTCAAACAGCACAAATAGAACAGACATACATTGGCACATGCAAAGTGAACACTTTGTGGTGCTTTTCATTACCATCCAAATCCAATTGAACAAAGACTGGATATCTATTTTTGTACTCCAAACATGAAAATACTCTCAAATATTTACAAAAGAAACATACTTACAATGCCCATCACTATAACATAAATAATAATCATCTGGGACTGATTTGAGTTGGTTTCAGTAAAACAAAGTATACTGTATGTGGCAGAGCTTGCTGTTCAAGGTAATTAAATCAACTGCAAGAAAAGAGGCACAGAAGATAATCACTGAAACTATACAAAACAAAAAATCTGATAATGGGAACCCCAGGAGAATATGGCTTTAATGACATTTCAAAAGAAAATATCTTGAAAGCAGATCCACTGTCCTTTTTATTTTGTGTTAACTCCTCGTTCACAGTGACCCCCTTTTAGCAGGCAAGTTGTTCTCTTTCAGAGAGAAAAGGGGACACAAGTTTAAAACCTACGGTTTGGTGCGTTATGCCGCCCCAGCCACACTGGCCTACTGCTGTGCTAGCCTCTGTCAGTACTCATGTATCGTGTCTGGATGAAGGTTGGATGCTATCCACAGTCCTGGAGTGCATAGGTACTGCAGGTGGTGCTGTGATGCCTGCGCTCGCTCTCCTGTCTCTCTCTGTCTTTCTTTGTTCCTCTAGAGCTGCCCTCCCTTTTCAAATCACAGATAAAAGGACAAACAGCATTCATTTTCAGCAGATCAGATCCTGAGGTTGTTGTAACTCACATATGTTTTCTTGGTTGCTTGACCTGAGAACAGAGTAAAACAAGATTAGGATTTACTTTGAGGATTGCATAAAACAAAACAAAAGAGGAAAATGCATCTTAAACCAACTGCTTTTGGAAACTCTTCCTACTGTGCATTCTTACCACCAGATGTGTGCAATCAGTCGCAATATTTTCTGGCCTAGTGTATAATTTCAACTCCCAATGCCCCCGCGCACAGCCTTGGTTTCTATTTTCCGATGTTGACTAGTGATAAAAAACACGAACGCCATACAAGTGAGCACCGAACAAATGCTAGGGCATGCAATATGATCCCAGCCTGGATTGCCATGGAAACCTATCAGAATGTGGCTGAGTGCCTAGGTGCTGTGTGTTTATATGTCCTTCTGTGTATCTATCGTTATGAGAACCAATTTGAGTTTCAAACCTTCAGAGTGAAGGCATTTCTGGCTCGTCATGACTTCTGCAAAAGGCTGTTTTAGGGTAGGCATTGTTGTGGCGGTCAACGTTAAGTAAAGCGTGTATCAAGTACAAAAATGTGTGTGTTGTCCTTTCTGTGCGGTGGAGATGGACTATGTACATTTTCTTAATCACAGACATTGCTATAAATTCTCATTCCACTGCTTTAATGTTGCTATGGCAACTAGCTCCCATGGGCTATGCAATTAAAGTTGCACCACTTCTTTACAGCTGCATTTTGTAGTCTTGGCCAGCAAGTAATAATGAATAAAACATAAAGTAAACGCACAACAGATTATTGCTTTTAACCACATCTTCAGGAAGATCGGTTTTGTGTGTGTGCATGTGTGCATGTGTGTGTGTGTGTGTGTGTGTTTTTGGGATCTAGACATCTTCCTACACTATCATCAACTTTTTAATATTGATAGCTTATTATTCATCTCAGAACCTTTTCTTATATTTTGTTCTGCGGTTTTTGTTAGGTTCAGTTTTCTTCTCACAGTCCTCATTGTTCATAGAATGAAATTGATCCGTCTTGATTGATCTATATTTAAAAAAAAAACTTCAGGATAGTGAAGCATTTCATCATCTCTGATTTGCAAGGTCTTTTGGAGGCATAATCAGGAAGATATTGCACTGTATCAGTACCAATGTAAAACTGCAGAACTGCTAATGCTCTTAATCCTACAAATCTCTCAGAGTCATCTCATACAGGCCTGATGGGCCCTGAAAGTGAGGTATTTGGCGCTCTGATGGTTACAGGACTTGACGGACAGTCTCCAGGGATGGTCGAGGCACAGTTCAGGTATTGGGGCGGTCATGCACATAAATTCGCCATTAATAAATGTCACTTCTTCTGCCGCTAAAAAAGAAGGGCAAGAGGAGGAGAGAGTGTGCTCGGAGGGGAGACGAGGCGTGAAGACATTCATGTAGGAGAGACAGAAGGTGAGAGACGCACAGAGCAAATGACACAACGCACTTTTGGGAGGGCCTCGCAGAGACCACATGTCCTGTGCTGCTGTGACAGATGTTAAGGTTTCACCCTCAATGCAGAGTGAATTTGCTCATTGAGCCACATGTGTGACTGGGAAGGATATGTTCCCCATCCACTGATGCATCATCCCCTTGCATTAGTGACCTGATTTACATGTGCGTAACTCACACATTCAGTCAAACACAGATACACACATTGAAAATCGCACGCTCACAGTAGTACACATACACACGTACACAAAGCGTTTTCAGCTCGTGACAGATGAGTGTGACAACTGTTGGGGTTTTTGGAGAAACTCCCAGGAAAATTTGTCATCTCGTAGGCATAATTCAAAGAGGGGGTTGAGGGGCTGGTGCACCTGTGGGTGCCATGATCGCTCTGTGTGATTAGAAGCGTTGCGGGAGAGGAGGCCTTTGGAGACTGTGATGTGTGATTTCCATGAGCTGTCAATCATCTTTGTCTTCATCCTGACAAGTAGAGAAGAGCAAAGAGCTTCCATGGCAACGTTGGTCTAAATTCCACTTTTTTTTTTAATCCAAAACCCTTTTGAGATTTGTTGTTTCTCACCACAGACAAACACTCTATCACCTAACTGTGGAAGTATGTAGGCTTCCCCACTCACGTACTAATACCCAGTATTATCTTTGCTAACAGGATCACGCTTGCTGTTTCAGATGAAGGGTGGTATGAGTAACACACAGCCACAGAGACAGATTATCTCTTTCCATTCCTGGCGACAAAGCCCTGCTTCTTCAAATCTCTTGACAGAGCGAGTCCCCCCCCATCTTCTTTCATGCTCACTGCTGTGCACTTGAGCAAAAGGTCTAACCATTTATCAGGAACCCAAGATAACTTGGTCCATTCTATAGGACATTATGCATACTTTTTACTCAAGTAGCCACCCAATTAAATTGCTGGACTGGGACTTTCTAGTACAAGAAAGGAAATATGAAAAGACCCTTTTTGGGAAAATAAGATTTAAAACCTAGAAACCGCCAAAGCACAGATATATATATATATATATATATATATATATATATATATATATATATATATATATATATATATATATATATATCTCTCTCTCTCTCTCTCTCTATCTATCAATCAATATCAACTCCTGGTGCTCTGTGGTCTGTATACCATCCTGATCTATATATAAGCTTTATTAACTCATTGTAGACTTAATGGACAAACTGAGCCTGTATGTGTTAACAGATTTTATGACGGCCATTTTGAGACAAACGCTGGTGCATAGTTTGGCATAGAAAAGCATTCATGTTGTGTTTTTACAAATTACTTAATATTGCATTCTGGGCTTTAAAGCAGTACATTACATTGATTCTGATTACGTCTAATGTAAAGTTAAAGTGCTTGGTTCTTGGTGCACACGTATGAGGCTTTGTGATTCTGTCACTGGGCTACTTACTCATGGGGTCAGCAGCAGGGTTCTCACACAGCTCAGTCTTAGCCTCTCCGTTGGGCCTTTCGTTGGGCTTCTGGGACAGACGTGATGACATTGTGGCAGCTGTGACCACAGCCTTGAAGCTACGCTTCCTCTTCTGTACGTTCATCTCAGGGTGGAAGATAATGATGTACACCTTGGGCATGTAGAGCATGCCCAGTGCTACTGAGGCACTGAGGTTCATGGAGATGGTCAGGGTGGTTGTCTGAATGTATAGCTGGAAGAAAGCACAGACAGGTAAAAAGATTTTAATACAGACTAGAATAGCAATAGAAAAAAACTTCAGTTCTATGAAGCAGATCAATTAGTCACTTTAAAACCTTATCAAGACAAATAAGGGGCAAGACAGCTATGATGGCTCAACATCTATGGCCAATTACAGAACAGTCACACTGTTGAGCACAGGAAGAGGCAAACCTAATAATAACCATCGCCTGATAACAGAATATGAGCATCCAGCGAATACATTCATTAGTCGTACTTTTTTCAATCCTGGAGTGTAGAAACTCCTCTAAAAAGGGCCCACATCATCAGATGGTTGTTTGACTAACTTAATACACAACCTGATAACTTATAATTCTATTCAATAGCAAAACTGTCTTTCTTTTATAATCTAATAATATTATCAGATACGTACAGTAGGTGGTGTGGATATTTGTTATGTGTAGATGTGGGGAAAAGAGCAGTCATGCGTACGGTAACTTAATCCAGCAGCATTTATTAAAGCCTGACCTGCAGCTACTCTGTCAAATCCAAGACAGTTCAAGCGTATTAATGACAATAGCAGAAGCATCCCCATGACTTTGTCAAAATGTCCTCACATGGCCTCCTTTCGACTAGTCCATCCACTCGGAACCTTTTCTTGATTGATAGACCCTGCTATCCGTGAAATGTTGCGGTCACCTTTCCTTTCCCCTCATATCAGAACCTTTATCTTACCATGCAAGCATTCATTAGAACAATCTAGAGCTGCTGAGCTACTTCTTCTTCCTCCCCACCGCAATTCCTCTTCGAGTAGAGCATGGACTAAGAACACTGCATCTCACTGCAGGTCCATATTTGTTTTTCTGCAGCTTTGCACGCAGTGGAGTGCAGCCTGTGAAAGGCTCTCACTGCGTTAAGTGGTAAAATCCTTCACATGATTTCCATTCATGTGAGCCCAATATGGGTACGCATTAAATGTTTTCTCCTTAACATTAATTTCAGAGGTCACATAACACCCTTCACACCTGGTAATTACGAGCCTACATAACCCAGATCACGCTAACATTTAGGTTAACACAGTTATTTCATCAAAAAGTGGTGATTTCATTAAAAGGGAGTGAAGACAGTAATTCAGCACTCAAGAGCCTCTTTTTTTATTTAAATGTCTTGGAGGAGAAGGAATTGCTTCAAGAGGGGACATTATTGTTTCAAGAGCAGATCACCGAAGCTCTCTCATTGATGTACTGCACTTGAAAGCATCCGATGTCTGCTGCCAGCCACTGGTAATGTGAACGGGGAGAGGATACATTTGTAAACACATTAGCCACCACAGTGTATCTGCAGAGCAGTGAAATGCTCAGTGACTGAGTAAGAGGAAGAAATGTCACCATTTGCATACGGTTTTTCTCGGTAAATAGCACAACTAATGGTTATATCTTTCATACAAGATACTTATTTACATGCCAGTCATGCTTTTGTCGTCCAATCTCCACCAATCATTCAGATGCCTGATACTATCAACATGCCAATACACTCAGCTGCCTCTTTCTTTCTACATCCCCTCCCGTTTGTGTGTGTGTGTGTGTGTGTGTGGAGCAGCATCAGATGCTGGCTCACCATGCATAAATAACTGTATGAATATCACAATGCTCTCGGTGCACTCTGAATCACTTCAAGCTAGGGGAGAACGGAAATGTTGTGCTTTATCTCACGTCTGAGCTGTGAATTTACAGTGTTTGTCATTAGATATATTAGGGCGACAGATCAAAGCATTGCGAGGAGTACACGTGGCGTCAAAGATAATCACCAGAGAATCTCCGCCCTGTGCTGTGTTTCCTCATGTTTGGTTGTTGGTAATCTGTCAGGTATCCATAGCAACACTACAGAGATTGGTGCGAGCAACTAAACACGGTTGGAATAAGCTTTTAATGAGCTTCTGATACCTTAGACGCTGCAATGCTGACCCTATCAGAACTGATTTATTGACCATATAGAATAGTTGATTTGGCAGCAGGCGCACAATGAGTATTAGGTGCTTACTCATACTCATCACGCATGCACGCACGCACGCACGCACGCACGCACGCAAGCAAGCACGCAAGCACGCACGCACACACGCACGCACGCACGCCATAACAAATCCTTTTTCTTACGGTCTCTAATCACACCGAGACAGGGTTTTTCATTGTGCCTCTCGATGAGCTTGACCCAAATTCATAGCCCCTCTCACCCACCACTTGAATGTTTAGCTTGTCAAAGAACATTCATAATTAATTCCTGTTGCTTTAACATAAATAAATACATGAAGTCATTTTCACAACTGCTTGGCAACTCTCTATTTTTAGCCGCATTAATGATGTATTAACGTCCTCATCAAGAATCAAATCAAACGGTTGCTTTTGAGTTCGACATCTCATTGACAAGCCAAATGCCAACATTCAGCCACAACAAGCGACATGTCTTCCATTTAGACAAATAGCTGTTGAGGGTAATCCTCGTAATTATACCCACTAGGGATATACTGTACTTACTTCAAAGGCAATTTAGTTGGGTATGGTTGAGTACTATAAATGCACACAGCAATAAGGACTTGATTCAGCAAGTGATGATTAGGATGCTCTCTGCCCTGTTAGAGAATGACTTCAATAATGGATCCAGGGGATTTGCAATCTCCTCTCAACTACCTGGATGTGTCTCTTGTTGTTTTGGGTGGCCTACTTTCTAGCAGGGCTCATGTCATGAATAACTGTCTCTGGCTTTGTGCTGCAAAGTCCTATTCCACATTGGAGAAACTGCTTTCTGTGTGGATGGTCTTCCCACTCATTTTGACTCTGTGCAGGAGGTCCCAATTTCTGGGTTTCGAGATAAAGACGTTATGACACATACTGTATAAGCCACTCTGCATTGGTTAGAGCAGGTTATCAATAGTCAAAACAATTAGAGGATGGCGCTATTTGTTGACAAGATTTTTGGTTTTTTTATACGTTTTTTTTACACCTGTCTGATGATTAAGGCCTGTTAAGTGTCTCAAAGCTGGAAATCAGAACAGGCACATCTTTGGGCCAACCTTTTAAGCACTAAAGGTAAACTTAAGAAATAACTCAGGCAATATTTAGGAGAGGAGAGATATTTTGGTGATGCCCATGACAATGAGCTTTTTAATAAAAGACACTGTTTTAACAAAACCAGCAATTTGTATTACTTGCTGCAGAAATAGCGGTCCTCACAACCTTAGGCTTTTGTGTGGCTTTGAGTGCTCAAATCAAACTTTACAAACATCTTCATGAGGCGAGGTAATATATAATATAGGGTCTTATAATGTCATTTATTATTTATTTATTCAAATTATAGCAGAGCTACAATAATTGAGAGTTCACATTGTCACGGTTTATTTCCTAAGACTGGGTTTGCATTACAGAAATGTATTTTCTCCCAACTGTAAAGAACATTAAGTGGAAGATTTGTGTTCTCAGTGGAGAGGCGTACCACAGCCCACAGAGGTTTTCCAACATCATTGCTGAACACTAGATGCTGATTGTGTGTGGCATGTTGTGTAAAAAGATGTGGTTGGATAGGGCTGATGTGATAATTTCACGCAGCTGAGCCAAATTACCTGCTATTGTAATTTTCATACTTTTTTTAAAAAAGCCAAACAAGTGTTTACTTAAAACCAGCTAAGTAAATGGCATAGAGGTTAATATCATTATGGGATTTAGGCCTATGCTGTTTATTTAATTTGGCATCATCATTTTGCATACACTGCTATGACAACTACCCTCGTCTAATACTCCAAACTGCAACTGCAAGTGCAATACATAATATTTATTTCTACTTTGGATATTGTGATACACAATAATGTTGTCTAAATTGATAATAACAAGCACATACTAACTCAAATTTCTCAGAAAATCTGAAATATTTTGAGGGAATATCATTTGAAGATTGCGTTTTTTTGTTTTTAAATAAAATTATTTGTGTGCAGACTGCCCCTGGTGCAGTGGTTTCAAGCATAAAATAACTGAAAGGCAGGAGAATTTCACATTTTTTAAAAGACTCCACATCTCTGCAGTAATTGTCAAGTCCAACTCCTGTCAGGTGCAGTTGGTTTTCGAGAGAGAGAGAGAGAGAGAGAGAGAGAGAGAGAGAGAGAGAGAGAGAGACGGGAGGATTAGAAGTTGCAATTTTCATTTTACTTTCTGAAAGCAGGATGAGAGTATAGTTAGTCATTACTAATGATACGTGGCAGCACGGTCTCTCTTGTGTGAAGGCTTGTGGGTACAGGAGATATCTTACAAGAGCCTAAGTGGTTTCCATACATGTTTTCATGACATGAAGTTCTCCTTTTAATCATGACTGAACCTTGTGGTTGTTTCACTAGAAAGTTTCTGTCTAGACAGTTTCCACCTCATGGAAAATGTTTCATTATATCATCCTACTTTTTAAAAATGTAAGAAACATTCTCTTTGGTGGTCAAAGATTTACAGAATAAGAGGCTTCTTGTGTTCAGTGACAGCGTCACTTAAATGTTTTTCTTACGTACGCTGGTTTTCTCGCACACGATGTGATTTATAAAAATGAACTTGACGTGAGAATGGGCGGGCCTTCCGCAACGTCTTGTCTGGCACTGTAATGTTGTGAATTCTAAGTGAAAGGTGCCAAAACTTACTGTTACAAAATAAAGTTTCTACTTTACTTACTGGCATACGTCTGTGACGTTGTCTATGAAAAACAATTATATCTGCTGATACGCCATAAAAGTTGATCATTTGTGTGGATAATGTTTCACATCTTTCAAACTGTTAACTGTTTAAGTCGCAGGCTACTTAACCACTGTTAAACATGTGCCTTAATGCCTGCCGTTTTGGACAGCAATATTAATATAGGCAGTCTATAGATCAAGTTTCCATACACTGTGCGAGAACGGGCCGAAATTATAATTAAATTTCTGAACGTCTGAGAAGTTTTTTGCTTTTTCTCCGCCAGTCGTCAAGATTCGGCATCATACGGCGTAACGAAAGCCAGGGTCATTAACATACTTATCAACATTCACGAGGTGCTTTGCCTTGACTATTTATAGTTAACAATGGGCGTGTACAGGGCGGGATAAAAGGCTGATTCACGTACTCACGCTTGTGAATAATCTGTGATTTATAAAGGTAACATTGCATTTTTTTTGGCACACGCCATTTTTGGCTTTTGGGCATCCGTAGACTTTTAATAAGGATCCTACGCGCAGTGTTATAAATGAGACCACAGGAACAAACGTGTTGGGTGGGCAAAGTCATGCAATACGTAATTGATCCCGTGGATGATTTGTAGGCTATTAAGTGAACAAGGTGTACCCGGTCCACCTAACACTAGCCCGTCTTGTCTGTCTTAATTATGCACATATATCTGTTACTGTAGTCCTATTTACTATTTCATTAATTCATCCATGCGTGGTGCAGCCAATCCGTGCGCACTGTAACATGCCGTGGAGACGCTGGCCTCACTAACCTCTTTCTGAGTCGGATCTCCCTCGTGCTGGACTGAGATTCACTTAACATACTAACACTTAAATAAATAAATAAATAAATGGCATTACAACAGTGAGTTCAAACTGCTTATTGCGTGTTATTTGGACTGACACTGAGATGAGATGAGCATGTTGGTCTGTAACTGGTGTGGCGCTGCCACACTGTGACATTAGACTTTTTTTTTTCTTTTTCTTTTTTCTGCCATGGTTCGGTGCAATCACCCCCCAGTCACCATTTGCTATTCTGGGTTATTTTCTTTTATTGCTTATCCGAGACGACAAACCTCCAAAAAGAACCTTTTTTCTCGCCTCCACCTCTGCGATCAGCTCCTCAACCTCACAGTCAGTGATGTTATTTTTCTGTCTGAAGCGGGATAACCTGTTGTGATTGGACAAAGAATGACTTTGGGGCGCATTTTTATAATAATTTCCATATTAATCCATGGGAGGAGGCAAGGCGGGATCGGTGGCCCGTTCATGTGCACTCAATTTCACGTTGATTGTGATGTATAAAAGGTTTATACGTAAATATTTCTGTGTATAGGTACTTTTCAAGTTTTGGCCTTATGCCATCTTCTGGTATGAAAGCTGCACAGTCTTTTATACCTGAGGACCCTGGGGTTTGTTTCAAAAGTCAGTTGATCTCCAGACCTGAGGACAGCTGAATTTGGATGCTGGTGACTCTCACACAGTCATTACAATGAGAGTGCTGAGTAGCTGACTGAGCACATGCAGGTGCACAGGAGGCAGGGGATGCTCTGTGATCTTTTGTTACCGCTTTCGCATGGCTTCCCTCAACATGAGACCGTATGGGCCAAACAGAGGGGAGGGGGAGGGAGTCACAGGTGTGGAAAATAAGGGCATCTAAATGGTTTTGAGTTAAAAACATTCCACTCAGTGCACAACAGTCACAACTGCTCCACTACTATACAACATAAGGTCACACAGACATCTGAAATGTTTTCATTTTTCATTTGATATTGCACAACCTTATTCAAATCTGTATGACTGTTTAGCCACATCTTAAAAACAACAGTTCATGGCACTTATAAAGTGCGGATATAGCCATGCATCACATGTTACAAGTCCGCTCTGCACCTGAGGTTTTAGGTTTCTTTTTCGCCTGCATTGCGATTGGCGATTGGCTTTCAAATCTGTGACATACCAAATCTAGCTTGCTGTGGGTAAATTTCTCAGATTGTCAGATTTCAGGGAAGTGCACAGACATTTTCTCCTTTAGTCAAGGCATATGAAAACACCGCTCTAGTGACAAACTTTGACATTATATATTTGTCAGTACAGTCAAGGTCAGACATTTTACTGGGACATAAACATTAAGAAAAACATTTTTACGGGATCTTTAAGATTAAATAAGGTAACATAATGGATGGAATAGCTTCACTTTACCTTAACTACACTGCAGCTTCTGCAAAGGATGTTATAAAGACATGCAAAGGCACTTCTCACTTGCAGTGGCAAGGGAGTAAGCAGAAATGCGCCCACAAAGGCCATTACACCAGGATGCTGTAGTGTGAACTTGAGATGAATGTAAGGCAGGAGTCGACGTTAAGGGGTTGACTGCATAAAGGGGAAAGATAAACACATTACTGCCTCACTAGTCGCCGCAAGTAAAATAATTAACTCCTAATCGCTGCTGAGGGTGTAATTCATCTATGAAATCAGCAGCAAATTGAGATGAGGAAAATCAGTTTCTGATCCATCTCATGCAGTTGCTGAGCAGGAAGGATATTGAACGGTGTAAATGTTAATGGACTGTTCTTATATAACACTTTTCTAGTCTCAACGCCTAATCAAAGCGCTTTTACATAGTACAAGAACCATTCACCATTCACACACATTCACAGACATTCATACACTGTGGCCGAGGCTGCCGTACAAGGTGCCACCTGCTCATCAGATAAACACTCACACACATTTACACTCCGATGGCGCAGCATCTGGGGCAACTCGCGGTTCAGTGTCTTGCCCAAGGACACTTCGACATTGGACTGCAGGGCCAGGGATCTGGACCATCAACCTTCCGATTGGCAGGCGTAACACTTTCCTGTCAGCATTGATATTCTGTCAGTGGAAAACTTCCCCTTCTGCTCTGTCTTATACACACGGCCTGCCAAACAACACACGCAGCCCACAAGTCCAGCCGACGAATGCATCTGTATTCTTCCCAGTGCTGGACAGATAAGCAATGACTAGGGCGTCAGGTCAAAATGTCATATTCTCAATCAACTCCAGTGGCAGCCAATATCAAATGCTTTGTTGAGTAGAGCGTAGCTGTCAAGAGATGGAATGTGTTGAATCAAACTTTGATTCACCCACCATTTCTCCCTGCCCTCCTCCAGCTCCCCCTCCTCCTTTTCCTCCACCTGCTTGTCTCCCTTTCCAGAATAAGGCATAACAGTACATGTTAAGCCCAAGGCGTGATAGCTAAGATAATGGCATCTGGAGCTGCCGGCACCCCCGTGCCTATCACTCCTTAGGCTTTTCAGGATTTGGTTACTTAACATCAATACTTCATCCGCCTTCCTATGCCTATTTTTGTCCATGGTGGTCCTAGTGTGGGTTTCCATGCATATCGAAGCCATATGAATGTGAAATCAAAAGAAAATGAACTCATAACTTATACAGCCACTAAATGTGTGTGTGTGCTCCCTTTATGTCCTGTTTGTGTTTTCATTTTGTGTTCGTACAAATAGGCATGTGTGCATGTGTTTGGACAAGATAAAAACAGGGCAGAAGGAATGAAAGGGAAATTTGTGAGAGGAGGGAGAGAGACAGACAAAGAGAATGCTTGTGACAAAGAAAGAGAGAGAGAAAGCAAAAGGGAAAGAAATGACTCACCTTCTCTGCTGACTGGGCTGTGCCAAAGAAAATTGGGATGAAGGCCAGCCAGACTATGCAAGTGGTGTACATAGTAAAGCCAATGGGCTTGGCTTCATTGAAGTCTTCTGGTACATCCCTTGTCTTGATGGCGTAGATGGTGCAGGTCACCATCAACAGGATGCTGTAGCCCAACGAGCAGATTATCTGTAGGTCTGTGATGTCACACTTCAGCACGCCACGGGCCAGCATGGGGTTAATGGTTTTCTGCTCATCGTAGTCAACGATGGTGTTCGGAGGGTCCACGGCAAACCACACCAGCACGCCAAGCAGCTGCACACAGATCAGACTGGAAGTGATGGCAATCTGGGAGGTGGGACTGATGAAGCGCGGGGCCGTGACCGTCTGCTTGCCCTGCTCGAAGATCCGATAGATACGGTTGGTCTTGGTGAGCAGTGCAGCGTAGCTGATGCACATGCCCAGGCCTAGGAAGATCCGCCTGAAAGCACACACGGCTACGTCAGGTTTGGCGATCATGAGGAAGGTTATGATGTAACATAGAAAGATGCCAGTTAGAAGCACGTAGCTCAGCTCTCGGCCCGATGCCCGAACAATAGGTGTATCATTGTAGCGTACGAAGGTTGCCATGACAAAGATGGTGGCAATGATACCGAGCATGGCCAGGAAGACGGGGATAATTGCCCAAGGGGAGTGCCACTCCAGCTTGACAATGGGGATGGGCTGACAGGCGGTTCTGTTGGGGTTTGGCCTCATGTTGTAGGCACACAGTCTGCAGGAGGTTTCGTCGTACTGGTATTGGTAGCCATCACAAAGCTCACAGTGCCAGCAGCACGGCATGCCCTTTACTCTCTTCTTCCTCTCTCCAGTTTTACAGGGCAGACTACACACAGAGATAGGCACCTCCTGCTCCCCATCTGGCCACTGAAGCTCCTCCAGCTGGTAGAGAGATGACACACAGCACAGGGAGATAGGGTCAGCAACGTAGCAATAAGCCAGAGTTACCGCTGAATGTGAAAAACCATGTGGATCGTGAAAGGTATCTGAATTTTGTGCATGACTCGCCATTCATAAGTGGCCACTTATTACTATAATATGCTTCTCATGAAGTTACCTTCTTTCTAAAAACAAAGTACAATGCAATCTTTGCAAACAGTTGAAGAAATGTAAACAAAGTCAAAAAACAATTAACCTAATACAGTACATCTTTTTTGCCAATTTCTAAGAGGGATTGTTTTTTACTTGAAAGTAATTGAAATCACCATGGCAACAGAGCTTACCTTTGTTCAGTGAAATAAAAATAAAGAAATGTGAAATGCAGAAGACATTATGTTTTAATACAGAAGCCAGTGAGGTATAAAAAATGTGATAAAAGGGAGGAAAACTTGAGTTTGCTATTGCAAAATGCCTCTTTTAGAGCTTTTTTACTATTTTTCATCAAAATGAAAAGTGGGGTGCCTGGGTAGCTCACCTGGTAAAGCACGCACTCAAATATAGAGGTTTACTTGTTGACGCCTCGGCCGCAAGTTTGACTCCAACCTGCGGCCCTTTGTTATATTGATCAGTCATTCCCTCTCCTTCCACTTTCATGTCTACAGCTGTCCTATAAAAATGAAGGCCTAAAATGCCCCAAAAAATCATCTTAAAAAAGGGCAGCATACAGACACACTGAAGAACTATCTGAAACTCCAATCCAAAAAGCCCTAGAGGGGTTTTATGGTCTAAACTCAAACTATAATCTCAATGTAGAAGTTGGCCATAAAACAGCCATGAAGAAATGGAATTTTTTAGGGCTCTAACATATTTTGTTAGGTTGTTAAAAACACTTTCATAATACTCTGAGCAACTCTTTTGATTTATTATAAAAATGTGCTGATCCATGGCTTTAAAAGCCCCAGAAGATTAAAGATTCTTCAACATGACAATATACAGTATGAGCAAAGTAAACAAAATAAATCAGTTGGAGTTCAATGAAAAAAACAACAACAATAAAGACATAGCAAACTACACATTCCAGTGGTATGATGGTTCAAAGACTTTTATTGTCCTCTAAAACTGCTCGAATGAATGAGAAAACAGACATTAAAGTCAGAATGACATAGCGTAAAACTATATTGGAAATGAGTGGGATTCATTTCAGGGATCATTTTTGTAATGAGCATTATTGCCTCAATGTGATGTGATGTGATTTCTTGACTCAAAGGCACCCTGTGGAGTGTCAGGACTCTAACAGCAATATGAAGCATTGTCTTATGAATGTGTGCCTGTTTTGTTTTGTGTCATGTATGTTTACAAGGACGTTCGTGCACACAAGTGACATGATGCACAGTGAGGTTGTCACGATACCTGAATTTTAGCTTTGATAAAATACTGTTATAAAAAAAGATACCTTGACACATTTATAATAATGTCATTAGTAATTAACAATATTATTACTATTCTTACATGGTTTCCCTACCTTAAAGGCCTATTAATACTTTAAGTATTATATTTTCTCTCTTTGGTTTATAGCCACGGTTGTTTCGATACTATCGAATGTATAATTAACGTATTACATCGATACTTTTGACAACCTTACATTTTTTTCGGTTGCTAAATGACAGTGGGCACAATTGGAGTGACAAGTACAAAACTCTAACTACAGTCTGCATAGCAGCAGTTCATGTGGACCAAATTAATTCATTTTTCATTGCCCATACACAGTTTTCAAAACTCTACACATTTATGCCATGACTTTAACCACAACCTGCACAACACTGTGGATTTACAGCACTTTGTTCTTATGTTAACACACTGCTGTCACAACTGTTAACACATTCAAAACAGAATAGATTTCAGTCTGGTGCCTATCAAACACTGCTGATTGCAATTTTAGCTGAAAGCCTAAGCAGGTGTCTTGTTTTAGACGAGTTAATGAACATATATAAATAAATATGGTATTTATATAGAAAAAGCTCAGAAAGCCTTTTTTTGTACACAAACACTAAATAAGAATTATACAATTATGCACTGAACCGTATGAGAGAAACAGGTAAAAGAGCAAAGGTACCAATATGTCTAGGTAAGATGTCTGAGGTTACATACACAGCTATAAATACATGTGAAAAACACTATATATTTGTGAGAGTAAAACTGTGTTCTTACAGTTTTTCAGAAAGTAATAGAGGTGAAAGCATTGGAAACACCACATTTATTAGTATTTAGAGATGATGCAGACATCCAATGTGATGAAGAAAACTTCTGCAAGATGCTGGAGAGAGGCAGGATCAGTCACACTTTGTTACTGTCATGCACCTTTAGTTTTTTTTCCAGTAATTTCATAAATTACTAGAGACAAAATACTATATTGAAGCAAACTGCTGATTTACGCTCTTTCTTACCTTACGTAAATTGTTTTATTATAAAATTTATATCTTTTCTTTAAAGAAACTGTTAAGTAGTGTGAAGTCCTTTAAACTGTAAAGATAAAAAGTTTTTAATTTCTATATTGTATTTGATGCTAGTGTTTTTACTCTGTGTTATGAGTGACAGTGTGTGTGTGTTATCTCAATAAGGATTGTTTTGCTGCACTGAGCCTGTTTTGAGACGTTTGCTAAGAGTTGTGTTGCTTTGAATGAGCTTTGCAGGTGATGTGAACTGTTTAGCTCAGGGGACTGGTAGTTGTTTAGCAATCAAAAAAACTAATACAAAGTCCTGCCAATGGTTTCACACTAGTCCACTAAACTACAGGTGGCAGTAAGGTGCTAAGAAACAGAGCAATGTACCAAGCAATGCAGGGAAGAAGAAAACTGCATAATTTGAAATACTAAATTGGCTTTGCAAATGTTTTATGAGTAAGGACACCTTGTTAGACCTCAAGGATCCACAAAATGCACTTTAGTGAGTAACATTAACTTTTTGGTTTACAAGAAAATTCGACAGGGAACGTTTAAAGGAATTTTGAGAAATTTCCATACTTGTTTTCCTGCTGAGAGTTAAATGAAAATATTGATACCACTCTCATGTCTGTGTGTTTAATATGAAGCTATATTTGAGCAGCCAGTTACCTCAGCTTAGCTCATTTTTGCACTTAAGTGCTTTTAGAGGGTCTGATAGGCGGATCTTTTTGTTAAACTAATCTTGCTCATATTTAGCATACAGCCACAAGAGGCAATAATCTTCTCATCTAACTCTTAAAAAGGGAACAGACGTATTCCCCAACGTGTCAAATATACCTACAATTTTTCTTCATTGCTCATCTTTTAATTTCTGTGGTGTGAAATGGAATTTAAACCAAAAATCTCACTCACACACACACACACACACACACACACACACACACACACACACACACACACACACACACACACACACACACACACACAGTCTTACAAATGTATTGTTTCTGTGTGGTGTCTGGATAGATTATCATCTGCCATTTATCTGGGGGCGTGAAGGTGCCATTTGTTATTTGGACAATGAACGGTGCTCTCCTGAAAACCTCCCGATTACACACAGTGTCGAAACAGTAATGAGACCAACAGCTCAGTTTCCATGGAGACAGGAAGCAAGACACCTAGGACTCATACGGCTGCCACGGTTTTCATTTGGGATTGTCTTTTGTTGTTAATTTTACAATTTGAGTTTCTGTGAGCTGGAACAGCATTCTGAGATTCCAGGATAACCTAAGTTCCTTCTTATGTGTTACTCAACAAAGTGATAGTCAATGCATTGAAACATAATTGCATTGTAACAACATTTAGTCTGTAATCATACTAAAACAAAATGATGCACAAATCTCCAGCAACATCCCCACCTGTGCCATCCACTCCGTTCAGTTGAGTTTAATTCTTGTAAACCAGAGAGCCATTATGTAAATGTTGCCTCATCAGTTTGTTAATGTTTTTGTGTGTAATCTGAGTTACATAGAAATACATAGAAATGTACAGCTCAGGCTTCATCCTATCATACAGCATGGGCAATTTTTAAACCATATTTGCCTTAAAATCCAAATACAACTCATCAGTTTCTTTATCGTCCACATGAATCACCCAAGCCCATTCTTGTGTTATGACAGTGAGATCTATCATAGTAGCTACAAACCAACACCTTGCATCTATAAAAGCAGCAGGGCAACTGTCTCTATCTCTACACCTATCCTGATAGCAGTATCAGACAGTAGTTTTTTTAAAGGTAGTTATTTAAAGACCCAATCTATGTTGTGATCCCATGGTCTTTTTAATGTGCATAAAAAAAAAAATCAAATACATAGCATTTCTACATATATTATTTTCCAGTTCTAATCCTTCAGTTTTCCTGTAAAGTACCCAGAGCTTTCATATGATTTATCTTGCTGGGTACACCTTAAATTCCATCTGATAAAATGTGATAATAGATTTAGACTTTTATCATGTACAGTAAAACCTGCAGGAAAATCTACTGAGCGGTTACCGGAGTAAGATGGGAGTTGTTTTTTAGGGGTCAGTCTCCAACAACATCAACATCTTGGCAAGCTCTCTGCTGCCAAACACTGAAAATATATGGTTTGACACATGGATTAAAAACATGTTTTTCTTCCTCCCACTCACTCCTCCAAACCTATGCAGTTCAGAGTAGAGTGATCTCCAACAATGGTGTATAGTCTGTTGTTGATTTCCTGTTTTATTTCTACTTTCTTGCTTTTTTCTTGGTAATGTTGAACTATCAAATTAAGTCCTACATCCTTTTACAGGTAGAAACAATCGAATCCCTTTGTAACAGCATACAAATGTGACAGACTAAAATTATCACATTGTATCACCCTTCACCCACTGATCTTTAAATCATTTCTTGGTTTAATTGGATGTTTTTTCTCACTTTGCAAAAGCAGCTGTTGGCACATTTGATCATCTTTGATAAAACCTTGGAAATTGATAATGTTTCAAATTTGAATTTTACATTTTAGTAAATAAAGTCTAAATTGTCGCTTTCTGTAGGGCATCAAAATAACAGTCGGCACATAACTAAAATATGTGTGCGAACATATTTCTCTATTCATTGTTGAAGGAAAATATTACACTTGAAGAATTTTTAACATTTTTCCTTTGGGTAGAGAGCTAAATATTTTTTTTTTTCTTGCTAAATTGCACACACAGATTTATTTCTTGCACCTAAAATTCACCAATTAGACTGAAAGTAAAACAGGAGCCTGAGCTCTGTCCGTATTTGAAATGCAAATAATGTACACCCCCTTGTCACGTTAGGGATTTCAATTTTCAGAAAACACAAAGTCTTCACGCTTGTAAATGTTCACTGAGCATCCTGTTTAACTACAAGCATTTAAACAACATTTTGACACTGTGTGTCTGTCATCTGTGCTATCACTATCAGTAAATTAACATACCCTGAGCTGTAGGTTCTCCACCCACTGTCCTATCATTTTATATTCTAGGGTGGATGAGTTGGTCATCTGGAACTGGAACAGGTCATAGCGTCCTGGAGCATCGCCGTTCTTGTTGAACACAACAGAGGTGCCAGCACTACCTGTACAGAGGGAGAGAGAGAAAATGCAGCAAAAGGACAGCAGGATAGAAATGTGTTAGACGCTGGTGTGACAGGGCACAGCACCTTTTCTAATAAGAAGAAAACATGAACCTTTAACCCAGTGCGGTGGCCTACATGGACCAAACAAAGATCCACAGAGTGTTTGAGTTTGTTACTTCCAGTTAAAACCTCCAAACACAATGACCTATATATCTTCAACCTTCATGATTATCACGTACAGTGGAGCACACTCCCTACTGACCAGCACTTCCTCACCTGCTTCCTATGCATCATCATGACTGCACAATGGCCTCTGGAGGAATATATTTTCATATTCAAAGCCTGCTTAGATACAGTATATGAATTTTCAGCTGTGCTCTAATATCCGAAATTCAAAGCACACTTTCTCAGGTTAAAAGTAATGCATTTCATTCACACAGTGGACAACAACAGGAGATGTAGGGAGGATAAACAGGTCAGCCAAAGCATCATACGGTCCCCATCTGCTCTCAGTGTGCAGCAGCCTGTCTCAAGCAGAGCCCTGAAGATTTCACTAATTAGCTCAGAGTATTGTGGACACCTGAAATATTACGCTTGAGGGAAAATTAGGTTTTTAAATTTGTATTTGTGCGAGCTCTCAAGCCTGTCAGTTGTGTCTATATGTGTATATCACTCAATTATGACTGCAGATTGTGAGCCGGATAGTGTGTTAATGCAGATGTCAGTCAAAATGATATCTCCCTGGGAGCAGTGAATGTTGAATGGCATTAATCGGAGAAAACGGTAGTACTTCATTTTATACATGAGGTCTGCATTGTTGATGAGGTCATTTTTACCATCCCACAATGCTGAGAGAGAATGAACTGCTGCATTTTACAAGTCTGTTCACCTTGGCACTGCATATAGTAGTAGCTTGTAAGCATGAATGGAGATACCATTTCTGAAATGGGACAGGGGGAGTCTGATGACACTTGGCATGGGAATTAAGTACTTAAATAGCTCTGGCTATTAAAAAAAAAAGTGTAGAGAAAGGATGAGGAGCATGTGTCCAAAACACTTTTTGGAACATGTTGTCTTTTGTATCTAGAACAGAGCTTGTGGCTTTTGGATGGAAGGCCACTGCACCTTTTCCTTAGTTTTTAGCCAGAAGGGAATTTCATCTCCCTCTAGTTTTTCTACCAAGGACATTTGTCATTGAACATTCTACAAAAGTTTCAGGCCAAAAGACTCTTGTAAAACAAGAAAGGCAGAGGTAGCAAGAGAAAAAGCCCATTCCAGGCAACAGTGTATGCGGCCATTTTAATAAAATACTGTAAACAAGCTTTGTGACACCATTAAGCATTACAAATCTCAGTTTATGAGACCTTAAGTGTCCATTTTCATTTTGATACATAGCCACAAACTCTTCACTATCTGCTGTTTTGCAAAGTGACAGCACATATATTTTCCAATTAACAATGCATAAATGGCACCACCGGAGTAATTTAACCCATCAGAAGCTGGACAGGAGTTCAGAATTACTTCAAGTGTGTTTCTGAAGCCCATAGAGAAAAGTCTCAGCCCAAATGTGAAAACCAAATCAGAACTTGGTGGGTGGCCGTCATCGTCCTGTCATTTCTGCTTCTACCAGGCAGACCGTAGACTTGTTGACACAGTGAGTAAAGAAAGATGTTGTAAAGGTATTGACAAAAGCTATGACAGGGATACCATTCTTACTCTACGCCCCAGCGTAAACATACAGCATACAAACAAACACAAAGTCATTCAGTAAAGTGACATGAGTGATTGGGCACTTGGCGCATTTTCAGTTTTAGAGCAAATAATTAAGTGGTGTCTCTGTGTTTGCAGATAAAAAGGCATTATAAATTCCTTTCTGTTTTCTATTCCCTGATATTTTCAAGGGAGTAAAATGGTCTGTGTAGGCTCCTTACTGAGAACGCTGTCTAAGATGAAAGATTTATACATTTGCATGTGGCTCTGAACTAATACATGACAAAAGTGCCCTGCTGCTGTGCCGAGCAGTGTGGGTGGAATGGGGATCCACTGCTGTGTTTCTCTCGCATCATTATTCTCTCCTTTTTTTCTACCTCTCACTCTTCTGCTCTGTGACTCCAGCACAGTGGGGAGATCAACAAAGGAGGCTTACACTCTGCTCTCAAACATACATTAGCAGTGGCACATACACAGGATAATGTGCATGGTTCCATTCTTTAAATGCAATAAGGGGCAGTAAGATATGCCTGATAGAGCCTACAACAGAACAAACTCTGCTTGCCAGTAAAATGTTGAGAGAATGTGAGAATATAAAAGCATGACAGGAAGAAGTAAAGGAGGTGAAAGTGTGATCTTATTTTTGGCTCAGAAGAAATGAACTGCTTTCCTTGTCAGTGCCACTCTAAGGTAAATGTTTTTCGGAAGCTGAAATTATCGGGAAAAAAAGTCAGCACAACCCCAGATGGTTACTGGGATTGGACAGCAGAGTCTCGTCCCATGCATCAATCTGCTGAGTTAAGGTATCCTTGAAATTTAAGCACTGCATATATTCTGTTTATTTAGTTCCACCTAAAAATCTGAAGGTTTTTGCGCCAGCTCGAACTCTGCACTGCTGCCATAGCGACAGTGTTAAAGAAAGGCAGGCAGCTCTTTAGCCTTTAGCTCAATGATGATTGTTTTGACATGCTTTGTATACGGTATAAGTAATTGTAAATAGTTTTTCGTCCTGTTAAACATGGTCAATGTGTCGCTTACACTTATGAAAAAATACAAAATTTGCACAGGAACAAGCTTTTAATGGATACATATATTTTAGAGATTGATGTTGCCTGACGTCGCGCTAACGCTAAAATCACTTGCGGGTAGACAAATGGCACTTTATTTAAATTGCAGAGATGTGTGAAATCAGAAAACTGTTTTATTTCTGTTTCTAATTTCAGCCGTAACTGTAACATTTAAAGATACTGTATATAGCTTAACACAAAATCAAACCAAGTCAAGTGTTACAAACAGCAACATATCTTCAGCGAATCTTTAGTACAATGTGTCTATCCCAGTAAAGTACATACAAGTATCGTATTTTCCCACATATAAAACATGACTGTAGAGTGTTACCTGAAAAGAGACAAAATGAACTCTTAAAAATATGCCAGTTTGGTGAGAAGATGATGCTGATTTCTTGCATTAAACAGCTAAATCTCATCTAGAACATTTTGTGAAGACACAGTGTACGTCAGAAGATCACTGCCTGACATTCAAGCCACTGCATTTGTAATGACAAAGGTTTCTCTTGTTTTAAACCCATCTCCCATTTGGCTATCTTCCTCTACTCACTTCTGCAATTCAGAGCAGTTGTCATTAATAGCTATTTGCCATTAATTGTTAAGTATCTTCCCCATCACTTTTTGTACAGCGCTGAATAATGTAAAGGTTCAAGTACTGACAGAGCCATAATATATCATATTGGCTCAAAAAATCACCCAGATCCAGATAATGTTGTGGTGCTTTAAGCTATGAATGAAAGTGTATGTAAATTGAAATTGTAGCCAGTCCACAAGCAACTGAATACAGTGCATAAAACAGAGGAGATGATATGAACTTATTACCTATTTGCCTATTGTTATAGTCTGAAACTAAGATGACTCACTCAGGCTTATATGTCCACAATTTAGTTTTTCTCTAAATTGCTTTTTAAATTGACACTGTGGATTAGTGTAGACACAGCTGCGTAGAGTAAATACTTGGGAGGAAGAAGTAGTAGTTGATGGACTAGTTCAACATTTTAAGAAATTTGCTTTCTTGCCAAGAGTTAGATAAGAAGATTCATGCAAGTCCAAGCCTGTATTTTGAGTTTAAAGCCAACATGAAAATGCTTATTTGGAGCAACTGGATGTTGTAAAGCAATTGTTTGATATTTGGGAAATGAGCTTATTTGCTTTCATTTACCTGTTCAAAACTGTCTTTGCTTCATGCCTGGCAACTGCTCCCTGCAAGAGACAGTTTAGAACCGAGACTCAGAGCAGTTTCCTGTATCTGTGTCACGTGGGCTCCGCCACGCCTCTTAGGAGATTAGCAGCAGGTCCCGAGTGTATTAATTCCACCAGGAGAAGTGAATGTGGACACAGATTATGAGCTATTCTTTCACCCCATAATCACCAAAGTATACAGTACCAGTCTAAACTTTTGACTGGTACTTATTAACAAATGATTTAAATATAACTTTTCATCTATCCACATGGTGTTCAAACGAGGCCACGCCCCTTTAGGTGACAGGAAGCACTGCTTGAATTGCTTGAAATCTTTTGTATAGAGGATCTTTGTCCCCGCCAAGAAATAGTCAGGGACAAAACCACAACTTGTTTTCACACTTTGTACGTATTAAACAAACATGCTGTATCGTGTTAATTAGTGAGCTTTAAACCCGAGTGACGCTAACTCCTTCCAGTGTTTGTGCTAAGCTAAGCTAACAAGCCGTTGGCTGTAGCTTTATATTTAGCATACAGACTATAGACTATATATTAATGGATAACACATCCGGTTCAGGCGACTAGTGTGGTTTTAAAAGAAGGTCGGTTTCTGTAGCAGTCCATGAGAAAATGATCCACGTCTCACTTGATTAATTACCTCAGTAAACATTTTATAATGAGTTTATGGTCTAAATCGCTAGTTTTAAGTCTAATTGGCACTAAAGCAGGGTCTTGTTTAAGGGCGTGGCTATGATGTGATTGCCATTGAAAGTGTGTAACGTAAGGTACAGTGTAAGGGCTCCTCCCTCACTCCTCCCTCTTGTCTAAAATCATCACATCCGCAACCAGGAGGGCTCCGCCCGTAACGGCAAACTCGACAACGGATAGCAGATCTCCATAAACCATGTGCTGTCCATTAATATTAGACAGTCTGTGGTACAGACATGAGATGAAAGTGGTATTGATCTTCTCATCTAACTCTCAGTAAGAAAACAAATATGCAGATTCCCAGAATGTTGAACTATCCCTTTAACTAAATGGTAAAGTCAGTAGGCTTATTTTGTTATTAACCAACTTGTTTTACCTCATTATGTTTATAGATGGTTTATCCTTAAGGTCATCAGTGTGTAGAGTACCAGTCAAACGTTTTGACACACTTTCCTACACTTGAATGACAAAGTGTGTCCACATTTTTAACTGGTACTGTACATTTTTTTAATCAAGTATATTATTCTAATTGACAGTTTATTTTATTAAAAATCCTACAAAACTCTGCATAAAGGAATTACTTTTTTTATCCACACATTTTGTAAGCATCTGATGACTTTTACAATGTGTGACTCACCGTTGAAGCTGGTGTTTCGTATGTACTTCAACAGAGTCTTTCCCTCAGCAGACTCCATTTGTGGACAAACACCAGGATGATCAGGACATGAGTCCTTGTGCATGCTGTGGAGAGCGTGGGCCATGGCGTACACTGCGTCAATCACAAACTGCACCTTGCCTTCCTGCTCGTACTTGGAGTCGTTCCCGATGCGCTCCTTGCCTGAGTGAAGAAAAGGAAAGAGGAGGGCTTACACCATGAGCCACTATACATTACATCCTCTCAGAACTCCCCATCATCCCCCAATTCATTTGTATTCCTTCATCTACCAATTGCTGCCAGTGACTTCAATTGGGATTTTGTAAGAATTACACCTAAAGGAACGATGCGCCGTTTAAAATAAGAAGACACATTTAATTCCCACGTGGAAAATATCAAGCTGAGCTGTGAGACAAAGTGTTTGTGACAAATGTAGCAGGCTAAAATTGAATTACTGCGGTGTACTGCTAAGAATGGACCTCACTTGTCTAATCTGCAAGGTGAAGATCACCATAAACGTTAGTAACATATTCTGCTACAGTAGCTTCATGCTCTTGTATATCCTCTTCCCAGTGCACTGCCCTTTCGCTATGGGCTGCTGTAAAGGTTTTGCCTCACACTGCTGATTCCCTGCATGAATATGTAATGTACAACCTCAGCTGGATTTCTGTTTTTGTTACAAACTGAATTAGCTATTTAATTCTGCTGGAAGATAAAACCTGCATTTTAAAGAGTGAATGAAAACACAAATACTACTATTACTTTGAATAATTATCATCATCATGATCATCATGATCATCATCATCATCATAATTTCAATATCCAAGCTCCAACTTAACAAAAATGTACCATCAAGGAAATTACACTGAACACTAAAATACAATTTTCTTCTCAGTGATAGCTGCTCATCGCTAACGTGGAGAGCTCAATGGAGGGGCAGATGATGTCAATTGGACACATATAATAATGTGAGAGATTTGCATTAACTAAAGCAAAAGCAATCAGTGCTGACAGTTCTGGCCGTTTCTCAGAACTTAACAAACATTTCAACCCACACACAACCTTCTTGCTTTTCAGAGCACTGCATATGGAGCTAAATGCACAGTCTTTGAATGCAAACGCCTCCTGTTTTTTTTACATTCATAAATATCAGCTTGGCTTGAAGCATAAAAAAAAGAGAATATAGAGTTAGTTGTACAGCCAGAGCCAGAAAAAAAGATAAAGACATTTACAGGCATTTCATTGAGGGTTTGTGGGGCTCACTGAGTCGAGCATCTTCTGTCTTTGACGCATGATAAAAGACGCAAAACAGAAGATTATAAAGAAAGCAAAATCCTTCAGCAAAATAAAAATTTGTGTCACACTCATTACCTTCATCATGTATGCAAGCAAGACTAATACAGCATCCCACATCACAGGCATCAACCTCGTAGATAATGAATGCAGTGCAATGCCTGTCATACTGTTGACAGGCAGAGTTTAGGTAATACGAAAAGGCATCACTGTTAACAACACTATTGTTAATGTGCAGAATGGGGGCATAAGCAGTATGCACCTATCTTTCTCTCATTTTGCTTATTATTATTTCAACCTAAATAAACAGTACTCTGGCTCTGTGCAGTTAGTACCTATGGCACAACTCTGCTGAGCTGTCAAGGTGACTGAGTATGGAATATGGGATTTAAGAGTTACAGGACATTAGCCACAAGAGCAAACGGTTTGTAACTATAGTATGACTAACATATGTGGTGCATTATTATGCTAATAATAAACCTGTCCTGCAGCTGTTGCATGGAAACCCCTGGTGTTAAGACTTTCTAGTTGCGCCGCAGACAAGAGGGTTTGAATTAAAACCCCAACAGATCCCCAGACGATCTGTAGCTACTAATGCAAACAAAAGGTTGAGTTCACATCAACCTGACAAGGGAGGGTAGAATATGCATTGTCTATTAATAATTCATAATTGTTCCTGCTTTGTTCACGTCAAAACTTGTGTACCTGTGCATTTACGGCTGGTATCCTCCTCTTCGAAGCACTGAGGAGCCTGCAGTCAAAGTTTTCCTCCCAGAACTCAGCAAACCACACGTTCCTGCGGTTGTTCTCAAGGGTGAGCCCAGTAAAGTATTCATCAAACCCTGGGAGTAGAGGAAAGAGGAGAATGGCTCAGTTCCGGACCAATTATCAGCCAATTCAAACCTGGAGGAAACGAAGTGAAACTTGCTGCAGTGGTGCTGTGGTGGTGTGGTGCTGGCTGCTAGGTGTTGGAAGAACACCAACAAGCACTACTTCATCAAAATTTGACCACGGTGGTTCCTCTTCCTCTCAAGCCCCATGGAACTTTAATCATTTCTTTCATCTAGGAAATTACATTAATTAAAAAACAGGATGCATAATAAATAACGCAGGGATTGTAAGTGGTGCCACAGCCTGTTGCCTAAGGCTGCAAGTCCTGCAGGTGCTGAGCAGGTTTTCTTCCCTTCATTAAATCCATTACAATAGAAATGGATTGAAGGCATGGTGTATTAGCTTAATGTGAATTTAACATTTTAAAGTCTCTCAGTGTCTCCACTTTCTGTTATCCAGTCATATCAGATGAGACATGGGTGAAGGTAATAATGGCTAATCAGAGCTGAATGACTCAGCTGATTTTCTTTTCTAAAGACCACCAATGGTACATGGTGTATTAATAATATTCTTGCTGCCTCCAGAGTGTACATTTTTCTTCCCTAGACCTTCCCTAATTATGGGTAGCTTCATAAAACTCAGACTTTCAAATTTTCTCGATTGAAATGATGAATGGTTATCAGGATTGTGACACTGGACAGAACTTAAAGTACTGTAGATAAAACATGCTGTGAATATTCTATTTCTGTGGTGAATTTGTAAAATGTACAGTAGAATGTCCTCCTTTTTCTTGTGGTTGAACTTTAAGATACAGTTTTAAATAGAAATACACACTAAAAGCACTAAAAACAAATGATAATTTCTTTTGGATTATATTGACAGAAAATGTTAAAACTTTTTAAAAAACATCAATGCTTCTAGCCTTTTCTCAGACCCAACCTTTGTGTCTCTTTTCCAGAATCATACAGCAGAGACCAAACATACCGATTTCCCACCACACAGCAAATACGTAAAAGCACACTGAATCATTTATCTGTGAAGACAGAAAAAGGGGAAAACGTTTACATTCATTGGTTTCAGTAGCTGATAAAATCTACAGAGTAGTCAATTTGTCCAAACTGACTTTAATCCGGTCATGTACAACCCACGGCCAAATGTAACAAGGTCACTCTCGTTCTCTGAGGATTGTCGAAAGTCATTGAGTAATGTAGAAAATTGTCAACTGAAGAAGAAAAAGGTAAGTACATTTGGTGCGTACACCAAATATATGTGTAATGTGAAAGGGCTTGCTGAAAGTGATAAACCTTAAATTAATGCTAGTAGGCAACACTTTGTCTACCTATTCTTCATATCAACTTTATACGTTCGTCACCGTACAAAATTTTGGGCTGCACGTTCACAGATGGATCCGTGCAAACCCTTGCGGACGTGTGGATAACAACATTTACGCCACTCTCGCGGATGCAGAAAATAGCTTTCAAATTGGACTTATACATCTGCCTCGTGGTTAAAAACATGACTCCGTGTTGCTCCATAACGACTGGATATGTAAATAGACAATTGCTTAATTATTGGTGTGTCCCCAGCTTGTTTCACTGGCCCCAAGTGACCCAAAAAAACAAGAAATATATAATGTATGATGGAAATTTAGACGCCCCCTTTTGTGTGCAAGTAAATATTCACACAACACAAAAAGACTACAGAAGGCAATTATTTTCTAAAAAATTAAAAATAAAATAGAAAACAATGCAATAGAGTAACACAAAATGAAGTGTGAGTTTGTGTACGTGCATCATTGTGTGCGTACCTTCAATTGAGGAGCGTTTGGGCAGTATAGTGACTGCTCCCACGGCTACATCCTCGAGCTGGTGGATCGGGCTGCTCTTAGCCCCCCAGCTGTCAGATCCAATCCACAGGAAATGGCCCACCTGATTGGCCCTTTTGGTGGCATTGAGAACTCCCCTGCAAGGACGTCCATGTTTGAATTAGGAGAGAGCACATGTGTGTAATCTAATCTCTATTACACAAAGACACAGCTAGCTTTAAGGAGTTGTCTGGACATTACATCTCTGCCATGTACATTTAATCTCATATTGTAAAAAGTGAGATATCCTTTTTTTTTTTTTAATTATAAAGCAGTTCTAGTATCAAAACCCTCAATCCACATAGAAATGGACACAGTAGGTATTCAGAAACCTGTATGGTTGTAATGTCACAACTATAAGTAGAAAGTGCCGCTACAGTGCCGTCACAGTCATTCCACGACTGCAATGACGGTGCAGAGACTCCAAGAGCACAAGATGCGCAAGACCCAGAAATGCTTACAAATCATGGCAGGCTGGGCTTTTTTTAAGAGACAGGTGAATTCAGGTATATTCAGAAAGACAGTATGAGAAAAACAATGTGTTCTTGAACATTAAAATATGTAAGCGTGTTTGAGTAAAAACCCAAAATACAAGTTTGAACTGGAAAATGAGCATAATGGGACCTTTAAAGGCAAGAGGGAAAGGTTAACTATTGTTATTTTGTCCATTATGTTTATATGTTTTGTGTTTTATTAAAAAATAACAGGGAATTACAATCATAAATCTCATCTTTTCTTTTACATTTCACTTCATTCTGAATTAACAGGTACTGAATGTTTGAGTATTTGTTTCTTACGTAAATATTTCCCATGGGGCACTGTAAGTTAGACAATTTCTCTCTGTTGCTTTATGATCTGTATCTCCACTTTTTCTCCAAGGCATAGTTTGTGTTTGTGTTGTTGGAGGTATGTTTGTGTAGTAGACATTCTGTACGAATGGTAATTCTGTGCCTTTTCAGGAGCTGCTTCTCAGAGATTAAAGACCTTAACATAGCAAGCCATTAAGGTGTTTGAACAACATGGGTGAAGCCAGAATGTGCGGCGCTCCTCACCGTATATCTTCTTCACTGGCAAAGATGATGACTGCCCGTGAGTGCTGCGTTTCCAGCAGTTGTTGGATGGCTTTGTCATAATCCTCCAGCTTGGGGTTGTGTGGAATTTTCAAAGACTGGGCGATGCAGATTCCACCTTTTGACGGGAGAGGAGTAAGAAATGATAAAACCTCAGGGATTAGCTCACCCATTAACTCACTCACTCTTACACACAGATGTACGCACACTCACACACAAAACCCTGGGGTCACAATAGCTGTTTTTCTGTTGTTGTTTTTTTTAAATCTCATCCATATGGAAATGGAAACATCTGAACACAATAGTGAGATTTTGATGATGTCTTCATGCTTGCTATAGAGTCCAAATGATAGTCTTACAGTGTATACATTTACATTTTGGCAATGATCTGAAAACCACAGTAGCATGCAATATAACTCTCAAATTGCGCCTTCTGACTGAGCACCAGAGTGATTTCACAGAGTGAAAGATAGTGTATATAAACATGTCTGCTATAACAAATCCAATAATTTACAACAACAGGGACATAAAGCTACAGGTTTCATATGGATTTGAGAAAATTCAAGAGCTTGCCATTGACTTTTCATTTCAAGTCATTATCAAACATCTCTTGTTGGACTCTGAACCAATGAGATAGCACAGCCGGCAATAACAAACAAAGAGGATATTAATACTGACAATAAATCATTCTCAGACAGGTTACCACTAATGAGTTTGTACAGGATGAAGGGTGATGATTGTTTCCGTGTGTTGCTAAATAGTTGCTACATATTTGGCACAGTATATTATGTTTGCTAGATATTGTTGTCTTCAGGGTAATATTCAACAGCTTATTATCAGGTAGCAAAGCAAAATTATATTATTCATAAAAGAGTTTTGCCTTACTCTGGCATGGTAATTACAGGTGCGGAGGACAAACTAACCTTTGAGGCACTTAGGATGAACGGCGAATATGATCATCTGTACGAAAGAACTGTAGACGTAGATTTGAGGTAACAGTCAGTGTCCCAAGTCAACAGCAAAGCGCTATTAAAATTTCTCCCACTCAAGCATTTTAAAAGCCTACCCAATAACCTTTCAGTTTTAGTTTCCATGAGTCGACAGAGAAATGGAAGGAATCTTCTAATTGCCAGTCTCCTCAGGCTCATTACTTTGATATAAACAGCTTTTAGCTGGCAGATCACACACCTCCACTTACAGTAACTATTCATTTTTCAAGTATCAGCAGACAGACTTAGAAAACATTTGTATGTGCCAAAAGACCTCTGGGATGGTTGCTGTTATCCTCCCTAAGTGGACTTAACATAAAAATGGAGATCCCACAAATGGCCTAGCTGTTGCTTAAGGGTTTGTGGTATACTGTTAAAGTGAAATGTGCTTGGTGTCATTTGTGCATATCAGCTAGCGTTTAAGGTCTCCAAGGGACGACACTAAAGCTCTGTTGCAGCGCACAGATTTCAGTTTGAGACTGCATTTCTAGGTTTCTGTTTTAGGAATCTTTAGCACTGTAAAATATCTGAATCTGGCATATTAGCGGCACCTTTCAGTTCCTTTTTATGTCTGCAGGTACAATAGGTATCACACACGCATTAATTCGAGATAGAAAAGGAACTTTAGTCTCATGAAAATGCATTAACTCCATCATGACAAAAAAAGAACCCTGTGGGCTTGTGTGAAGAGTTATAATGGTATATTGAAAAGAGACAAAGTATAGGTCACAGCAGTCAATAATACAGACAGAGACCACAAGAGCCACTGATGAAGATAAGAAGCATTTGGAGTAAATCCCATCTTCAGAGAGGGCAACAAGCTGAACATGCTGCAGGCTTAAGACTGCCCTAACTGCTGCGGGCCGGCGGTTGTGCAGCAGTGGCTAAATTATTGAATGCCTGCAGAATACTTCATCCGTCAGTCAGATGGTCAGTCAGTTGGTTATTCAGGTAGGCAGGCATGATGGAAATGCAAGCATCGTATCCATATTTCCAGAGTGATGTGCTGTGGGTTGGAACGCCTCCACCTGTCACTGGAAGGCACTGTGTGGACTTGAAAGAGTCCTCGACTCAAACAGTGGGTTTAAAAAAGAGCTGCATGTCTGTCTTGGCTGGAGATGTGTGATGATAGAGAGATAAATGCCAGGCTCTGGGAGGAGAAAGTGTTTTACTCAAATTCGTTGAAGTCCTATGCTAGAAGAAGGATTGTGTAGCAATACTGTACCTTCTGGCTGCCAGTATACATCATCGGAACTGCTTGTCAAATGGTCAAAGAGCTTTGGAAACCCCCTCCCCCCACATCAATTGACATTCACACCCATTTCATGCAGTGCTTTGCCAGGGCATGGAGGTGAAAGAGGTCAAGCTCTCTTTTTGTTGTTACACAATTATTTCTGGCACTTTCTGTATGTACTACCAAGTGCAACAATATGAATGTTGTACAAACTAGGTTGTTTCAAGCATAACCCGGCCCTTACAGTGAGTAAGGAGGGTGAAAAGAAAGGCCAAGTTTTTCTTAAATCCATCTCAATGATGAAGAATGTTCAATTTACTTGCATTAGAAGTGGGTTTGTGACACTGGCATTTTTTAGCTAAACTTAATTAATTTACCTATGATCCTACAACTGAATATCAAAACTGTATGCACCGTAAACCCCTACCCTCTGCTCCACATTTGATTAATATATTAAAGAGAGCTAAATGATCACAATGGCCAAATTCATCAGGCCCCTGGAAGTTCTCTGCTTATCTGAGTGCCAAAAGGTCATGCACTGCATTAACTGCTTCAATTATTCATCCTCAATGCCCTCGGTTCTGAAAATGCACTCTGGGGCCGAGGAATCCAGCTTTGCTATTTTGCTTAGTGAAATACAAATCCTTTTAAATTAGAGGCTTTTGATGGTTTCGACCCCCCTCCCACCTACTGAACACCCTTCAAACCCAAACCTCCAGGGGATCCATAATGCTGCAATTATATTTATCACCTCTGCAGTCAAAAGGCAGACCTGCTCTCTCCAGTCTCCCAGCCTGAACACATGGGAGCACATCAAAATTGGCTGACATGTGAGTGACATTCACGTTCTACATCTGTGTGCCCTTCCACTGCCGGTCTGGGACTTGGTAATATCTAAGGTTCATGCAGAAGTATCGGGGTCTATTTTAAGCTGTTTGCAGATGCATCAGGCTTCCTCCCCATTCATCTCTGAATGCTAAATATCAGTGCTATACTTACAACTTATAAACTGGCAGATTTTGTTCCCCCATCCCTCACAGCGCTGACCAGATCTGAGAATGCATTGTGTTGGCAACCTGCTGTAATCAATTCCACAGTGATACTTTGTGGGAGGCTTTCCTCAAATGCGAATCTTTTTATGAAATAGGAAAACTGAACTCCATTGCTCTGGCCTGAATCCAGACAGACACAGAAAAATACAAACAAGATTAATCCCTGCCAGCTTCACCAGGAGCCAGAATGAAGGTGCACAATGAGAACTGTGCCTAAACAGGGGGAGAGAAAGTGGAGCGAAAAAAGCAGAAGAGGAAAAACAGGAGAGATCAATACAAGCTGACCATCACTCTAGTCTCAGCTTGGGGTAATGGGTAGCCATATTGCATTAGTCCGCTAGATGGTTCTCCTTGAAGTGGTGAAGCGAGAATCCTACTAATGCATCTGACATTTCAGTGCAACAAAACAGGGCAGCAACAAAAAATCTCAAGGCCTCATGGATCAGCTTGCAGGGATGCTCAAACAAACAACATCCACCCAAAAATGCTGTTGTCTTACAGTTCTGCAATTTTTGGTTAAAACATCTACTCATACAAGTATTTTCCAGATATTCTTGCTTTCCAAATTCACTAAGATGTTTGCTTCTTATTCATTTCAATCTCTTCCACTCTGTTCTGGTGCAGAGCCGGTGCCTTTAAATGAATACTGTGAATGTGCAGTCATGCTATAACATAATTAATGTGTTTATTAAAGATAGGATGCCTTGGGTACTGGAGGCTTTTTCTTTAGACAAAATAATTCCCATTTGTATATGAATACAAAATATTGCAAAGTGACTGCAGCTCAGTTGCAAAAGGATGAGTCAACAACAACAATGAGCTTATAATTTCATACTCTTTGTGTAGCTGTTCAAGAGTCATAATAATAGCTGTGTTTACTGCATAAGAAATAAAAAGAAAACATTGCTGGAAAATTCATCTGAGAAAACCAGCTAGAAGAAACTGTGTTCATCCACAGTATATAAGATGAATTGAAACTTCAAAAACAGGCCTTGAATCAAGACGTTTCCTCATTTGTTTCCGATACAGACTACTTTCTCTCTCTCTCTGTCTGTCGATGCAAATTACACAGGCACAAACAGCTTCTAAAAGTTCTAATGAGGGATCACACTGGACACATATGCACACAGATAAAATATTCATGCATGCTGGTCTTGTGATCAGGGCCTGTGGGATATCATTAGCTTTCCTCATTTTAGAGGTTTCCGTACATTAGAAGAGACAGAGATCACTCCCTGCAGATTTACAGGAAATGGATTGGGATCCATAGAAGGTCGAGGTAAGAAGCAGCAAAACACTTGCTCCTGTTGTCGCGAGTTGTGTGGATGTACTGTCATGAATCATGGAAGGGGATTTTTCCAGCCTAAGTAACATTCCTCTTAAAGTGGTTATTTCACAAATATGGAAAAAGGAATTGAAGTTCTAAACACACAGCTACTGCCAATTGTTATGCATTACAACATTGTTGCAATCATGGTCAGGCAGTTCAAACTCACTGTATTGTATTATACAAATGCATCCTTTTCCTCAGCTTGCAGAAATACCGCAGCAGATTGTAAACCACATGATTTGACATAGATAGCTGACCCATTGTACCATCATCGGTGACATCGGTGCTGATTCACATGTACCACCACATGTCAACAACAGCATCAATGTGGAAAAAACAGGTGAGTCAAGCATGTGCACAATTTTCAGCCCAGATCCAGGCAAAACCACAGAACCTTGTCTGAATGCAAATTTCAGTTGTAAATACTCTTCAACATCCTTATTCTAACCTCCCAAAACCCAAAGTTAAAGTCAGCTGTTAAACCTGAAAAATGGTCATTACTGCTTTAAACAATCACCATTAATGTTACATTACAGGAACCAAAGAACAAGACTAATTGTAATAGCTCCATTCGAGCCCATTCATTGGTTCAGTTATCTATGTTTAATCATATGGTTTCTGAGATAAATGCCTAGAGATGGTACAGAAGATTAGATATTTAAAAAAAAAAAAAATAAATAACCAAAACCCTTCTTCATGCACACAACCAGACCACAGTGGTTTGAACGACTGACCACATAGATGACTGACCACCATTACCATTGTCAGAGCCCTAAACTCTTGATAGCAGGGATAAAAAATGAGGTAGAGTGAAACAGAAAAGCCAGAGTGTAAAACAAAAATCATGTCTCCCAAATGACCAGTAGCCAGACCGTTCTCTCTCTTCTCTGCTGGCTAAAGAGAAGACAGACATTTTCAAACAATTCCTCTTCTGAATGTGCACACAGCAAAAAAGCTGAAATGGTTACATTTTGTCACAGTGACATGGGTACAGGCCATGGTTATTATTGGGACGTGGCATTCGCGCTCCTTTTTTCTGTCTACATTTCCAGTAACACTCCACAACTCACTGGGGGACTAAATGAGAGGTTGCCAAACAGATCAATAATTTATCCAGCCAAAACAGTTTTTACGCTGAATTGCAAACACAAAACTGATCTTACTCTGGGAAAAAATGTAAGTTTAAATCACAGAAATATGTAAAAAAAAAAAGAAAAAAAAAAAAAGATTATAATATTTTGTGCCCATCACTGATCATCTTTCCTTACCAGCTTCTTTGGAGAGTTGTGTGAAGGCCTCCACTCCCTTCTCTCCGTAGCTGCCCTCTGAGGCGATGGTGGAGACGTAAGTCCAGCCCAGGGCTCGGATAATGTCCACCATGGCCTGGGCCTGGAATGAGTCTGGAGGAACCACCCGTGAGAAGAAATCATAGCGCCTGTCATCACTCAACTCCGGGGCTGTTGACGCATAGCTGATCTGCGGGATCTTGAAGAGATAAATTGGGGTTGGGGAGAGGAAGGCAACAATTACTCATGTGTTGGTGCTATTTTGGTGCAGCATCATGGGTGTTTGCTATGGTGACTGCTCTGACAAGTCCCACTTTTAAATGGCTGTGTCCAAAATCCTTCGCAATGTACTATAAGTTGCACTATATTTACTGTCTGCCATTATATTTGAGTGCCTGAATACTGAATGTGAACTTTATGGACAATATGCCCTTAGCTCAGTGCTCACAATGAAACAAAAAGTCCATGGCATGCAAGGTACATTTTTGCTAGCAATCCCACAATGCACAATGCACTGCTCCTACACTGGCTTTGATTTGTTTGACCTGTTGCCCTCAGGAAGGCACTACAGGTGCTTCAGAATAAGGACTAACAGACTCAAGAACAGTTTCTTACCAAAAGCCATAACCACTCTGAACTCACACGTGCACTGACTTCACTTTACAGCCTACCCCCGGCCCCCGGACTTTCTTCTTCCCACCTACTGTGCAATACTTATACTGTATACAATACTTAAAAAGACACTGTAATTCTGTACAATTTCATTAGAGTGCAATATTTGATATTTAACCATTTAATTTCATTACACTGCAATATTTATTATTTCATATTTAACCATTTATTTCATTACAGTACAATATTCAATATTTAATCATTCAATTTCATTACTGTGCAATATTTAATACTCAAGACTTTTGATACACCAATAACTATATTATTTGCATAATGTGTATACAAACCCTTTATTTTTCTTACTATTTTATATATGTACTGTATATAGTTTCTCCTAGGAACTGTGCACCACGTCCCCCCCTCTTTCTTTTCTTTCTTATATTTTCTATTATTATATTCTGTGTTGATACTGTAAAGGGGTTGCTTCAATCTTGTTGCACAGGTACTGCACTTGCGTATAATGACAATAAAGGCTTTCTATTCTATTCAATGTGTGACGTGATAGATAGGTAAAGTTCAATTTTTGGGACACATGCTTATTGGCTTTCTTGTCAAGATTTAGATTAGAAGATTGAAGATTTATAACACTCTAATTTCTGTATGCTACATATAAAACTACTTCTAGCAGATTGTTTTTTTTAGACATTAGAGTGGTGTCAATATTCCCATCTAACTCTCAGCAAGAAAGCGAATAATCATATTTTCCAAAACACCAAACTATTCCCTCTAACGCCAATATTAACGTGTCTCACTCACAGTTTAACTTGCAAACCTTTTCATATTACCGTCAGTTTGCCTGCAAAATATAATTTAGGTTTACAACTTTTAGATGTATTGGTTATAAAGTAAAGTAACTGCGTGTATGTGTACTGCGAGATAATATTGTTTTGGTATTTACAAATACATCCCATCAGAAAGACTTACAACATGAGTAGATATAGCAATATGTTATATTCTATATACATCTTATGTACAGACACCGCATATCATGCACTTCTTTTGCTGCTCAAATAGATAGATGATGTCTTGCGAGCAATACATTTTCATATATTTCTGATTATCTTGTCAACTGATCATCTAAAAAGATACTCACATTTTGAAATTTACTATTTTTAGAGCCTATATTAGGTCTGTTGCATGGGCAAAGTGATATGATATCACTTTCTTCTCTTAACATATCAATGAAGACACATACTACAACAACACACTCTAATTTACACAAAATAAAGAATAAAGAAAATGTTTAATATCAGCCACAACATAATAATGTAACCTATAAATAGTCCAACTAGAACCAAACATTTCATACATAAAACAACCATTGGGTTTTTTCAAAGAGTGTTTTTATTCATTAAATCTAGCAAGTTCATGTTACATGGAACTAGTAAGTGGACCTTGAGTGAACAATTTTTTGCCATTTCATGTCTTTCATACTCAGTTGTTTGATATTTTTGTGGGGAATATGTGAATTAAGGGTTACAAATGTTAACCAATGCTTGCATACTACGTTTCCTCTTTAAAGGAAGCAGCGTAAACACATAATGTTCACTATCAAATACTATGACGACTGAGCAATATATAATACCATCAACTGAACAGCGTACATGTTGATAACTCAAGGATATACAACCGGCTATTTCAATCATGTTCTTTAGAAAGATGCAAGGTAGTCACTTTTCCTAATGTTCAGGAAACCACTTAATAGTCTGCAGATGTTCTTCTTACCCCCAAACACTTCTTTAAATTGCCCAGATTTTTGGCCAAGCTAGCAGCATTAATCTGAAGATGGAAATGTTGATCTGTGAGTTTGTCTGTCCATCCATTTCTCCTCTAGCGCCACCATGAGGTTCACATTTGTGATTTTGAGGGGAAATGTTTGAACAACTAGTACACACATTCATGTTTCCCTCAGGATGAATTGGAGATCCTTTAACTTTTCTTTTAGCGCTATCATCAACTCAAAAATGTTCATAATACTTCTGATTTATGACTAAATACTTAGTTTGTGTTTAGTGCAAATCAGCAGAGGTTAGCAAGCTAAGATGGTTATCATGGTAAACATACCTGCTTATGGGTTAAAACCTTATCTATCTGACTGTTTTCATCATCAAAAACCCAGTTCAAAGTAAATGAGTTGACAGAGATCTAGTATGAGGTTGTTCATAATGCTGCCTACTAAACAAAACATATAATCAGAAACTGTGTTCGAGATTTTGAAGCTGCAATCACACCTGCACGCACGTCTGGGGTCAAACTGGCTACCTCCCATTGGATGGGTGGATGCACAATCAAGGACTTGCTTCATTTTCTCTTGAAGTCAGTGCAGTATCTTATCACACAGTGTAATCTAAGCACTGTATGAATGCCATCCATTTCTGTTAGATTGATCAAAAGCAGCTGGACACTTGGGAAACACAGGAATGAGGACACAGCGGCTCTCTGATGGGATTGCTTCAACTCACAGAATGTGAGTTATAGCTTTGACCTACAACTCAAAGGGGATCAACCGCACAAAGCTGACAAATTGAGGAGTCAAGCTCAAGATGACTCGATGTTGCGTTTAGGGCGTGTACCAATCCACTTTTGCTAGAACTTTTTGTACCTTAAAATAATGTTTCTAAAATAGTGCAACAGGATGAACAGCACGTCTGCGACTCTCTACCTGCTATAACGGCACTATGCAAGTATGCCAGATTGGGTAGCGGATCTGTAGTTCCAATGAGACATAATCGGACAATTCCCACCTGTAGGGAGATCGAAGGGGGAAACGTTACATAGTGTTGCTTTAATGGCGGAAAAAATGGTCCGTGCACCAGGCGCATGGTTCAAAAGGGTTGTATTTAGTTTCCTAATTAATCATAGGTGTGTTTTGGGTGTAACATGCATAAACCAATCAAAGTGTCATCTCCCATTCCCTTTAAAGCCAGGCATGTTTGTACCTTGGCGCATTGTTATTATGATGGCGGATTTGCTGAGCAGGAAGGAGAGATTTTCAGAAGGAGGAACTGATCTGCTTGTGCGTACTATTTCACATTGTAATATTTTTATTTTTAATCTTGTGCATGTTTGTGTGTTGCTGTGCGTCCCTGTGTGTGTAACAAGCATAGTGTGCGCACACTGTCAATAAATCTGGGATCATTTAACTGTTAAAATAACAATGAAATTGTGTTATTGACTTTTAGACCAGGTTTTTGTTGGTCAATGGCGTGATCAATTTCTGCGGCCTCAAGATAGCAATACGTCAAGAATTCACCTCAACACACCTCCCAATCAGCATGCCCATGGGCGCCCAGATGGGCGCAGGTGCATTTGCTATTTAAGCAAAGTGGGCACTGGATGGGAAATTGACAACTGCATCGGTCTTAAACTAGTAAAGACACTTGTGGCACGCTTTGCGCTGCGCCAGGTGCAAGATATGGCAGATATTAAAATAAAAAATACCAACTACGAAACCAGCAAACAGAAATTCAGTGATGCAATCAAACAAAGTCACAGGTGGGAATGCTGCTGCGATGTCACACTTTAAATCACTTCAGGGCTGCATAAATTGAGTGTAGTGGGTCAAAAAGAGAGCTCAGCAAAGTAATGAAAAGGAGCACCAGCAGCGATTTAAATTTAAAAAGACTTCTTCCAAAAACGTGAAGCATTTATTTGAAACATTTGATAGGCGATGTATTTTTAACAGAGCTGCTGTAGTATTACTATGCAGTAAAAAGGTGTTAAAGGTTTGTTGAATCATGTCCCATCTTCACTCCAGCTGGGACAGAAAGCTGCTTCAACATTTGTCTCTCTGGAGCTTTTCGCTGCAGGGGAACAATTTAAGATGGTGATGTCTTTATACTTTGTCCCAGGCTTGTACCCTGTTGATATTATTCCTTAACTCCTTATTCCCAAGGAATCTAAAACCTTGCTGTGCTTTTTTAATTACCACTTTGACCTCCAAGTCAATGCAGAGGTGTGAGGATTAATCCTGCTGGAATTACGATACAAGGAGATGCTGACTAACTAATACACCTATGTATTTTTCTTTCTGGTAAATAATGAGCTTCAAATCAAGTGGACGTCAAAGTTATTAATTTACTCTTCTTTATGAAATAAGTGAATTGAATCAAAACCTTCTGAACTTGATTATGTCTTTCTCAGTAGATAACAAGCAACAAAGTGTAGCTTTGCTGTTACCCAGCTGCATGACTGCTTCCCAGAATGGTTCCAACTGAATAAGCTCTTGTTGCGACAATTTGCAGCGGATTTAAAATGCAGACTAATAAGGCACGGAGAATAGATATTTTATCAACATTTTAGAATAATTTTCTTTAAATAATTAGCTTGGAATGAGCAAAGCATTATTTTCTATTAATCCTTCATCTATATAAGGAATTTGTCCGTTTCAAGGTTGCACTTGATACTGCTTGCATTTCTCATTAATTCACTAGGACACTTTAAATCTGTAATGTGAAATTCTGTACCACACATGACAGCTAGGTCTGTGCTCCAGTTGCAACAAGGTGAAAGGGTGATGGCGATGCCTGCAAGCCGTCTGCATCAACAATGACTACAATAACTGCAAGCCAATCATGAGCAAATAAGTTCAGGCCAAGAAAGAATGATTAACGATGCCCCTTTCAGTATCGCAATTACCCAAAGCTGATGTCTGCCACCTGTCATCTGCTGTATACATCAAAGTTAGGATTGCTGAGGATAAACGCCTAGCTTGCTCTTGAATGTATCAGGCCTGAAAAGATCGATGGAAGGAAAACACAGAGGTCTGTTATGGGGGACACGGTTCTATTGATTTACCACCACAAAGTGGTGCGGCCGCCCTGAATAAAAAATCTGTTGCTGAAGTCTACAGAAGGTTAAAAAAAAGAAGGCAAGGGTGGGAAGTGTTATGTGGAGGGGAGGGGGGGCAGTAATCTGCTTACTGACATTAAATAAGAATTTCAACCTGGGTGTTTAAGAAGAGAGGTGACTAAGTGAGGTTGTATAAAGGTTAGACACGTTCACAGTAAGTGAGAATGCCAGGTGAAGTTAATTAGAGTGCCTTGGCCTTTCTGTTGCATTTTCACATAGAGCAGCCCACAAGCACCACGGGCAGCTCTAAAGGAAGGTGAGAGACTGTAATGGTTGTGGTCTAACCGTCTTGTTCTGCTAATACGAAGGTGATGATTCGGACGGGCTGAGGGCAATACTTGCAGCTACAAAAGCAGCTCTCCTCTGCTCCGTCATCATATGCTCGATGCAGAAAGAAATGTTATTTGGAGAAAAATAGGCAGCATATGGCATAACACGACTCTCAGTTGGGGTAATGGCAACCATCTATCCTCCTTGCCATGAGGGGAGAAAAATATGCAGGTATAAAAAGACAGGCTGTCTCCATAGAAAACAGAGAGGTATGACAGTCCATGGGTTCTTAAACAAAAACTGTTTAAACAAAGACCATCTTTCAAACATTGAGCTTTTCCCTACAAAAGGCAGTACTGAATAGACACCATGAGTGTCAAAAAATTTGACACAGAGTGTTGTCCAGACTGAGTTTGGTATCCATTAATTTGAGAGCAACACTCAAAAACATGGCTGTAAACGAACTGTGAGTGGCAGAGCTGAAATGTTTCCCATGAATGGCTGTAACTGGGGTGAGGGCAGCCAGGCAGTTTCTTTTGCAGGAATCCCTGTGCCTCCATTTTCTGCATGATTAGTTTCTAAGTATATCTTGACATCAGTCAGCTCCACTCGGTTGTTTGCAACAATCTCCACGGTGACGGCGGAAATGACAGCGGGTTCTGACAGACCCGACTATAACCCCACGCTGTCAATGCACAGATTGTCTCACATACACACACACACACACACACACACACACACACACACACACACACACACACACACACACACACACAGTAAGTATGACGAAACTATGAACTGGCCAAGGAGCCATTTTGAAAGCAATTCAAAAACTACACACAGCACCCATGATGGAATAAATATTTGCTTACAAAAAACATCCCTAGTCTGAAGATTTATTTGTAGCTCCACTGCACGGCGTTGTAAAACAGCAACGATCGATATCCTATAAACAAAATAATACAGTATCATAAACAGGCCTATAAGGTATTGAGCAGTTATTAAGTTTTCATCTTTCCTGCTAAATCAAGGTTCAGTGCAACTCTGTGACATAGGGGCATTTGGCAGTCATTGGTTTGTATCCAGACAGCAGTCCCATTTGTTACCAGGGCAGAGGTAATGACTGTGTCCATACATGCAACCTCAGGCTGGGCTTTAGTAATCTCACCTCACCAGAGCATGGCACTGACAACTCAGCCGAAGAGGCAGGGAGGAAGGGCGGGGGAAACCGACAGCTTTCCCACCCTCTCTCTGTCACTCTCTCCCCCTCTCTTCCTGCCCATCTGTGTCTCTCACTCAAACTCTACTTTTAAGAAGGCTGTGTTTCATCATTGTGCCCTCATACAACCTGTGACTTTCAGCCTTGCTCTGCTGTTCTCCGCCCCTCTGTGTGTTTCAGCCCCGCCAGAGAGAAAGACAAGTGGGTCTCATCTTCCTGTGTGTCTCGTCCTCCCTCCCTGTCATCTGTCTGCATGCAGACACGCCTACACAGATGATCAGCAGACACTTCCTGCCCTGAGAGGTCCCCGGCCTGCCAGTTTCCCCCCAAACCGAGACAATCTGCCCTCAGTCATTTGCTTGTATGCCATCCAACTTTCCCCTCTTTGCAGTTACTCAACCATTTCGTCTAAACCCTTGCTCCTAATATCTGCAGTACGCTCAGGTACTAGTAATTTGCATTAGCAAATATGTTTTTCAGAAACGTAAAGCCTTTGGGATTATTTTTTCACGGTTTTCATCAACAATGTGCCCGCAAACTGTTCCATGCCAGTGCTAAATCATATCTGTAGGTTTATTGTCAGTGCATTTAACTGATTTCCCCAACAATATCCGCTTGTGGCAACTAAAGCATGATTATTATTTTTATTGTAACTCAAAGCATTTGGGTAAACCTGCATTAATCTATCTCTTTTAGCAACACGGTGGCACCACAACAACCTGTGAACGTCTTGACAAACAGTTGCTTATCCACACATCCAGCGGACATGTAGCATTGTATGTCAAAATAATCTCTTTTTCTGGAGCCCAGCAACTCCTGAGGGAAATATCTGGCTCTTTAGCTGCTAAATGCTCCACTACTTTCACTAGCTAGTCGCTAACTTTGCCTGTTTGTCGTTTCGTGCTGGGCAAGAAGTTTACAGTGAACACCCTATCATCCACCAAACGTCCTCTGCTGTATAGGAATGTCACACTTCCTGGACTGGAGAAAGTGTTGCTAGTGAATATAAACCAGGCAGCAATTCTGTTTCCTCCATGCTGTCTTTAGCAAACTTAAATGTTAATATAGGGATTTTCCTTTTTAATTGCCTTTCCTCCACACTCCTCACCAAGGCCAGCCTCACATTGCACTCCTAATACAGAACATCCCCCCAGTCAATTATCCTACAAGGCCCTTCCCTGAATGCTGTTTCACCAGTCTGGGTGTTTAATGTGCTTTGCAGCAGCTTTTTGTTACAGGACTTTTTGTTTTCACAGTTGCCCACATCGCTGAACTAGACTTTGTGTTACATGACAGAAAGTTAGGCTTTCATAATCCTTTATCCAACACGACCTTCCACTGTCTCCTTCTTTACGCCCACTTCCCCTTTTCAGTTGATTCCATCACACTCTGTCTCTCATGCTTGCACCATGCCAGTCCCCTGGGCAGCTCCAGTGCTCTGTGCCGGGCCTGAGCTCCTGCATGGCTGCCCTGCCAGAGTGTATTTTAAGACAACTAGCGTGTTTCTCCATGGGTACAGAGGCTAGGTATGACTCACAAATCAGATATTTGACCAGGAGAGCCACACTGAGTAGAGCCGAGATGTGGGAGGAAAGTGTGGATAGCTCACAAAGGGAACCTGACCAACCGTTTTCTTTCCCTCTGGTAAACAGATTGCTATTTCAACTATATTGGTGTTTCAAAGATATCTTTCAAAGCCGGTGTAAATGTTTAGGGTTGCTGTTACGAACATGTCAGAAATGGAACTTAGTGCCACGGCCTAAGAATCTTGCCTTTTAAGCTGTCAACAACTCTTGCTGTCACTCGTGAAAGTTATTTTGTACAGATACTGTATCTCTTCAAGTAATTTTGTTATTACTTAGGCTTCACACAAAGCGAGGCCCTGCAGAGAACAATGCAGTTCAGCACAACAGCCTTGATCATTGCTGATGTGCTGTTTGCTCTCTCCAGGTGCCACAGAAACCCGGCTCAAGGTAGGAATAAAACACAGCCGGCAGGTTTATAACAAAGTGTTATCAAATGTATTCCTTTATATCCACAGGGTACATTACAGATGGCTGTATTGATTTTTCCTAACTGTAAAGTGCACTGGACGCAGCTTTGTTTTTTCTGTGTTCATGATAACTTCATTTTTTCTCAGAGAATATAAATAAACCAATAGTGAACTATACATGCCATTCGGTCTTAGGTTGGTAGCAAAGCAAGAAAATTCTTTAATGAGAAACATACGAATATAAATGTCTGTATTTGTGTTTTGGGATTGTTGGTGAGTGCAACATCTTTATAAATCTGCTTTGTCTCATTGCTCTGTCCAGTACTCCAGTAATCTGGCTCTGATAAATCATTCATCAAAGAGCAGACATAGGTGCATTGTTTCCCTACCTTTACCAAGAGCATGCAGGGTCTGACACATTCATTGTCAGCCATGCACCTGCAACACTCTGACCTGCATCCCAATGACTCCCTCTGTACTATTCCCCATCTCTCCCTGTATAGCTCTCTCTCTTAAGACTCAACAGAGCATCATCACCAGGCCCATTTATCCCCTAATAGCGCAGACAATGTGAGTGAGTCCTCCTCGATCGTATCTTTCCTCTCTGTCTGCTCCTCACAAAGAATTCTTTGGCAGGGCCATGTAATTATGCACTGATCACAGCAGTGGACAATATCACAGATATCCTATTCCTTCTGTTAATGTGTCTGAACCCTTACTTGATGCCATGATGTACTTGAGATATACTGGTTTAGAACAGAACACTTAGGCCGTTATTTGTATGCTTGGGATTGCCTGCAGTGCTTCCTTAAACTCAGGGTTTAGATAACAGTATCCTATGAGCAACACCTACAATCACAACACACGCCAAATCCACTGTCAGCCAGTATGGAAGAGAAGTTTAAGAATTTTAAGAATGCATAGATGAATACAGTTTCCTGCAAAAGCTTCACACAAATAATTAAAAGTGATGTAATGGCAACTGTTTTGCAGGCTACTATACATTGTGTTTACTGGAATAATAAGGAGGTGCTTGAAGATGAACGTATGTAGAGCTGATATAGTTATGTTACAGGAAATTGTCAGAATTAGCTGTTTAAACTTGCTTTCACAGCAAGATATTCCCACTCATTGAGCGGGGTTTTACAAAACTGGCATAACAACAAAGAACATCCAAATGTATAAAAGAAATGAAGATCCAGAAACACATTAACAAGAAAAGTAGTTAAATGAAATGGATAAACAAATGAAGGAATACAAGGATAAACAAACACATAAACAGATAAAACATTTTAAATATTGCAGCATAAAAGTACAAGTAACAAAAATCCTGAGTACACCAGAGTGTAAAATTGATAATAAAAGTGATTTGAAAGACAACCTTGAGCGTGGCAAAAAAAAAGTCTTTAAGCTAGGGCATTTCACAGTCAAATATAGGGTTTTATTGTTTAGCTGCAGAGGCAGACCTTCCTCCAAGGCTTTATTTAAATCTTGTCTCCTTTGCTGGGATTGGCAGACTAATTGGCCATCACATTCACTATCTATGACCTGAAGCGTTTGATTGGTAGACGTTGTTGGTGGAAGAAATACACCCACAGCCTGGGAGGCTCATTTCAGTGCTCTAAAGTCACTTCTCTTCCTCAGTCTCTGGGGCATCATTATGGAGCCCACGTAACTTCTAGGCAAGTCCCGCCCTACAAAGCAAGCCGATTGTTTGGGGTTAGGCATTGACCTTGAATGATTAAGGTTAGGATAGCCAATTGGTCATGGGACTGGACCTGAACAAATCGGGTTATGTTACATAGCGTAAGAATGGACGTCTGGCCAATAGTAATGTGTTAATGCTATTGAAGGGCAGGTCTTGCTTAGACGTTGCGAGGGTTCCATAATACCGCATCTCTGGGTCCTAATGGGAAAAGAACAGTCACCTTTCCTCTTATGTTAAGACATGGATTGCCATGAGATTTTGCATAAACAATCATGATTTCCAAAGGATGGACCCTACTGCCTTGGTAATCCCTTGACATTTCATCTAGCTCCACCAGCAGGTCAAGGTTTTCACTTAGCTTTCCTGTGAAATATCTCAAAATTGACTTCATTCAACAGCTTATGAATAGCTTGCCATGAAATTAGGTAGGCCTACAGACATTTATGTCCTCCCTCAGGATGACTTCACTTTACAATCTCCTTGAAATGGCCAGCAAAATAAATGGCACTGGCATCAGCTTTAGCTGTTCTTTGTCTTTAGTGCTAATTAGTGTAACATTTTGAGAATGTTAACACGCTAAACTAAGGTGAACTCCTAAACATCACAATGTTAGCAATGTCATTGTAAGCATGTTGGCATGCTAAGATTAGCATTTATTCAAAGTAGTACAGCCTCACAGAACCACTAGCCTGACTATACATGCTTTGTCTTGTTAGACACGCATCTGGGTTTTGAGGCTTAACTTTATTAGCAACCGTTGATTAATGGCATTTAAGCTGCTAATTACTTTCTTTTATTCATTGCACTTCAAAGAAGCATACCAAAGGTTTTATATGTTTAGCCCATTTGCTACAAATCATGTACAATTTATTTAAAAGCTAACATTCTTGCAGAACAGGCTGCTGTGTTTTAGACATTTAAAAGCATGTATCTTTACAATTATGCACATCCATTGTCTTCTATAAATTTCTGTACAATATGAAAAATATATTAGGAGAATCTAATCCATCATATGGTGAACATCGTGTTGGCACTCAATTTTGTCAAAGTCACATTGTAGTTTTGTGATAACGTAGCACAGACTCTGAAAATCAATCTGCTGTGTATCGCCCCACAATGATAAAATAACATTAAGCAAACACACTGGTATGGTGATTTAACCTTTGAAAAACGTAGTTACACTTCTACTACAACTAATACTACTACTACTAGAGCCAACATTATATTGGTATGTGAGCAGAGAGGTAGGAAGAAAGGTAGCTGTTACATAATTGAAAAAACCTTTAGGTAAAGCTTAATAAAATCTCTGTATATCTGATATCTTCTCTGCGGCTAACTCTGATGAAAATGATCCTGTGTCCAGTTTTGACCTGGCCACTCGTGGACTCTCCGCTCTGCCCTGTGCTGCAGGTGTAGTGAATCACTGAGGGCATCTGACCAGATAGTCAACTGTCAGCAACACACTGACTCCACTGCACAGCCAGAACAACAGACAATTGTTCCCTCAGTGAGCACAATAAGCTTTTTCCAATGCTATACTGAACAACCTGCCAACAAAGACAGTGTCCAGTTTTATCAGATAGAGCTATTCTGTGTACTCTCATTCTTACTGAGATCATGATTCATCAGAGCAAGTGTCTCAACTAATGGGCCAAGAAGATTTATGTGGAATGTGTTTTTGTGACACGCACATTTCACATAACTTCCCCTCGCAGTGAGACAAAGTGTCAGGAGGCTCCTCACTGACATGTATTTCAGAGCCAGAATCAGAGATGCGCAACAGACACCAGATCTGACAATTACCCTCAGACAAGTTAACCAGCCGAAACAGGAATAGACCTAGTCAAGTACAGTGGAACTGTCACACTCTGCTACTGAAAGCTTATCTTTATTTTCAGAGCTCTAACATGCATCTTTTCCAAAACAACTCATGTGTATCTCTGGAAGTCTGTTCATCACACAATCTGTCAAATGAGCTGAAATAAAACAAATGTAGTACCTTAAAAGTTTAAAAACTTTTAAACGTGTTTATTGATCATCCAAAATAAAAAATGTATGAAATGTGATTTATTTCACTAAGTATTTCCTATGTAAGTTATATCAAGAAGATATTTTACATACAGATTGTGTATTTTCAAGAAATTCTAGCTTTCAAATGATGAGTACAGAAGAGGAAAATTCCTCTAAAGGGGTTTTATTGAAGCTAAACTTATGAACACAGTAGCAACAAAGTATTACTGGAACTGCATGTAGCCTAAACAGATAAAACGTTAACATTATCATCGTAGTGTGACTGTACAGAAAAATGCATCAAAGTCTAAAGTGAAGGAAACCTAGACTATTCAAAGCCACTTGTGCTGTGACCAACAGAGTTGGTGAAGTTAAAGGCCATGTATTTATTTATTTTATGTTCATTAGAGCACATTCAAAATCATAACCTTTGTTTGGATGGTTTCTCCAAAATTAAAAGTGTGATGTGTTTCCAACTGTGCACTGAAACTCGAAAATTGTGAGAGCATGGATTATTGCCACCCTAACACATGCACACACACACACACACACACACACACACACACAAGACTAAACATCCCCTACTATACCTACTATATGTAGACCGCAAGAATTATGATAGTCAGTTTGGGCTTAAATTTAAATTGATACTGTTTATTGATCCCCAGTTGGGAAATTACAATTTACACTCTGTTTTTGTTAGAAATCACTAAACACAGGCCTGAAATACACATACACATGTTCAGGACCTATTCATGCACAAATGGAGAGATGTCAGAGTGAGTGGACCAGCACCCTGAGCAGTGTGTACAATGACTTGCTCAAGAGCACCTGGCATTGCCCAGGAAGGAGGTGAACTGGCATCTCTCCAGCTACCAATCCACACTCTGTACTTTGTTCCATACTGGAACTTGAACCAGCCACCCTCCGTTTCCCAACCCAACTCCTTGGCTTGGGTTTAGTAAAGATGTTTTTACTGCAAACCTTCTGCTCATTGCAACCCCTGCTCTCTATCACAGCAAATGCTATGCTAACACTGCGGCTGCACAGGGAGTAGTCCCCCGTTAGTGTAAGACAAGGGCGAAAGAGGCATTTAACCTGGATGTAACTTCAGTTCTACTGTATAAGTGTTTGCGTAGTCCTATATTACAAAGGGAATGAAAGAATGTAAACAGCAGTTGCTGTGGGGAATACAAAGCAAGATCCTGCCTGATCATGTAAAATACATTTGTCTAGTGTTGCAGTGGTGCCAAAAACGGGTGAAATCTGACCAAATTGTAAATCAAAACCTGAGCCAGAGTTATCTACAGTGGGGCTCATGTTAACCCCTTGTGTCTACCATAAATCTGGCTTTAAATTCATTCTCTGGAGACTTGTCCTAATCTGATCCTCTACATGCCTAGCCCAACCCTTAATCTCACATTCACCAGTAACCAAATCATAGCCCTGAAATGTTCTGGTTAACCTTGTAAGGTCATGTCCCCATAATGTGTTTGTGTGTGTGTGTGTGTGTGTGTGTGTGTGTGTGTGTGAATATTTTAACATATTTTTAATATGAAAACTGGACCAAACTGACTGAAATATATACATGTTAGTCTTGTATCCACTGGCAAGAGTGCAGGGAGAACAATGTTTGAATGGCTGATGAAACACACAGATGGTTTTCTTTCCCTAAGGCCTGAGCATATTTACTGGCAAATATAATTTGATTGCCCTTCGACAGAGAGTGCTTCCTCCAATATATTGATAAATTACATGCTATTGATCCTCAAAGCCTCTTTGAAGGCCACATGTAAGTGATCCAACATTGATAAGGGAGTTAAAAAACACTATATTCTGTCAGTAATAGCGCCCGTCAATAGCTAGTCAACTGTAGTTTAAGCAACCCTATTTGAAAGGAAAAAGCTTCCCTAATTTGTAAAACATCAATTGTGATTGAGGTCTTCCCCCAAATCAATGTAACATTCAGGCACTTCCGAGAGTACTTGGAATCCTATGGGATTTACATCTGAAAACAGTTATTCTGTCAACTGATTTTTTTTTATGTATGCTCTGGCTGCTGCAGCACAATATACTTTTAAGCTCAAGAGAGCAGAGACACACATATGTTCAAACAGAACTCACACACCACTGCAAAGCCAGCCAGAAAAGAAAAGCACTTGCCAAACATTATCTCAAGGGAAATACTGACAAAATGAAATTGAAGCTAATGAAACACCAAAGTTCCACTCTTTAATTTCCAAATGTAAAATCAACAGGTATTTTAGCATAACTACCCGAGGCCCATGCTGCACTCTAATAATTTACTTTCCCTAGAAAAGGTCCACACTGGGCTGGCTGATATTATGGTTATATATTACTATCCGTTGATAGCAACCGTTCTGATGCACCCACAGGCCCCGCTGTAATAACACTACTAAAAGGACAAGGAATGAATCCTGATGACAGTTTTTAATGTGTACTGTGTGAGAGCACACTGCACCCTGACACACACACACACAAGCACATATAAACATAGATGCTGAATTAGTTAGTTCACTCACCTCGAGCGGTATCGAGCCATGAGGACAGGTTTTGTCTATTTTGGCCAGGTTTAAAAAAAAATCCTAACTGAGTATGTGTGCTACAATTACAATTTTGAGCTACTCCTTCATTTTATGCTATGTAATCTGTCAACCTCACTACATTTCAAATGGAAATATTTTAGGATTTACTTAAATGATAAATATTTTACACACAAACAATATAATCATCTTATTGTTTGTTTTGTCATAGCAGCTGATAATTCTGTGCTTTTTGAAGATTTTGAATGCAGGATTTTTATTTGTGAATGATTATTATTTTGCATTGGGGTATTGCTGCTTTTACTAAGGTAAAGGATGTGATGAATGAACCTTTTCCACCAATATTCGTCACTGATATTTGTGCCTTCACCCCAAAACAATGGCAGGGATTGGGATTTTGATTGTGGTGCTGACTGCATTAAACAGTTAAAATGCTGCTGACCTAACTGACCTGACCTAAAACATTTATTCATATAGCTTGTTGCTGAATAATAAAGTGCACCATCCCCCCCAAGGCCTGTGGGAATAGCCAAGATCTTAATATCAGGGGTGCATATCTCCCCATGGCAGGCTGCTGACCTAATGACCTCATGTCAGGCGCAATGACAACTTGTTTGACACTGGGATATTTTATTAATTCTATGAATATTACATCAGTTGCTCACACTGTCGTGTTTGTGTGCATGAATATACACCTGCTTCGCTGAACACAAGAGCAACAGCACTCTCTCACAACACCCCAACGCCCCAAAGCACCAGAAGGATGGAAATTTGAAAAACATGGCTCTCATGAAACATTTCTCTGTGTGGTTATCAGTTTCATTATTGCCTTCACGATTAAATAATGATAGGGAATGGGATTTTGATTGTGGTGTTGACTGCATTATCACTTATTTAAAATAATCAACATCAAATAAAAAACGAAATCAAAACCGAGGCACATGAATGTAAAACAATTGTATCTGCATGGCTCAATACCACTAGAGGTAACAGAGGAAATATAAATACTGCAGAAGGACCATTATGTTTTCTCTTTCTCTCTTGCAGCTCAAGCTGGCGTGCGGTGATTCCGTCTACTTCTCGCTGTTCTTCAGTGGCATGTCTATCTATATTAGAGCCCTCACATGGGCAAACAGAGCCTCGTGTACCAACCTCCAGGGACAGCAAGACAGCCATGTGAGCAGTGCACCTCCTGCTCCTTTTAAGTTGGCAGCACATTGCACAACGTTTATTGTGCTTTAAGTTCTTTTAAGGCTGTTGCCCTTAATGTGTGAACTATGTGGCAATGAAAATGTGTATATCCATGTGCAGAGCTTGAATACTGTATGAAGCTGTTGTTTTATTAGCTGTGCTAGTAGTGTGGCTGTAAAGAGTCCAGTATACTAGCTTCACCCGAGGTTGCGCATGCCAATGTGACTTAAAAATGTCGTAGATCTCTCTGGCGCGCAAGGATTTTGAGTGCGCGAGCAAAGAGAAATAGGGAGCATGGACGAATTTGCGAACAACCGGATGCCAGGACTCTCAGAGTGACTGGAAGTCCCTCTTGTAAATGTACTGCGTTAAGATAAGTTATTTTATGGTGAATGAAAAGCTTGATCCGATGAAGTAGGTAATTTAATGAAATTAATGCATTGATGTCAATGCTGCTGCCAGTTCTGCCATCGTTTAACTTTTTCTTCTTCTTCCGTAGAAATAGCAAAGTTGGTAGCCTTTGCTCATTAGCGGCACCTCTGTTCAGGAGAAGACTGCAACTAGTGTTGCGACCACCACACCTGAGTATAAACCAAGGGGGTAAGATGTTAGCATGCTACGTTAGTATGCTGACATTAGCATTTAGCTTATCACAGTGTAGCAAAGCCTCAAAAAGCAGCCAGCATTGTCTCTTTTCCTTCTTTTTTCCCCTTTTCCTTTAAAATGCAACATCTTTCATTTGCTGCGAGGGGATTCTCCCTGACACAGGATTAGATTGCAATATAATTCCTAAGTGCAATGTGATAAAAGAAATGGGCAAAGTGATGAGAAAGCCATGAAAACAGAGAACAAAGCACAGATCTTGGGTTTAAGAGGAACCACAACAACATGCCTCCTTTTGAAGCAGCAGACACTCACAGGCACCACTAAAGGCAGCCGTTTAACAAATTCACTTATCTTATTTAGCAGGATTTGAGGAACCGTGAGAAGAGAGGGATTTCCCTGGTTAAAAACAGATCATATTTAAAAGGCAAATTTTTTATTGATCTATACAGATACTCGTATGAGGTTTTCTACCACGAAAACATTTTATCATACAGCACTACATACAACAAACAGTCTACTATGCCTGAGTGACTTTATCATTCAGGATCTGTCCAGAATGTTGCATTGATCACAGACCAGTGCATTGAAACTACATAAACTACAATTAGCCCTGTGATCTTTAAGCCCACACTGGATCATTTTCTTCTAAAGCAACGGGGACATTTTATCTTTTGGAAGGATGAGTGAGAGGCCAACCAGAAGCCAGCAGAGACTTCCTCATGCTTCTGCACTCATCCCCGTAAGAGGATCGGACGTAATGGGGTTTCCTCTTCTCTGGCTCCAACTGCTTGCCAGATAAACTGCAGAGAAATTCCAACAAAGTCTAAGAGTGCTATTCTTGTCACATTTTACAGTCATACCAACAATAAGTTTCGAAGGAACACTGGTGTGACCTCAATGTGAGCAGAGCTAAGCTTTTAAGCAGGTGCCTCTTCCCCAGCCTCACATGTAGCCGGAGAAAATGGGGTACAAGTCTGAGGGGAAGAGTCAAGCCGCCGCAATTGCCTAGCAAAGCCCTCAAACCTGTGTTTAAATGAGGGCACCTCATTAAAGATACTGAAACAATATTTACCAGCTGTAAGTGCAATCTTAACACAAACTATAATAAGTTTAAACGCAAATGACTGCACCAGCTGAGATTTCATTGAGAAACATTTATTCACATAGATTGTTGCTGAATAATAAAGTGCACACACACACACACACACACACACACACACACACACACCAAAAGCATGTGGGAAAAGCCAAGATCTGAAGATCAGGGGTGCATATCTCCCCATGGCAGGCTGCTCACCTAATGACCTCATGTCAGTTGCAATGAGAACTTGTTTGACACAGGGATATTTTAATCATTCTATTAATATTACATCAGTTGCTCACACTGTGTCGTGTTTGTGAGTGTGAATATACACCTGCTTCACTGGACATGACAGCAACAGCACTCTCTCACAACACAGTTTATTCCCAAAAGGCCAAAAGGATGGAAATTTGAAAATATGGCTTTCTCTGTGTGGTTATCAGTTTAATTATTGCCTTTTTCAGGTTTGAATTTTTCTGGCGGACAGTTCATGTCCTGAAAACAATTACCAGTCCCAGACTCTCATTTTGCAAATATCCTAATATAATATGTATAATATATTTTTTGTCTGTATTTCATCCAATTCCAACATATCACTTTCTCAGCCTCTAAGCTCTGAGCACTGCTGTCATTCTGTCCCACCAGATCACTTCAGTTAAATGCATTCATCTGAATTCCAGTTTTACTGACGTGTTCACACCAAAATGTGTTCCCTGTCATTTCAATGACGCAGGCAAGACACATTCGCTTCTTGTCATGACTTGATATCGCCTTGTGCACTTCTCGTCGAAATAGCAAAAGTCCTCAGCCGGCAGCTAATTTGAAAGAGCAGTTGGGATTGAGCTCTCCTTAAGTATGTATTAATTGTTTCCTTGTTTCTATAACTGCATGTTTAAAGGCTACAAGCAGCATATGCACTAGGTTCATACTTTTTGGCTGTCCATTAGTCCAAGGACAGAGATAATTTAAAAAAAATTGTATTTCTCATTTTGTGAAATGCTATTCTTAGACTACTAGCCATGCTAACGCATGCAGTTCATTCCCACATTATTTCTTGTCCCACTTGCTTATTGCCACAGCTTGCAGTAAATTTCACCTTGTAAATTCTTGTCTGATTGGGCCATAAGTCAGCATCTGATTAAATGGCGGGAATGAATACCAGCCGGGCTCGCAGTCCCAAGAAGCAGATGTGAGAATCACTGGATTATAGCTACGATGTTTAGTATGTCCAACGGAATAATAAAAAATACAACATCTTCATTTAAAGTTCCATCAAAGCTCTTTACTTATTCTATTATCATCCATACTATATTACTAGGCAGTATTACATTCATAAATGCTATTACACTTTTGTAAGTATTGATGAACAAGATTAATTGATGTGATAATTGTTGATGTGTAACTGACTCATCAACCCTTTCAAGTCTATCAGGAATTTTGGTTATGATTGAGGAAAAAAACACATGTTTAACTTTAATCAAATGTGTTCAATGTTTTGAGACAGTAGACCTTCTTTTAGCAGCTTTGTATTCAAAGTGTTGTTTTTGTGTTCTGCATGAACACTGCAAAACACCCGCAGAGTGCTATCTTGTCCTTTTTTATTCTACAAGGCAATGGTTTAAAAACAAATATTTTCCCCCGGGGCCTCAGGTGCTGATGTGACATTCACATAGGATCTGGGGTAATCATTTCTACTGATTTCATTATTGTGCATTTTGTCCTCAAGAAGAGTGAAGTGTCATCACACCTCATTTATAAATACAATAATGTAAAATAGAAGGAAAATTGGGAACAGGATAGTGTGTGGGTAATTTTGTCACAGCTAACTCTTTGAATGTACGTGTGCATGCAACACAAAAACAATTCATTTAACAGTTGTCTTTCATTTGAGTACAAGGGCAACATCAAACATAAATCAAAACCTTGTGAAAAGCCAGACAGATGATTCATATTCTAATATTCAGTAATTCTCTTGTTCTGTTGTGAATATTTCACAACTCCAGAGAGATGGATATGGAGGTTTGACGGTTTATTAAAATTCAGTCAAGTTTTCAATTTCCTTTTACTAGATAAATCACACTGAGATGTTTTTCAACCTGTCTTTTTCCGTTCTTGTATGCTATGTGTTATACAATCAAACACCTTTTGTGTTCAACTTTTAGCCTACCTGACTTTTCTCTTAGCTACATGCAGTAGCTACATTTTTCGCTTTACCAGAAATGAGAGTTATCTAACTAACTGCTCAAGCCCAAAAACAAAGTCTTAACAAACACTAGTTGCAAAATGTAGTAAGAAAGATATAAAATAACCAATAGCACTTACATGATGTTAGTAATGTTTTAACAAGATGCTGAACCTTAGTGTGAGGAAGTGTCAAGTGAAGTAATTGTAATTCCATGTTTTACATGCTTGTTATACAGTTATAATCTCCTGAGTGGAGTATATGTGTCTAACTCTGAATAAAGGCCAATTAGCAAGTGATGGAGAGAAAATACAAAAGCCAGAACCACTGGTGTGAATCATGAAATATCCATGAGCTATATATAACTATATATATATATATATATATATATATATATATATATATATATATATATATATATATATATATATATATATATATATATATATATATAGTGTGTGTGTCTGTATATGTGTGTGTGTGTGTGTGTGTGTGTGTCTAATCATATGGTGCTGAATTTGGTATTTGACATACCAACCGTGTCTCCTACGATGGGGCTGAGAACAGTGCTAGAGATGTGACTAATTGGCATGCGCTACTACATCAATCAATGTACAAACAATTGTGTTTTAAAAAACAGACTAAATTAAAGCTGCAAGTATGCCCTTGCACTCTGTGCACATCGGGATCCAGCGGCTCCTAGTCAATGTGGCCGTGTATTTCCATGACTGTCGCACACTGCACGCAAGATTTAGACATAATTCTCTCCATTTAATGCATAGTGTTTTTTGCAAATTGTGCACAACTTCCTGTGTCCACTATGTGGCGCTAGATAACACATAATTTATACGTCATGTTGCTGTATATCATGTCCAAACAACATCATGCAAATTTCAGGTAAATCGCTTTTCGTCAATGCTTACTTCCTGTTTCCAGTAGGTGGCGCTATGACTATAACTCATTATTGACTTGCACATGCTCTCAGGCCTGTTCTCTAATGAAGCATTTTTGCCCAATTTGGGGCAAATGTTAAGGTCTGTAGAGTGTAGATCTGACCAATTTTGAAGTTGATCGGGTTTAATCTGTAGGAGAAGTATGTTAAGAACTCTGCAAAAATGTCAAAATCATCCATAATTTGCAGATTCATTTTAATATAGCTTCTGTCTGGTTGGGTTAAGGGTATGGCTTCAACAGGCTTTTTTGAAAGTTTGGACATGATACATATGCTTCGCCGACCGACTATGTTGGTGCTCGTGCCCTAATTAACCTTTCCTATTGTGTGTCACTTTGAGAGTTTGTAACATAACACAAACACACAGCCTTCATATTAATGTGGGGTCAATCTTTAGCACTGGTGGCTGAATAGATCCACTGCAAGGCTTCAATCTCCTTCAAATCAATCACCGTGATGATTCTGTGAAAAAAGAAGAAATAAAAAGCCGACCGAGGCCTGTCAGGGCTATGAGAGTAGAGGACGTCAATGCCTCACTTAGACAGCTAGTCTGAAGGGGCCGCTTCCCCAGACAGGAGGACAAGACGGAGTTCACCTGCATTCAATACAAAGTTTGGCCTCGGTCTTTGAGAAAAGAGATGCGACAGAGAATTGCGAGCTACACACCCTGATGTAAATGTCATCTGGATGAAAATCAATTTCATGATTCATTCAAGAGGCCAGGACTTACAAATGGAGAAAGTTGCCCAGACTTTTCAACTACAGTGTCATCCTCCCCAAGAATGACTGGGTGCTCGTGAGCTACACAGTAAGGACTGGAGGGTTTTTCAAAAGGTGCACAACATCATAGCTCCTGGTAAGAATTCAAAAGTTTGACTGATTGATTTTTGCCCCTGCTGTGGCATTGTAGCTTCTCATTTCCAACACAGCATGAAAGTCAGTGAAATAAAAACATCTTAGCAGCAAATCGGCCTCACCATGGCAACAGTATTGATCAACCCTTCTAGGTCCTCAGAAAAATCTATCCCTCATGTCAATTTCCCAGCATTAACAGTTCAGCACCTACTCATATCCTGAATAGACAACCATGATATTTAGCGTACGGCAATCAAATCTACAATCACTATTTAATTGCCCTAATGGTTCATTTATCAGAGGAGTGAGATGCACAATGCCCTGATGATGTTCAATGAGAACAAAGTAGGCTAGGGTGACAGCTCAGGGAGAGGTCATCGACCTAAAGCTCAAAGTGCAAAGATTAAGACCACTTCAAAGTCCATTAGATTGCTTATGAAGCACATCCCATTATCAAATGTACTTTCAATCAACAAGGATAATAACTTTTTTGCTTTGATTTGAGAGAAATCTCATCTTCATTAATCTTCATTAATCATAACTAAACAGGTGTTCATCATTTGATCATTTGATACTTGATGGATTGCAGTTGCAAACAATCTCAGAAACTTGTAATGGCTGCCACACACTAATCAAATGCTGTAAATATAATGAGGGTAAATGGGCTGGGAGCTCAGATTTCTGGTAAGTATTGATTATACAGTATCATGTGGCCTCACATTTAATTTATCATCGTTTCTAATCAGCGCTATCATCACCACTGGTGCAACCTGAAGAAAAAAAATGTGCTGAAGGGCAAACAGGTTCTGATTAAATTAATGGTTTGTGCAGATTTGACAGTGGTGATTAAATGCACCTTTCTGGCAACACTTTAGGGAAATGAGAAGAGATACAGAGTTTCGGACTAAAACTCACGACAACTGTTGTTCAATCCACAGATTCTTCAAGCTCGAGCTCAAATGCTCGAATTGTAAAGCTGTGGGAGTGTAGGTGTAGTCCATGTGGGATGCTCTACATGGACTACACCTACACTCCCACAGCTTTACAATTACAGACATGTTGGTACACCTGGTGTAAAGAGGAAAGAGGAAAAGGAATTATAAAAGCATCTCTCTCCTTTTAAACCCTCTGAATTTCCCAAATGTGTAATGTTGCATTAAAAACATAAAAGGTCTTACAACCCACTGTACTCTGCAACAAATAACAACTGTGTTGGGGATGCTTCAAAGTATCACTGGAGGGTTTTACCAACTTGGATAATAAAAAAAATGTATTTGTTAACTCAGCTTACAAAGAGTGAATAGGAGCCAAAGCCAGGCTGAAGGTTGCGGTTGGGACCATCAGTGTAATTGTCCAACCAATGGAAGCAAAAAACCCAGAGGATGAATGCTATAGAAAAACAAGAATGTTGCATGTGTAAGTGTGTGTGAAAAGAAAAGGAAGAGGGGAGCTAAAAGCATGTTAAGTACTTTGATGCTCTTACAGTTGCAGTTAGACAGCTACTTACAGTCAGGCCCTGTGGTTTGTCTAATTGAACTGAAACAAAATACAAGATGACAAGACTATGAATTCCAATCTGCAACCACAAATCATTAGCACTTAACACTACAGCTTTGATGAGCCATACGACTGTCCCCGGACTGAAAAAAACTGCATAGATGTCTGCACATTAGCAAAAGCATCCACAAAGTAATTAGATATTTTGCTATAGAGATGACTTTTAAATAATTCATCTGTTGTATTGCTGCCCTGCTGTGTTTCCCATTCCACTGCAGCACCAGCAGTGGGCAAACACTATCAGTCGACTCTCAGCCAACAGGAATAGAGATGTGTTCTCATAAACCCCAGCTAACTCATTTAGGAATTAGTGGTGCAAATTAATTTCATTTACTCGACGCCATCGAGCTCAATTAGGGTGCAAAGAGTTTGAAACAAGCTCATTTTGAAGATGAGCCCCCTGTAGATAAAAGCAAGCCAACTGCACCATAAATCAAAGCTTTCAGGTTCAAAACAACTCATAAAAAGGCTTGCAGTCTCTCCTTACAAGAGGCTCATATAGCCTAATCATGTGCAATCACATGAAGCAGGCCTGTTATTCTCAGGAGAGGGTTGTTGAGTTTGGGTGTGATTGTGTCAGGCTGTCAGTGCCCACTCATCCAGACTCTGGAGTGAGACTGGAACAGACGGGAGCTGTTCTTTCAGCACCACCGGGGACAAGCAATAGCACACTCAGCTGTCTCATCCACACAGCGAACTGGAGGGGGAAATAACCCAAACTCACTTCGCCTTCCCTTTGTTACAATATTTCAAGATGAAGAGAAGTCTAAGTGAAAATGAGCCATACCATGCATCAAGACGAAAACAAAACATGCACATTATATGATATCACCTACAAATAGTAGATTTTTGTTAAATTGTTTGATGTTTTCCCTGTGAGAAAACGCTTTTTGTTGTTACTACTTATATGGAATTGCTGTTCTCATCTGCTTCCCGGTAGGCTACTGGGTGGGTAGCAATGAGGCACAACACTTTCACTCCTCCACAAAAAGCGGAGCAGCTTACACACACTGTGGCCGTGACAACACTATTTTAAAGCTACAAAACTATCGCTCAGGCTCAAAGACTTGCCTGAAAGAGGCGTAGGATGTTGGCAACCATAATCGATACTGAGCTCGCGGAGGCTCCGATGACTCCCACCACTTTTTCAGGCTTGACAAACACCGGTGGCTCCCCATTAGTACATCTCACGTCGGAGGTGTCCTTCGTGATCAGGGCTTGAACGAAAGTTAAAGATTGCTCCAGCGCGTAGGTATCCCTCGAACAAGTGTCCAGCACCCGGGCGCCTAGGGTGATGTTGGGTAAGAGAGTCTCGTCCTGGTTAATTTGGTCCAAAGCGTACATCATGGCCTCAAGCCGCTGGATGCCGTTCTCCTTTTTGAGGTCCCCGCACGGCGTGCCGTCGGCCCCTCTAGCGTGCACCGGGAAGAGTCCACCGAGGGTCAGGTGTCCCTCAGTCCGTATTGAATGGGGCGCATAAGTCTCCTGAGGCAGCGCAAAATCTACCACTGTCCTCATGAGCCAAAACACTCTCAATATAGTGCTCAGTTTCACGCACAAACCAGAACCAGCCATGATCAACTTTTAGGAAAGATGGAGTCTGCAATCCGCCGAAGATAGAACCAGAGAGAAGAAGAAGAAGTTTGTTAAAACGAACCCATTCTTGTCAGCAAGGAGATTCAACAAGCTGGACTAAGGAACCAAGACGCAGTAGAGGGCTCAGACAAACTGCGCCCATCGCTTTGCTGCCAGGAGTGAGTGGTGCAGCTTGTTGAATCGTGAAGCTCCTGACGGTAATTTAGTTCCCTCGGAGAGAGAGGCTACATCCATTAGACAGAAAATATCAGCAAAAGAATATGATCACCCGCCGCTGATGATGAACTGGCCTAATTTTGTCCATGTAGGCTGAATCCAAAGAGCGACACACAATGAAGCCGCTGCTGAGAATCTTCACAATCTAAAGCGCCAATTCTACCAAATAACATTTGGTGAATTTTAAGGAATTAGCTCTCAAAATCAATACTTAGATGTTAGGACCGGCAGAAGTGGGTGACATTCTTCTTCTGACCAACTCCACGAGAGCGCAGGGTTGGCTCGGTTGGTGTGGTGTCTGTCTCCCAGGGGTGCAGATCATCTCCACAGACTCAGAAAAAGAAGGAAAGAAAACGAGTAGCAGGGTATGCGCTCAAATGTGCGTTCACTGAGCAGAGGACTAAGAAAAACCCAGCTCATTAACGCCCCGGCTCTTTTTCGGTCTCCGCAACTGTTCGCATTTATACAAAATGAATGAGTCACAGCGAGGGATTCACTCTGTGCGCCGAGTTTTCAGCCCCCTTTCCCTGCGAGACGTCATTCAGCTGGCCAGAGAAAAAAAGAGAAGCATCACTTCATGGCAAGGTTTTCAGGAAGTTGTCTTCAGACAGTTCAACGAGAAGGTAAACAAGGCGAAGAAATGCACGTATAGACTTGAATCATAAGACAATTGTTCATTTGAGTCTCTCAGTGCGCATTCCTAATCTCTTTCTCTCTATATACCTCTCCTCTCCCTCCTTTATCCCACTCAACCACACACACACACACACACACACACACACACACGCAACATTATGAGAGTGTTTTTTTCCTCTTTTCTTTTGATGTTGGCGGTGGAAGGCATGAAACAGATCTGTGGCATTATGAAAACACAGCACAGCTGTACGTAAGGAGGGCTGCAGCCGCCGAGTAAAAAGTGCTTTTCCTAAAATAGTTTGGATTCATTACTGATGCACCATTAAAACGAGAGAGAGAGAGAGAGAGAGAGAGAGAGAGAGAGAGAGAGAGAGAGAGAGAGAGAGAGAGAGAGATGAAGAGAACAGACACGTTTGGAGGGGTCCAGGCTGGTCTCCCAGGCAACCCTACTTCTGAAGACACTCCGGATTCATCCTGTGTGCGCACTCACAAACACACACACACACACACACACACACACACACACACACACACACACACACACTCTTCATGCTGGCACACACGCTGGCACACAGACTGGTGAGAATTAACCACACCTTTAGGAACAAGGCGCCCTCACATTTTCCTAAGAAAACACTATCATCACTAAACTATATAATTGCACAGATGGTGCTTTTACAAACAAGCAGATTATGATAATTTGCTTTTAGTGGGCATGCATTAGCCAGGGACTCACTTGGCAATTTGTGGTATTAATTAAAAAAGGTAGTTTGTGTAATTCAAGTTTCATATTTAAACTATGTTATTGTTAGGCTCCACTAATGACTACTGTATTCATTCTGTGGGTTTCAGTGTGAGAAAAGGTGTTGACTGAGCACTCCTGATCAAGTAACCTTAAAATAGACCACTAAACCAGCTACCACACACCCAACAATGACATCCACAGGTCTGCTGTTGAGAAATCACAGCAGCACCTTGGGAAACAACAAACAGGAAAGAGGAAACAATGAATGGATTATAGGATGAGTCAGTTAAGTTGCTTGATCATTGAGTAATAAACAGCCTCTGAGAGTTGCTTTATCTTGAAAATGATTACAAGGCATAGAATCCCATTTTATGAACATGTTCATTCCATTCGTTTCTGTTCAATTAAAAGATTAGAAAAGGCGATGCAGCTCTAATTGAAACATGTCCTATTGACATTACAGGCTTGGATGGACACATTTCTAATTAATTAAGTTGAATACAGATTCATTCAAGCCTAATCCGGCCATGTAGTGTATTTAGCTCCATTAGCTGCACTGATTTAGCATGAATATCTTTCAAGAGGCAAATCATGCATGTCCAACTCCAAGCATGTCAATGTGGTTTTTGGTGCACAAGTAGCACGTCAAGGCCAACATTCATGAGCTGCACCGAAAATACATTTAAGGGTGCTGTGTGGGAACTGCTGGGAAGAGACTGCTGAGAAAAGAAATGAGGTATGTGAGATGAGATGGGGGCAGATAGCCTCCTCCGCTGTGAGGGCACTGAGACAGGCAGACAGACCTGGAAAATGCTGCAACAACCCCTACAAATGACACCCTGAGAGACTGGTGTCACTATGCACGACACTAATTCCACTGCTTGGAGTCTGCGGTGTGAGCCTGACTCCCACTTACACTGTCAACGGAAAGGTTACTCTTGAAAAATGGGGCCCTCACCGTGATTTAATTCACTGACTAACCCCAGGAAGAGGGGTCTTTTCCCCTGGGGACGCTGTGTGATTTAGACTTAGATTGCACTTTGGTTTGGATCTTCCCTCTTTCTTCTTACTCATTTTCACACACTCACGTGAACACAAAAACACACTCAGAGAAATTCCATTTCAATTTCACCATGGGATGAAGTAGGAAGCAACAAGCAAGGAGGGGAATGAATGTATCCTAGAAGAGGTTTATGTTCAATGTATAGCTGACCAAACAAACAAACACAGCCACGGTTTCCATATGCCAGGGTGCACTACATTTCAATGCATCCCACTAGATAAATGATGGGCTCCTATGAGAGACCAGAGCTTTTGTTTTAAGCATTCAATAACATGGCTGCTCGATGCAGTCTTCTTCAAGTCAATTATGGGGCTGGCACTGTGTGCTCCTTTAAAGAATGAAGAATCAAAGAACAATAAAAAATCAACCTTCAGAACAAGAGGCAATAAGGTTTCCTTTTGGGCTGACACTAGGCACAATGAGGTTTGTCTGTCAAATTAATTAACCTGGAAACCTGTTTAATTCCCAGACTCAAATGAAAGGGCTGTCGTATCCACAGGAAAGAAATAACTCCAGAGCGGGAGGTAATTGCATGTCGGGGTGATTTGTTCGAAAGCAAGCAGGCCACAGGCCCCATTTGGAGTCATGCATATTCTGTGAGGGGTGAGGTGTGAATGTTAGATCAATGTAGGGGCAATGTTAGATTAGCAACATGAAGGTCACTGAGCTGCATGTCTGATTTGGCACCATCTGCTTTGGAATAATAAAATCAGGCTATCTACGCTTTTCTTCATCACTGTAAGCAGATATTGTAATTCTACAGGCATGCTGTATGGAAAGACAAATTCTTAACTCATCTGCGGTTTATGCCAAAGACAAAGCTGGTGTATTACAGCTAGTACGATAGACTCTCCACGCTCTCAATTATGATTGTAATCCATCTGTCTAACCAGTTCCCTTCTAATTGTGTCCCTGAAAGGTGCTGCTGTGAGCTCAGTACCCTTTCACACTCTGAAATGTGAAAGATAGACAGATAATGCACAAGTGGCCACCTGAATACATAACTGCAGGGGCAGCTTGGGAACAGGAAGTTTTTCTTCCCTGGCTTTATTTGAAACTCATGTGTTGTATGGCGATAAGTCTGCATCAACAGTACACAGAGATATGGCTTTTAAGACGAGCAAAAAGTTAAAGTGAGAAAAAGGAAAGCTAAAGGAATATTAACTGAGGACTGCTGCTGTTTTTATTTCTTACAGACGCTACAAGCATGTCCTCCTGATTGGGTGCCTGCCTGGATAATGATGAGAGGTATTATGTATGGCAGTAATTGACCCATAGGTACTGACCTCCCACCCACACAGTCCGGGAATGTTCCAGAAAACCCTATTAGTGGGTGACTGGGCCTTTGTTTTGATGGCTATACTACATGGTCCACTGGACTTATGTAATAAGTGGATGCAGCTGTGTTAGTTAGCCAGGAGGACTTCAGCCACAAATTTGATTGTGATAGCAAATGCCTCTCGTCTTGTGTCTGTTAATTAGCTGACCCTTTGAGTAGCTCTCTAAATTTATTTTATCACAAGTGTCTTCATGGTACACTGTGATGGAGGAGATTTTAGCCACAGTCTTTGTGAATGACTCATAACCCCCGTGTGTGTTTGTGTGTGGGCAGAGGGGTGAGGTGATGTGCCAGCGTGACGATAGAAAAACAGGTATAGATGACCACCTTTCATAACTGTTTATCTGCCACAAGAAAAGAAACAAATATAAAAAACTGGGTATTATAAATCAGTTCTTTAACACTATCTTGGTGCACAAAAGTGTCCAAACAAAGATAATCAGAAAACAATGTATCACTGAAAACACCAGTGAATCATTCATTCAGCTTTTCTCCTCCACACCCGCCCTCTCTGAGGTCTCAGTCACTGAGCTTGTAGATAATTTCAACTGTAAAATTACAAATGTTATTGATGGCATGCTCCCACTAAGGTTAAAGTTGTCTCTGTAAAAAAAGATCTCCATGGAGATATGTCATGCTGGTGAGAAATGAAAAAGAGAGGGGCAAAAAGCTGAACAAAGGTGCTGAAAAACTAATCTCCTGGTCCATTATAACACCTATAAAAAGGGACTTTGTATTTATAATTTGGAACTAAGGAATGCAAGGAGTTCCTTCTTCTCTGACATTATTGTCAGAAACAATAATAATTCACGTGCTTTGTTTGCTACTGTCGATAGGTTAACAAACCCTCCAGTACCAGTAGCATCTGAACTTTTATCTACCAATGCCTGCAATGATTTTGCATCCTTCTTCAAAGACAAAATTCTGAAAATTAGACTAAACAGTCAGTGCCTCCATATCAAGTCATAAGAATATGTGTTTTCACTGTGTCCAGGCAGAACAAATTCCAGGATGATACAATTTCATACAATCAACCATGAAAACCTGGAGGACATTATACAACATCTGTAAACCTCCTCCTGTTGCCTAGATATTTCTACCAACTGGTGTTTTCAAACATGTTTCAAATTGTCTGGCATCAGCTCTTTTACAGATTGTAAACATGTCTCTACTCTCAGGTATCTTCCCACAGGCCCTGAAAACTGTAGTCATCAAGCCACTATTAAAAAATAACAAACTAGACATGTCACTAATGAGCAATTATAGGCCAATATCAAACCTTCCATTTTTAAGCAAAATGATTGAAAAAGCAGTTTTTCAACAACTCAACCTTTTCTTGTCACTAAAAAATGGTTTTGATGCCTTCCAGTTGTGTTTTTGACCACACCACAGCACTGAGACGGCTCTTGTTAAAGTCTTTAATGACATCCGCTGAAACACAGATAGTGGAAAACGATTAAAAGTCAGCGCTCAGTTTCAAAAAACAATGTTTAAAACAAGAGACAAAGCCAGAAGTCTTGGTGTAGTCATGGACTCTGACCTGAATTTTAACAGCCACATTAAGACAATTACAAAGTCAGCCTATTATCACCTTAAGAATATATCAAGGGTTAAAGGACTCATGTCTCAGCAGGATTTGGAAAAACTTGTCCATGCTTTTATCTTCAGTAGACTTGACTACTGTAACGGGGTCTTTACAGGTCTCCCTAAAAAATCTATCAGACAGCTGCAGCTGATTCAGAACGCTGCTGCTCGAGTCTTCACTAAACCCAACAAAGTTGAACACATCACTCCAGTTCTACAGTGCAGGTCTTTACACTGGCTTCCAGTGCCTCAAAGAATTAATTTCAAAATACTTCTACTGGTTTATTAATTACTAAACGGTTTAGGGCCAAAATACATTTCTGATTTGCTACTACACTATGAACCACCCAGACCTCTCAGGTTGTGTGGGACAGGTCTGCTTCCTGTCCCCAGAGTCAGCACTAAACAGGGGCAAGCAGCGTTCAGCTTTTATGCTCCACATATCTGGAAAAACTCCCAGAAAACTGCAGGTCTGCTGCAACTCTCAGTTCTTTTAAATCAAGGCTGAAGACCTTTCTTTTTTATGTTGCCTTTCTTTAAATGATTGCACATGTTGATTTTTGTTGAAACTGTGTGACAATCAGCAAGGGTAGGATCAAAATGAAATGACTTGATTAGACAGTGATTTGACTGTTCTGATGAACATTTTCTAAACAATCAAACGACGAAAAGGACATTTTTTCATTATTGTTGGCTGAAACAAATATTGAAGGGAACTGAGTAACATGGTGCCTTTTGGGATGTTTTTGTTAACAGTTTTTTCCAACGCGGGAGTGACATAGAATTTATGAAGAAACAGTTGGAGCTGTTCAGGATTTTACAAAGTTTGTTGTGATTAAACTAAGCCTCATAGTGACGACTATATTGTAGTGTAAAGAGAAGTACTTCCACTCTTGGTTATGGGTAAGCAGAGTACAAAGTCCCATGATCCTGCTTATCTGCTTTAATATGTTTAACTGTTTTTAACTGCTCTTTAATGTTTAATTTCTTATACTGCAATGTAACTTTTATTTATTTTGATTGTTGTTAACTGCTCTTTAATGTTCAATTTCTTGTACTGCACTGTTTTCTGAAATGTGCTATACAAATAAAGCTGCCTTGTCTTGCCCATTAGCTCAAAGAAATTAAGTATGTTTCTATTGCAAATAATTGTTTTTAGGTAACATTTTACAATAGGATACAGTTACCAAAAACTAGTGAGGAACGAATCAGGAACTAAATGATTTGAAAATTACTATTACTATTAGTTATAATTACTTACATTATAGTTGTTATTATTGTTGTGTTTCTTTACGTCGTGATGTATCTGTTTTTGTGTCCCCTCAAGTAAAGTAAATCATTATCCTTTTTACTGGGAATCCACAGTTAGTTCCTCCACCACACAGACAGAATTCAGGACAAAGATGAAACCCTGCACTGTGATAAACATAGAGGACTCAGTAGAATGTGTGCAGCTGAAGAGTTTTGATCTATGATTACCATTTTTATTCGTTTGTGTTTTTAATTGATTTCAGATTGTAGCTCCAAAAACGTTGCGTCTCTGCACTGGTGATGTGACACAAAGGAGAGCTACACTGAGAAGAGGCACAAGTGCCAAGTGTCAGCGTGTTTAAACTGACCAATTTAGGCAGATTAAAACAATCTTGATTTTAATGAGGACGCTAACAAAGAGACACTGCACATATTGAAGATGGGCATCATAACCTCATCATCCCTTTTCACTTTGGCAGGCAAGCCTCCTAGTCTGTTATTCATTTCAATTTATGTGCTGGCAGCTGGTCACATGCCACCACAGTGACATAGCAGTTGACATAATTGCATTGCACAAGCTACACATTAAAGTATTTTATTTCTCTAAAATGCTCATTGTATCAATGCCATGCAAATGAGCCCATTCTTCCATTTTTCACGTGAACTTTACACTTGAAAATTGTTTAAAAAGTGTGTAAGTAAAATATGCCTATGCTGCTTGAATTAACTGCAGTGCTGTTTGTGTGGCAAATAACACATTTTCTTCATCTTACACAGCTCCTTACCATACGGAGCTGCTAGTGAGGACTGCCGTGGAGGGTGGGCCTACTTATTTCAGATAACTGCTTCTGAAGTTATATACCAGAGTATGAAAAGCATTCACAAAAGGTGTACAAACACACACGCACACACACACGCACACAAACACGCAAATTTGCTCAGCCTGACTGCTTGCCGCTGCGCAATTCATCATGCACATGAATTAATCTCTCTCACTCATTAGGTGGAAATTACAAAATACCGCACATAGCTATCACATAAGGTGGAACAATAAATCACTACCTTTATGTATAAAAGCCATCCACTTGAATTGACACTTATGGCTGCTGCCTCATATACTGTATGTCACTTCCTTTAGCTGGAGGCTGTACTCAATTAAAAGAGGTTCAAGTTAAACTGCTTCCCATTTCGACTATGTGCAAGCCTGAGGAGCGTGCAGTCTGACAGTAATCCCCTGGGTTTATCTGTTCAGTGAGCTCAGTGCTTCCACAGTCCCCCAGTATCCCTCCTGCCTCTCAGCCACGGTCTGTATCACTTTGGGCTCCCTATGGCCCAGTGCTCCCCTAGGAGCACAGTGGCTGGAACTGTGGGTCACAATAGCTGCCGTTCCCTCAGGGTCACTGCCCCACTGTCGGCACACTGGGTGCCTTTTTGAGTGTTCCCAGCTGATCTCTTGCAAATAGAAGGAGAGTCAAGGTGGGGAAATGCATATATTCATACCTACTTAGTTTATAGTCATGGCTTGTTTTGGATGCACTATGGAGTCACGGTCAAATCAGGGTGCCTGTCCCTTAGTGACATCTCCTGCTGAGAAATCACTGCTCAAAGTAAAAGAGAGCAACAGAGAGCACTCTGTGTTTACAGAGTTTTGAGGGAGGAATGATTGTGTACTGAAGAATTTAATGGGTGCCCGACAGTATCGGGTGAAAGTGAGTCGTGTCGACACAGGGCACAGCACAATACAGACAGAGCAGAATGGGCCTTGTTATGGTTGCTTGGGGATTGAATAAAGCCCAGTTCATTTGCTACATATCACGTTTTCTAACATGATTTCCGACAATTCTTCATATTTCATCCGTGGAGCTGGCAATGGGCGTTTTATATTCCTCCTATTTCCTCCACCTTTCAGCTCTCTTTAAGCTCCTCCGTGTCATGATGGTGTTTTTTACCCCTTTTGGAATTTCTCCCTTTTGGCTTTCAAGCTGAAAATCAAATCTATAAATCAAAGGCAATAGGAGAAAGACACGAGGACTGAAGGGCATTTAAATCCTTTCAGAGTTCCCAAAGCTTCAGAGAGTGAAATAAACAGGAAATTAAAATGGAGCTGGAAATGGTAGCAATCCCTCTTTTCTGGGGATTGAAACCAGGTGTATTTCTGTATATTTCTTCCTGCTTTATATTCTGCTCTGTTGGGAATGAATCCTCCTCTCCCTTATTAATTTCCTTGAAAAAGGAAAGGAATTATAGTCTTTGAGAACACTAAAAATGCCAAAAATTCACAACTGATTATTTTCGCTTAGATTTATTTTTGTTTTTTTTTGTCATCAAAAGTGCAAAAACCTTCCAGTGCCAAGGTGCTCATAAATTGTTTCCCCTATGGGTTGCGTGTTTCTACTGTATGTCATCAGCTTGAACATACCCTACAACTGTGTTTGCTCATCTGGCTGTGGGTTTTACTGAAATACTGCTGCTGATCAAAGTTGCTGGCTGACCTTCAGATTGAACTTCATTTGCATTAAAGCATGATTAGACAAGGTGAAGCCACCACTGAGAAAACTAATTTGTTCACACTTGATGGAACACAAGCATGAATGAGTGATACCTCAAACCTGTGAGAGTCTACAGCACCTGTGAGGCTGTACTTGGGCACAGCAGTTTTTAGCTTACAGTGATGTAAACACACTCACAATAACACTGTTAACATGCTGATCATTTTTTACATGTGTAAGCATGCTAATTCTGGCTTATTAGCACTAAACACAAAGTACAGCTAAGGCTGATTAGAATGTCAGAATTGACATTCTAATCAGCCCAACGCTGATTAGAATGTCAACGCCCAAGACAATTGGCTTAAAGAAATGCCAATAAACCAGAGCATGTTTTTCTCCCAACTGTGTGGACTAGGTGTAGCAATGCAAGACTATAAACCAAGGCATTGGACAATTTGAATTTTTGACTCAAACAAAAAGTCAGGGTATCACCAAAGTTATTCAAATTCATGCTAATGAGGACATGAATGTCTGTATATATGGCAATTCATCCAATAGTTGTTGAGACAAAACCACAAATGTCAACCACATGGTGGTGCTAGAGCAAATGACAGGGGATCGCCAGAGTGAGTGAGAGACATTGTCGGGGAACGATGAATAGCTGTATAAAATTTCATGACTTTCATGACTGGACCAAAGTGATGGACCTACTGATATTGCCTCCCTAGAGCCATGCCGCTAGCGTGGCTAGAAATAACACAGCTCAAAGTTGAGCTGCCTTTAGACTTTGCACTTCTATCCAAGCATCTAAAGTTCAGAGTCCTATGAATTATATTTTTCCTCTCAGAAAGGCATTAAAGCATAACTCTTGCCAAAATGCCACATAGGGTCTTTTTATAAAGTCAAACTTTCGTTTAAAAGCATAATTAGGACAGAAATGCCACTTTTAAGATTTACTGTATTCTCGTTTTCGTTCAAATGGGAGTGCTAGGGGCACTACTATGATAGCATCAAAATCACTATTTTTAACACACTAAGAAGGCTTGACACAACATGAAACTTTGCTCAAAGTATCACCAGGGGCGCTGCACATGAACTCAAGCATTGAGAACATTGTTTGTGTGCACAGAGTTTACTAAAAAGAATGATTTTAACAAAGTTCACTGTAGCTTTTTCCGGTCGCCGTCCATCTCACCAGTCCAAAAGTGTCTATCTCTGAATGCTACCTAACAGGGAGGAGAGTAAAGATGGAAAGCTACTAAAGCTTAGTTCCATATAAATGAACGAATAGTTTGTTATTTTGTCATTAGTGAAATACAATATTGACCTTGTAGTTGAAAAAGGAACCTCATATAATAATGACATTTCTTCCTATGGAGTCCGCTCATTCACATTCAGACATAGACACTTTTTGACTGGCGAGATGGACAGCGACCAGAAAAACCAACGGCTAAAGTGAGTTAGTGAGTTAAAACATTTCTTTTTCGTAAACTCTGTGTACAGAAACAATGTTCTCAATGCTTAAGTTCATGTGTAGAGCCCCTGGTGATACTGTGAACAAAGTTTCATGTTGTGTCGAGCCTTCTTAGTGTTTTAAAAATAGCAATTTTGATGCTATCATAGTAATGCCCCTGGTTCTCCCATTCAAAAGACAAAAATATGGTAAAACTTAAAAGTGGCATTTCCGTCCTAATTATGCTTTAAAATGAAAGTTTGACTCGGGTACATTCACAAAAAGACCCTAGGTTGTATGTTGGCGAGAGTTACGCCTTAAATTTAATCCACTGGGACATTTAGTTGAGTGACACATTCAAATGAAATATACGACTCTCACTTCCAGTGTTGAGAAAGAGAAGCTATCACAGGAATACATTATGAGACATGTAATTCTTGACAGCCTCTTTACAGAATTGTAATGAAATTTGATCCTAATGCCTACACATACATCACACTTTCTTTGATCACCCACTGCATGTAATACTATTGATTAACATCCTAGATCTTTTCACATTATGTTAGGACTAGTGTTGAAATAGATCATTAATTTCAGGTGCAGTTTCTTAATCAACGGCGAGAGCCATCGGCAGTGTCGTACAAATACAAATAGATTTACTGCTCGTGGTGCATGGATCAATATTTTCTTTCTTCATTGTATTGAGTTGATGTGTGAAGGAGAAATCCGAAACTCAAACATAATCACATCAAAATGACTGTTGTATGAAAAATGATACGGCTGGCCCTTTTCTTCAATAGACTCCTATACAATAAATTGCACACCATCAAACTGAAGTTATAAATCACAGCACTCTGAGGCAAAGGCAGGAATGAGAGGCATGCTTTCTTTTTAAGTGGAGGCTTACAATTGAACCTCAGGCACTAGAGTCCATAAATCGCAGCATCAATTATTAACCCAAATCTGTTTTAATGTGCCAAAAGAAACCCCAAGGGGCAAACTAATGCAACTAGCAGGAAACGAGGAGAACAGATAAAATGACCAGTGTGCCCAGTGTCGGACCCTTTTTACATCGGGCCTATTCTAAAGTGCAGGAAACCCATTCTGTCAGACTATAGGGACCATCAGGAGCCATATTAGCAGCTAAATAATAGAGAATTCCATTCATTTGAGAGTTGAAATATGCTGGTAGATTGAGCCTTGAGGACATAATTGATGAAGACCTCAGAGACAGGATGGTGCACAAGGGAGATGCCGGGTCCAGCAAAGCAACTATATCCCCTGTTCGCTCTCCGGATGCTTTTAGAAAAAATGTGTGTCTAAGTTCACAAGGTGATACAAGTGATTTGAAGGTGCAATGAAAGCAAACAGCAAACCATTAGGAGACGACCTCAGCAATCACAACATAGCTGCAGGGATGTAGATTTATCATGATCACAGGCTGAGCCCAAAAGCAAATAGAAATGTATTCCCTTCAGGGTCAGTCATTTTCTGCGTGGATCATGTTGCAGTGATTTTCTTTTTCAGCGTTTTATTAACCTCTTCATGACACTTGCATGTAGCAGTACACTGAATGCACAACAACTAAAGAACACTCTTTGCATGAAGGCTATCGTAAGGAGAAATTATCTTTTTTTTTTAGTAATCTCACTTGTGAAATCCAAACGTAGTAAAAAGTAACAGGTTAGTGAAGGGTGTTTGAGCTTCAAAAAGAACAAATTGTCCAAACTGAATACTGGAAGATATTTTTCTCCTTTATCACTTCAGGAAAAATCAAGTTGAGACACTGATGGCATTTTCTTTGCTTCCACTATTATTTAATTATTCATCATGTTTTCATTTGGGTGAAGGGGGGGGGGGTTGTTGATACGGGAGCAAGTCCTAATTTTAAAAAGTGGGTGCATGCCAGCATGCAGCAAATCAAATGTTTTTGATTTCCACACATTCAAACATTGATGGGGCTTTAATATACTGCTGCAACACATTAAGTCAGTCAGTCAGTGGTGGTTGTTCTTATTTATTTAAGCAATAAGCTTTATTTCTACCCAGTGATCACTAGGGAGGCTCTCCAGGACATGCTCAGATCTCTTCCTTCATCTGACAGAGAAGAGGAGGGGAGTGTGCGAGATGAACACTGAAGCTGTCTTATTAGTAGTTAACTCTCCTGCTCAGGCCGTCAGATTGACAGAAAAAAAAGAAAAAAGTGTTCATGCAGGCTGCGCCATAAACAGTGGCAGTGATAAATATCTGCTGTCACTTCCAACATGACTCATTTGTCTGAGTCTCAGCTTTACTGCACACAAAGGCGGCCGGAGCAGAGCAACCATACACTGCTGCTAAATCTTTATCAGATTAAAGATAATAGATGCACTATGAAATAGCTTATATTACCAGAGAGTGAGTTGAAGCCGGACACAGTTCAGCACAAAATAATGAATAATGAGTGTAATTCTATCAAAGCACACACAGGCATTGACACAGGAAAAAAGCCATACAAGCCCTCATTACTCCTCAAATGGATAGCCCATTCATGTTGTTTTATGTAGGCTTTGGTTTCTTCCTCCTGTCTTTGTCTTTAAAGTGGCCACTCCAGATCATGATTAACAACTGACATGTCTGGGAGTCAGAAAAGTTTTTTGGTTGGCAGTGAAAGAGGTCAGTCCTGCAGAGACTAAAGAACAGCTTAAGAAGATTAATTAAATTATTCCAAAGAAACACATATTTATAGACACTATATAGGCAACTGGCTTTGTTACACATCAATTCTGCAATGCATAAATATTCATTGCAAGTGATAGTCCCAAATTGAAAATTTATCTCAAATTGTTTGCACAAATTTGTTCAAATCCGGGTTAGTGAGATTCTTCTTTGCCAAGATAATCCATCCCCCTGACAGGTATGGCATATCAAGATGTCGATTAAACAGCCTGACTATTACACAGCTGTGCCTTGGGCTGGTCACAATAAAAGGCCACTATAAAATGTGCAATGTTATCTTGAAAAAAGACATTTGTTAGGTCCTGTGAACTATGGATTCCACATGGCTACAGATATGCATTTTATGATAACATAGGCTTCTTCAGGTAGGGAATAAGTCCTTACCCCAAGTGAGTTTAAATACCTTGGGGTCTTGTTCGCGAGTGAGGGGACAATAAAGCGGGAGATTGGTCGGAGAATTGACGCAGCGGATGCGCTATTACATTCAATTTATCGCACCGTTGTGACAAAAAGAGAGCTGAGCAAGAAGGCAAAGCTTTCAATCTACTGGTCAGTTTTCATTCCTACCCTCAGCTATGGTCATGAAGGCTGGGTCATGGCTGAAACAACGAGATCCAGGGTACAAGCGGCCAGAATGGGTTTCCTCAGGAGGGTGGCTGGCGTCTCCCTTAGAGATAGGGTGAGAAGCTCAGTCATCCATGGGGAGCTCGGAGTAGAGCCGCTGCTCCTACGCGTCAAAAGGAGCCAGTTGAGGTGGTTCGGGCATCTGGTAAGGATGCCCCCTGAGCGCCTCCCTAGGGAGGTGTTGCAGGCACGTCCAGCTGGGAGGAGGCCCCGGGGAAGACCCAGGACTAGGTGGAGAGATTATATCTCCAACCTGGCCTAGGAACGCTTCAGGATCCCCCAGTCAGAGCTGGTTAATGTGGCACGGGAGCTGCTCCCCCGCAACCCGATACCGGATAAGCGGACGAAGATGGACGGATGAATGGATGGACAGGCTTCTTCTGTGAAGAGGATATTTGCTAGACACCATCCGGGGGGAGCATTTCTCGAGTCACTCACTATGTGGGCTGCAGTCAGGTCAAGACCTGCTGATGATGACAAGCACACAGATGAGCTCTCTGAGATGGTTTCTGACAGTTTGTGCAGAAATTCTTTGATCATGCAAACCAACTGTTGCAGTAGCTATCTGCGTGGCTGGTCTCAAACAATCATACAGGTGAAGAAGCAGGATGTGGAGGTACTGAGTTGGCATGGTTACATGTGGTCTGCAGTTGTGAGGCCGGTTGTATGTACTGCCAAATTCTTTGGCAGGAAATTGGAGACTGCTCACGGTAGTGAAATGAGTATTCAATTCAGGGGCAACCGCTCTGGTGGACAATCCTGCTGTGAGCATACCAATAGCACGCTCCCTTAAAACTTCTGTGGCATTGTGTTATGTGATAAAACGGCACATTTTATAGTGGCTTTTTATTGTGACCAGCCCAATGCACACCTGTGTAATAGTCATGCTGTTTAATTAGCATCTTGACATGTCCTACCTGTCAGGGGGATGGATTATCTTGGCAAAGGAGAATCTCACTAATACAGATTTTAACATTTGTGCTGAAAATCTAAGGGAAATACACCTTTTGTGTGCATAAAAAAAGTCTTCTTGTGAGAAACAAAAGCAAAAACAAAAGCGTTTAGGTTTTTGTTCGGTGTATTATTGGATTATTAGTGATGCATTTAGTAGCATTTTACTGTTGTAGTTGGTTGAGGTGGAGCTAATCTTAATTTTATATTGTGTTAACTAGTTTAATAGCAATGCATCATATTTTACTCATTGTATGTTCTGTATGTACAATCTTAATCTGTAAAGACAAGGCAAGGCAGCTTTATTTGTATATCACATTTCAACAACAGGGCAATTCAAAGTAACTCTAATAAATGTAGTGGAGTAAAGAGCATAGTATTCCATAGTATGAATTGTTGAGTTTATAATCTCTAAAAGGTGCTTTTATAAGCATCTATCCATTACCTGATTCACACCTGAGACTCTTACCTGTTGCTGTTGATAACTGATTAATTAATCATTCCTCCAACAGTCTAAACACATGCAAATTAGGAGGATTAATGACACTAAATAACCTATAGGTGTTAGTGTGTTAAAATAATCTGTATTGCTCTGTGATAAATTAGCAGCCTGTCAAGGTTGTTTTTCTGCCTTTATATCCAGTGTATGCCGTAAAAGAATCTTCAGGCTCCTGAATAAGAATAATAAATTGATGACAATGAATGAATTCGGTGCATTTAGTTTCATATTAATGCAGCAGCAGAATAAAAGACAGCGTCCCTATTGTCACAAATTACTGCCAAGCTAAGATTAGTACAATAAAGTCTTTGAGCCTTTAAATTAGGCTACATTACATAAGTTAACATTAATTCAACAGAAAGGGGGGTTTAAACTCAATAGGAGCAATAGCAAGCATGTCATCGACATGATTCATGACTAAACTGCTAGTAGTAGGTCATGCTTTCTGATGAGGCCTATTTTAATAAGATAATAAGCCAAAACATAGTAATAACAGTAATAACAGTAATAAGTAAGGACACTTTCATACTTGCTTTGTCATTTTAGCTCTTTTAAATTAAATTGCAAGAGCCTTTCATTGGACCACTTGACCACTTACTTTCTGGAAAGAAATAGCTGCATAATGCAAAATCAATTTATGACCCTTGTATTAACATTTACAACTCCAGACTTGATAGCTTGTAATAGTGGACATGTGGTAACCTATAAAGTGAGAGACGAATGACCATGTGCAGTATTAATGACTTCTTCCCTGCAGAAGTATGGCTAATAAAGGTGAGTAGAGATTTTTTTTTTTAACTTGCTGAGTCCAGAAAAAATCCTGAAGCCCCAGCTAAATGAAGGATTCGTTGGTGCAATGTGCTTTATTTGAATCTTGTTTACTTGCAACTATAAGCTTGATTAATCTATGTGTTGTTGTAAAAGATGCAGTGTTTTTTTCCACAGGATGTGCCAGATAAAGTTTACCTCTGGGTAAATTAGATTGACTACCTCTCATAAATGCCAGACACACCGGGATTGAAGTGGGATTGTCAGCAGCCCTCAACAATTCCTCCATCTTTATTTCTCAGCAAAGCGGCACGTGCAGAGCACATATGCTGTCAAACAGCCTTTGCAACATAACAAAAATCCTAAGAATCCCCTAACCTGCACACAAACATTTCCTCTATTTCAATGCATCAAGCAGCAGTGGAAACAGCATAATAGTCCTATAAGCTTTTAAAAAGCTAATGTGAGCAATAAGCCACTTTGTTTGTTGAAAACTCGCCAAGTGGCACAAAAGCAGCTGCTATCTCCGCAGTCTCAAGGGGCTAGTTAATTTTAGAAAGATAATCTCCTGCAATATGCTGAGGGATTAAGACGGTGAAAGTCCCAGCATGGGAAGACGATAAGGCTGTATAGCCACGGATTGCAAGAAGCATTCAGTGCATTTTAGGAACAGAGAAGTATGTTACTTATCATGCTAATCAGCATGCAGCTCAGGAAAAACAAGCACCAGTTGTTCAATGACACGTCTATGTAATTTGTGACCCCCCATGTGTGTGAGACGCAAATGATGATCGTGATGACGGCAGTTCATCTTTGGCTATTAGCATTGTCTCCCAAGGCTGTATTGCAGTTGTTTCTCAAGAGAATAACTGCAGGAGAGGAATGCCACGCTGAAGCAGGGGAAGTATTGTCTACGGCCTTTTCAATGTCATTTGCATATGCAGGATAAAACTAATCCTTAGGTTCTCCACCTAAGGCCCTTTCTTGTCCTTTCCAAGCAATCCTTCTCTTATTAAATGATCCCTTGACTATATTCACCTTGCCAGAGAGAACAAAGCATGCAAACAAATGGCATATAGAGGGAGGGAACGCAACAGGGATGTTTGGACTCAGAATAAAAGTCTGTTGTGATACAAAGGATAAAGACCGGAGCTAGGCTGAGCTGAATGTTGAGGTAGTGCAGAGCAGACCTGCTATAATTTTGGGTCTGGAAGTCAACCAAACAGCAAGTTCCAGGTGAATAATAATGTGTGGATTTTCAGGAATCAGGTTCAAAGACTGCATGTGCACAGTGAGCTTGGCCTGGCCTGGCCAATCACTTGCTTTTTGGGCAGATGCCAAGGTTTTTAAACACCCAGCCAGAGGTAACTGTCGGGGTCCCCCTGCATAACATACAGGGCAAAAATTACAACTAATGTACCTGAAGCAACCTGAGAATGGAAAAACTATTCTACTGTTGGAGAGATTTGTGTCACATTAGAGGAATGCTGAGCAGAAAAGAACTGGGTTTCAAAGGATCCCTCAAGGCCCCTGCTCTGTGGCAACAACCTATTTCCTCTCACAGAGTCCTTTCAGTATGAGATAAGCAAATATACACTGGCAGACAAACGTGACATTCTCCTCGTGTAGGAGCCGCTTAAGAGGAGGCTTCCTAGGTGGGCAAGGCTGATAAGACGACAGCCGGGATTGGAGGGACTGAAAAACCAGCGTGAAACAGAAATCAGCAAGAGTGGGATTTCTCCCACCCTTTCATTTTCAAACATCCCTTATCCAAAGATCCACCAACAGGGAGAGGTTCAAGCAGTGGTGACCTGCCCACACTAGACCGGTGCTCCTCTTCATGCTTATTTCTTTATGGCAATGTCTACCTCAGGGGGCTGTTTGGCTGCCTTTTCTGGCTGAGGCTCATAAGAATCTCACCCTGTTTAGAGGCTATCAAATGGATTACAGACTCATTATCAACAGTGCCGTGTGGCCATAGAAGCCTGTTATTTACACCACATTTCTACTGTGTCAGACACCAAATTCCATGGCAGGAGAGTGTCGAGGTGTGTGTTTTTTGTGTATGCGAGAGAGTAAAGTGCCTGCGCTAAAGGCAAGGCTGATCCGGTTTTACGCTGTGTCTCCTTTCTGAAGTTGGAGCCAAGGGACTGGCCATTGAGTTTACCAACAAACTTAACAAAATGAACAGATATTACCACTTTATTTTTCACTGCCCTGACTGCAGTGTTGCACTAAACCCACATATCCATGGCGGCTGCAGAGTGTGATAGGTGTGGCATGGTGGTGTGATGTAATGCGATGTGAAGCTCTCTGGAGGTCTAGGCTCAGTGACGCCATACATGAGACAGTTTAACATCACTAGCCATTATGAATTTACCTGTGAAAGGTGACAGGAGAAGAAACTGGTATTATTCAGCTTGGAAATGACAGCATTGGCCTGAGTCTCTCTAAATCAGATTGATGATCCATTTTCCCTGCCCCTGGGCCACAATAATGTAAAGGCCTGGGATCCACAGAGGCTGCACAGACAGATGGGACCTTGTCTGCTATGACCTTGCTGAGCTAATATTTCTCCCAGGCCTTGTCTGTTGCCTCATCATTAAAGGTGCCATGGCTATTAACATTGGGGGAATACTTCAAAGACACTGTTTACTTGGACAGGACACAATCCAGGTGGAGAAAAATAACAGCACTAGAGTAACAAGACAAAGAGTAATTGTTTGGCAAATGGGAAGAGTGCCATGTGTGTGCATGTGTTTTTACAGATACCTGTGCGGTCTTTGAAAGCCATGCAGTGCTATGCATATGCAGTATACTGTACAAGTATTTAGCTGCTTATTTTCAAAATTTAAAGCAAATTATAAAGTTTGACTTTAATTGTTTTGATAATTGATAGTACAGCTGAAATAATTAGTCAAACGACACATAATGTTTCTGCAACTATTCTGATAGCCAAATGATTGTTTCAGTGCTTCTTCAAGTACAAAAAGCCAAAATGAGAATGTTCTGCTTTTCTTTGTCATATATGAATATCTTTGGGGCTTTGGATTGTTGGTCTGATTAAATATTAAACAGTAATATGAATATGTCACCTTGGAAATTACAATGGGCATTTTTTTTCCCCACAATTTTGTAGAAAATATGATTAATCAAGAAAATAATGTCAGATGAATCCGTAATGAAAACAATTGTTAGTTGCAGCCCTAAGTGAGAGACGAACAAATGCACATGAAAGTGGGATTTTTTTTAAGCCTTTCACTTTTTTGTGTTTTTTTTCATATTTTAATTTTTTACTTTTTTTTCTACTTGTAGATTGTTTGTGATAATAACATCTTTGAATTATTCTCATGGCATCATTTTTTTGTTTGTAGTAAAATGAGACACTGCTTATGAAGCTGTGTTGCAGTTGCCTGGCATGGAGTTTTGATAGTACCAATCAAGGGTGCCAAAAACGTCAAAGGCTGGTTTCACAAACATATCTTAGACTGGTCCATAGTGTTAGGCCAGACATCCTTTTGCTCTTAGATTAGTCCAGTTCATGTTAGACTGTTTCAAAATAAGACAATTTAATTTATTATAAGTGTAAAAAGTAAGCCATGTCAAATTAATCTAAAGATAGTCTTTGTGCAATGGATGAATTTAGAGTCCATTTGAAGTCTATTAGTTTGATCTAAGCCACAGTCAAAGTCTATATTTGAGATACCAAGCCCAGGTGTCAAGTATTGTGTAATGTACTGTATGTGTGTTTATTTCCCATTTTCATCATTCACGCCATTCACATTTGGCCTTCCCATGGCTGGATGTAATCTACATGTTCAACATGGCAGTATTTTATCATTTGTCTTCATTGGTAAGTCATTGTTTTGCTGCTTTGTGGGATTTCAAGCCTGAGAATAAATCCACTTACATTAGGAATGAATTGCGATGAAGGAGTCAGACAAGGAAATATGGTCTAGGAAGGAATCCAGCAGGTCCCTGTTACTCACCGCCAGCCTTTAAGAGAGAGATAAGAAAATAATCAAAACAAAGAGGTGGGGGCCAACTTCAGCCAGACTGCACTGACAGATGGGCTCCTACTTTTATTCTTTAGAACCCCTTCCCTCTTATTTTCTCCAAACCAACCATCTTTCTTAGGTGATATGTGCTGGCTTATGGAAACTATTTAGTCTTTTATAACCTTTCTGCACATAAAAAGTAAAATAACACCCTGCAAGCCCATATTCCCTTATCTCTAGTTTCTTATCTCTCATTAGCTTTGGCCTGTGATGAGTGTTGAGGCTTTGTGGGGGGGGGAATAATCTATTGAAATATGGGTTCATTTTGGATAGACTTTATCAGCAAAGCAATTTAAATTTTGATAATGACGAACACTGTAAATCCCCAAGTGCCCTTGTATCGCAGCGTACATACAGCACAACAGTGTGCTGGGGATGTAATCATTGTGTAATCACTCAAACAACACTGCACATCCAAGCCCCAGAGCCTCCAGCCACTCCCCAGGCAGACCAGCCCCTGATATTTGCTGGGCTTATGATTTGTTCGGGGATCCAAGCAATAAGTAAAGCCTCCTTGTGGCCTTGTAGCTAGATTGATTTGCAAAAACATGTTGCACCTGGTGCAGCTGCAACAGGAAGGAGAAGCAGCAACACTGTCTGCATTCACTATCTGGTGGCTGCAACCTTATTGAAAATCTGATAATGATATTTGGTGAGCTTAATGGTTACTCTCTGCAGGCTACAATCAGTCTCACTCCATCCTGTTTTTGTACCCACCACCCCCCATCCCCTCTTTTCCTTTTCATCTTCTGCCTCACATTCACAGTATGCGGCTGACAGCAAACGGCATGATATATGGCTGCTTCACTTGGTTTTAAAACCTGCAGCACCACATTATATTTTTCATTGCATTTTGTTTTCAAACAGAATTAGTGTCTTTGTTTGTGAAGAATCAATAAGAATCACTGCCGGTGATCAACACGTGCCTGTCCACTTGTGTTTATTCTATTCTATTATCCTCAGGTTCAGGTGCAGAACAGCTGGTAGGGATTATGTGTCCTGCTCAAGGACACTTCAGAAGGAAAGATGCTAATGTGACAGAGGCTTGAACTTGGACTTTGTCATTAAAGGAAAGTATTTTTCCTCATTACACCCCCTGTTTCACCCCCGATTCATGGTATATGTTCAGAGCTTCCCTATAACATAAGGTTTGATGACTCAATTTGCCCACAGGGAACATTAAAGTTTAATCTCATGTGTTCTAATGAAGACAGTGTACATCTAAAGCCATCTATCTGCAGTTGTAGCTGACTTTTTACATTTTATTAGGAGTTGGACAGTACATCACTATCTCTGAAATAGAGGCTTTCAAGTTACATTGGTATTTTCATTCTAACACATTTGCAATAATTAACAGAGCTAATTTTTAATTGTGATTAATAATAGAGGAGAATATAGTATTATTGAGCCACACATTAAACTGCACTCATTAAATTTACTTTCCTGAATACACCAACTCAGACTACTAAGTAGGTCTGTGGAAAGGTCAATGTGATCATTATATAATTTAGCTGGAGAACAATTATGACACAGTATACTAAGAGTAATTTCTAATGCGGTGTGAGAGTGACATCTCCTTCTCTTTGGAGCTAATTGTTAAAATGTGAAGAACCATTTCAGAGCCTGAATGTATGGAAATTGACCTGTTTCAAAATCCAGTGCTGCTGAGGTAAAGGAGAAATTTAAGTTACTTGTTCCTTACTTGAATTATTATTTTTTTGCTATTTTATATTTCTGCTCCACTATATCTGAGGTTATATTTGTATACAGATTAGGATTTTATATAAATATAAATGTATGATCATTTATCAAATACAATGCATTGTTGTTACGTTTTGTCATGTGACCCCTTATTAAAAAAAGAAGTGTATAGTGTGGCCCCCTTGCCACATTTTAAATGTTTATGCACCACGAGATTTAATTTAAATGGTTTAATTTGAACTGCTTAAAGATTAACAAAATAGGCCAATATTAAATAAAGTAAACAAATTACAAATTAGTGTTGCAGAACATAGATTTTTTTCACCTCTCTACACCATTAATAATATCAAAACTAGAGCCAATTGATATGGGATTTTTTTGGGGACCGACACCAATACCTATTTTAGAGAATTAAAAAATCAAGATGGATTCTTCAGAAGAGGGAACTTCACTCACATTTATGCTTGCAAAATCGCCGGACAACACAATCTTCTGATCATAGCCATACTGAGAAATACAGAGAGAGTGTTGTGGAGCTGATGCAGAGTCTTAATTAGCTGTGTAGCAACTCAGTTTTTAATGGCTTGAATGTAACAGACGTTTATTAATATCACAAAGCTACGCACTAAAGATTTAACCTACCTAACTGAATACAAAAAAGATATAAAACTAGCTCCACCTTGTTGATAATACTTTTACTTAAGTAGGATTTTGAATGCAGGACATTTTCTTACATTTTCTTACATTGCCTGTATTGCTATTTTAACTCAAGTAAAAGAAGTAAAGTAATATCAACTCACATACAGTTCTTTTTTACACATCATTTTACAAAAGAAGCCATTCATTTCCGTGTGGAGCACAAAGTGGAATTGAAAAATATATTTTGAAAGTTTTAGCCCCTCATCAGTTAGCTACAAATTCAGTCCAAATACAGCCTTTTCCCTTTTGTGCAATGGTTCCAGAAGACCAACTCTCCATTTTGCTAGCTTCAGCACTCAATAGCTTCATGATTAAAGCCAGTCTATTTTATTGATTGAAAAGGAAGGAAAGAAAACCCAGAGCATTTCTACTCTTCAGTCTCCGCTTCTCTATCTGTAAAAGTGGTAGAAAAGCCTCCCTTGACCATGTCCAGGCAATTTGGGTGGAGCGGGCCTCTCCTGTTGCACTCAGTGACTCTGGCCATGCTCGGTTACCTCATCTCATCAGCTGGGAAAGTATTTGTGCTTGTAGCTCCAGAGAAGACGGCCACAAGTTAAATTGAGTTACCTGTTCAGAGATGGTTTCATTTTCCACGGATGGCCCCGGAGATCCTTGATGGAACTGCTAACTGCTAATCACCCCTCATGTCCCCAAGCGCCTGTCTGAGCAGAGAACGCATCAGCAACCTTGCTCAGGTAGAGAAGACAGGCTCCATCACACTATCTTAATGGTCGGGTGCAGTCAGATAGGCCTGCTATGCATAATCCGTTGCTGTTTTTTGTCTCTTATATTTGTGTTCTGTTTCTCTACCTGCCTTCCTTTTTTCACATGTATAGTTTATAAACTAATGCTGGCTACGTCCTTTTGTGTTCGCTGATTCTCTCAACTTCACTTTTCCTTTAAAGAACAGCCCAGCAGAGGTTAAACCAATTGCCTGCATGCATGGCCATGCACAGGGACACGCACACAGGCAATCACGCATATCGGGTGATACATGGGCAATGAATTCCCTGAGTAATAAGATAATGATTAATTTTATGCCTGTGATTTATATGAAATCTCTATATTATGTACATTAATCCTTATTGATTAGAAGATACTGGATTTCCTAAGATATGTCAATCTACCATATACAGTAAGTGATCTGGAAGGGGAAGAGGCTAGAGACTTGGCTCATGTCCTGTCTGTCTCTGTTGATAACCACAGGGCAGGAGTTGAAAAGCGGAGAGGAGAGGTGTAAAAAAAAAAGTGATGTGGGGAGATAAGAGTTGAGAGGATAAACGAAAGGAGAGGAGTAGAAGATGAGAGGAGAAGGGACAAGAAGCAAAAGAAGGCAGCAAAAAGAAGATTTAGTGGATGAGGAAAGGAGAACATAGAGAGAAGAGAAGCTATGAGCACAGAGGAGAAAAACAAGAGATGACAAAATGGGGTAAAGAAGAGGAAGGAGATGAGAGGCTAAAAAAGCAGGGGAAGAGCAGACAGCCTGACACCCCACAGTCACGTCGCACAATTTACTATGTTCTGGCCCATAATGTTTTATAGCACAATCACTGATAGCACAGTAGTCAGTAGTGATCTCATTTCACAACCCATATCCTTCGGTAATGTGAACACAAAGGGAGAAGCAGAGCCATTAGCAGTGTCCAGTTCTCATCTACTGCTACTCATGCGTAATTGGCTTCCATGGTAGGAAGCAAGAAAGGGTAAACAGCAAGCAATCATATTAATTCCTGTGAGTCCTAATTGAAATCCGTTAACAATCAGCGCAGATGATAGAGGCTGAGGAGACGTGGGGCTGTTCACACACCGAGCCCTCTTTCCTGCACGCTGCTCTCTGTATATTGACACGCGTGAAGACGTGGGTTTGCATTATAATCAGGAGTTATGCTTGATTTCTGTGCTCATGGGTAGCGTAAACAGAGCAGCTTAACATCCGCACATCACATGTGAGCGTTTTACCTCAGTCAGAGATGTGCTTCAAATTAAAATCAGTTCTGGTTCCTGGTGGATATGAAAAATGTCAAGGGGTGTCAATGTTATTATGAATGCAATCAATTAATAATGAAGGAATTCATTTTAAAGGAATGGTATGACATTTTGGGAAATATTTTTTTTCTACTTCTTGCTATGCGTTAGATAAGAAGATCAATATCACTCTCATGGCTGTCTACAGCCAGCAGCCGGTTAGCTTAGTTTAGCATAAATATTAGAAGCAGGGGTAAAAGGCTAGCCTTGCTCTGTGTATATGTGTAAAAAAAAAAAAAAATAACCTACTTACACCTCTAAAGCTCACTAATGAATTCGTTAAATCATGTTTGTTTAATCCGTACAAAAACCTGAGTCTAAAAATATGCTCCCAGGTAAGAAATCTCTTCTTAAGGTGCTTAAGGACTCAATTCTCCAATAAAACCACAACTTGTAATTTTTACACTACTTTGAACAGAGCCATGCTAGCTGTTTCACCTTGCTTCTTCTTCTAAAATAAGCTAACCAGCTGCTGGCTGTAGCTTCATACCCCCCCACAGATATGTAAGTATCCAATTGTTTTTTTTAAGTGTGTTCTGAGCATAGCCTTCAGTTTTGACTATGCAATTATTCAAGTAGTCTATTATGTTTCATTTTAGGTTATTATCATAATAACTTTTATTATTATTATTATTATTATTCATTATTAGCTCCATGTATCAATATGTTATAGCATTTCTTTATATGTATTTGTATTCTATTTAATCCTAGTCCTTATGTAGCACTAGTAATCGTAATGGGGGAAAAAGTGCATTAGATGTTTCACCATTCCAGTTGAGTCTTAAACCACTAGATGGTGTGCTTGTCGCTTCACACTTACGGTACACTACATGCACCAGATGGGTGGCATAGAGAAAAGCTCTCTGGAGAAGATATATGCTCATATTTTCTAACCCTAGCATAATGCAACATAAAACCAGGTATATCTCAACAGGTTTCTGGGGTTTTGAGTAAGACATTCTCAAATAATGCACTACAATCACTGTGAATATGCAACATATGGAGTAGCCGAGCTGCTCCTCGTGACAAGCAAACAATCCTGTGCTGTCTGAAACTCCTTTTCAGCGGAGAGCTCATCCAGACGGTAAATTCTCCCGTGAAGAGAAAAGAAATAATACTCAATGCTCCGAATCTTTATCCAGGCACTGACTCATTCATATTTGAGAGTCTGGCTGTCAGCCATGCTAACAAAAAGCTGTTGAAAGGCAGAATAAACACTGAACAAGGGGTGTGTATGTTCAGGTTCAGGGTTTCTTAATTGGCAGACAGATGTTTACAGAGTTATAGTAGTTTTGGATATATCAGTGCGTGCTGTCACTTTGTCAAAACACATTTTAATAATTAACAAAGAGCTTGTGTGTTTAACAATCTTGAGCTTCAATGTATCTTTAAAATCACAATACAGTATGTTATTGAAGGAAGATATTAAGCAGCTAGTTGGTATTGGTATAGTGATATGGATATGGTTAATATAATTTCAGACTTGCTCCTTATGGGCCTAGCATTATTATGAAGTATAGAGGAAAACTAACATTTTAATACATGTCTGTATTCCTCCATTCCACTGCTTTAATGTCAAAAAATAAAATATTTTTCTTGCATCTGAGAATATAACGCTTTATATCATCGACTCTTAGTGAGCTTCAATGCTTCTCAAGGGCAAGAATAAGATCAGACATTTCCCTGTACGGTTGTAGGTTTCTGTTTTTTTCTTCTCCTCTGCAGCAGATGGTAAAGAGAAAATCACTTTCTGCTGGGTGCAGGATGCATCAGGGTCGGGGTTTAAGCCTTCAGGTCCACTCTAAACCTAGCCGATTTGAAAGGAATGTTTTGCATACGCGGACTCTAATCAGATGTATGCGGAAGAAGAAGTTGGGTTTTGCAAAGCAGCTTGATACAGAGATGAGATACTGATTAGATTACGGATTTTACAGAACAGCAGGCTGGAGCCACACTGTCCAGTCTGACAACAGGAGCATACAGAAACAAAACAAGACTCACAGAAAGATTTTCAGTCCCCACTGACTGGAAAAAGGGGTAGGAGATGAAGGCGTTAATATTGACATTCCAGAGGTCCTCATTCTGTTGAAACCACATAGACTAATACTGTACAATGAGAGGCAATCAGCAGTAAAAGACCAAAAATAATTGTCTTGCACAGAAAATCCACTTGTTTACCTGTTCATGCTTTGATTGAATTGATCTCGGAGGACAATGACACATGATTGGACTCGAAAATGAAGAATTCTTTCCTGAATGAAAGTCAATAAAGAAAATATTGAAGCACTCAAAAAGTATTTCATTGTTATGTCAAAAGCAACAAAACAAGGGCTGGCTGAGAAAAAGAAAATTTTCCCCGCACCATTATACTGTAGCTATAAACAAATGCAGCCCCTGCCATGCTGGCACCATGGTGCACCTTATTTAAATGCTTCATGTGCTTCATGTGATTCTTCTGAGTGCAGCAAACCATGAATCATTACCAGCTTATGCAGATGAAGCCACTGGTGTGTAGGTCTTATGTGATCAATTTACAATTAGGGACTTACAAAAACACTATATACATGATTGGAGCAGCCCATTGAACACCTTAAATCAATTAAACAAGCTACTCCGACAAAGGTTTTCTTTACAGTAGGGCAAACTTAAATTTGTAAGAAAAGAGACCAATTACTTTGAGGCCATTTAAGCCATGCTATAAGCCCACATAAACATAACACCCACAAGGAGGGCCTGTTTAGAATCATTTTCTAACATATCTCAAATGTACATGTGTGGGTGTATATATTTCTTACATGTTTCAGCCAAGCTGATGATTTGCCTACGGACAAGATTGTGCAAAAAGCCACAATGCCAAAGATGGTGATGGCGTGTTCACTTGAACACAAATACATCGAAATGTGTTATCTTTATCCTATTCTTAAACACTAAGGAGGAATATGTTAAACTGCTTTCAGACTGAAGCCTTCCACCTTCAGCTTCCTGTGGACTCCACATCTGCCCACCTTTTCAGAAGTGAACCTCATCCAGCAAGTCTGAATCCACGGGGAATCGGCTATGTGCCTCGGTAGAGTGACTGAGTGAGTGGGAGTCAGTCAAAGCCCCAAGCACTTATAGGGAGGGGGTGGAGGTTTGGGGGTAGCAGCGAGGAGGTGGCTGCTGGCAGGCAAAGCTAATTCACTGTGACAGAAATCAGAGCTGTCAGGGCCACCATAACCAAGCAGCATGGACAGCATATATCCAGTCAAACCCACAGCCAAGAGGAAGAAAGGATGTCAGGGGCTCAGAAAGAAAGGGGGGATGTACTGATTAAGGCACTTAGAAGACAGTGTGTGTGTGTGTGTGTGTGTGTGTGTGTGTGTGTGTGTGTGTGTGTGTGTGTGTGTGTGTGTGTGTGTGTGTGTGTGTGTGTGTGTGTGTGTGGGTGTGTGGGTGTGTGTGTGTCACACTGGGCAGGGGGACAAGCAACATCCATCGACTCAAAAACCACCAAAATAGAAACGACAAAGGCACACAGGTAGGAAGAGCCTTCACAGTCATGAAGACTTTCAACACAGGAGCTGACAAAATACAGAGAGGTGAAGAAAGATGGACAGGAATTCACTCAGAAAAACTCACAAAAAACAAGTGTATTTACAACGATAAGTAAAGCAACATCCAGACAGAGTTGCACACACACAAAATAATAAAAAACAGTGGGCAACACTAAATTCCAGTCCTCTGGGATTATTGGTGAAAGGTAACCAGATTAACACATGTAATATTTATGAGGACGGCTCCTAGATTTTACTAATCTGTTATTATGCAAAATACTAAAAGTTTAATGGAATAGTATAGTAATAGAATATTGTGAGAAAATTGATATTGTTGAGAGAAGGAGAAAGAAAGATGGAGAGAAGGAAGGGCATCATCATGACTTAATGATGAGAGAGGGAGACACAAGGTCGGTCTCTAAATTACACAGCGGAGGAGGAGGGGATTGTGGGAGATTAAGTGAGCTCTGTGCTGTTTGTTGAGCGGCACTCTCATTTGGGACGAGGAGAATGCGGGTAGGGGCACCTAAAACATTGTTACTCAGGCGTCTCGGGATGAGGATCTGAGAAGAAGATAAGGATTAGACAGCAATATTTTGCGTATTAATTGATGGGATACAACATTGAAGAGGAAAAATGATCAGGAAAGTAGGAGACTCATATTGTCGCTAAGCAGTTCACTTTGGAGTCGTGGTCTGAAATAGAGTTTTCCAATTTTTTTTGGAGGGGAGAATAGGATTAAGTAAGTGAGCCAAATTGCTCACTCATTTGGAAGTGGTATGAACTTTTCCCCTCTGCCTACAAATTTATACAGACTTACAAGTCAGTAGCAGGAAATGTGTTAGAACTCATCTCTAGAAATGTTCAACTTCAAGAAGGCAAGACTGATAATAACTGAGAAGAAACATCTTTTTAAGGTGTAAGTATTTCCCTCTGTGTGTATGACTGTGACATACATTACCAAATATGTTTATATGTTAAAGTACTACTTAGTCAACCTACAATAAATGTATTGGCAACTATTTTAATGATTAAACTAATCACAAAAAATACCAAAGTAATGGTGAAAAACAGATCCTTACATGTGAATATTTTCGGTTTTTGTTATCCTACATGATGTGAACTGAATATCTTTAGGTCCATTAATGTTCAATGTTTCAAGATGTCACAGTAGTCTTTAGGAATATCTGAGGAGCATTTTTCAGGATTTTCTAACTTTTGAGTCCAAATGATCCATTAATTAAGATAAATGATTAATTCCTATTAAAAAGTATTGCTCATTGTAGCTATACAAATGTTTTTACTATATTTCATACATTATTTCCGTATAGAAACATCTCTAAATAGTCTAAGGTATTTGTGAGTCAAAAGCTGAAAATATGTTCCTGGGTCAAAAGGGACATTTGAACGATTTTTTATCCTCTGCCATAGATACTGAGGCTTCCTGCATGACACTGACCTTGTAGTTGTATTATGTGTCTGTACAACAGCTCAAAACAGCAGGTGGGTTGAAACAGAATAGCTTTTTAATACATCGTATGGTATCTTATTTTATTCTTATCTGACCAGGGAGAGCCAGAGGGATTAGAAAGCTCAAAGGACTTCCAGAAACATGACCTCCAGACTGTGTCCAGGCCCTCTCCTGGTCCTGCTCTGTCTCATCCACGGTGCCGAGGAGTCCTGTCCTTCTGTGTGCCTCTGTGTATCTGACACAGTGAGCTGCAGCTCCAGTGGTCTGGCCAAGTTACCTTTGTCCTTGCCCTCCTTCTCTGTCACCCTTGACATCAGCCACAACCATCTGTCATGGCTGGGTGCAGGCAGTTTCAAAAGGATGCCTAGATTGGAAAACCTCCGGATGACCCACAACCAGCTGGGCTCCCTGGGCCATGGGGTGTTCGCAATGCTTCTGGCCTCAGGCACCTTGACCTGTCCTCCAACAAGCTGCATGTGGTGGAGCAACACTACTTCCAGGGGCTGTGGAGGCTGGAGGAGCTTATTCTCTTCAATAATAAGATCACACAGGTGGAGGCAGGCACATTGAGCGGCCTGAGCAGCTTGAAAAAGGCCTACTTCAGCCTCAACCAGATCACGCACTTCCCGTTCTTCTCCATCCAAGACCATAGTCACCCTTTCCTGACCATGCTGGACCTCTCGTCCAACCGTATGAGCAGTCTGCCATGGGAGGATGTGAAAGCTTTGCCCGGGTTGGTGCAGCGGGGGCTGTACCTCCACAACAACTCTCTGATCTGTGATTGCTCCATGTACAGTGTTTTCTGGCACTGGGATCTGAGGGGTTACGATGCACTGAAGGACTTTACTGAAGAGCACACTTGCACCACCTATGGGAACCCACGAGCGTCCATCCGGTTTCTGCAACAATCCCGCTTCTTCCACAACTGCACTGTGGAAAGCGCTGTCTCACTGCCTGTGACCGTGCTCCTCTCCAACGTGTTGGTTTCAGAGGGAGAAGGAGTGCGTCTGGACTGCCAAACATCCCTGAGTAGCACCGACCTATCATTTACATGGCTCTCCCCGAGCAAGGGGTACATCACCCAGACTAGCATTAATGACACGCTAATTAGCCTGTTTCCTAATGGGACCTTGGAGATCCAAGCTACCAAGGTCAATGACTCAGGTTTGTACGTGTGCACAGCTGTGGATATTAAAAAGGCACTGAATGCGACCCGTGAGGTGAATGTGACGGTGTTGCTGCCTGCAGCAGAGTCATTCAACACTGGCTACACAACGTTGTTGGGCTGTTTGGTGTCCATGATCTGCATCCTCATATACCTCTACATGACTCCGTGTCGCTGCAGCTGCTGTAAACAGCCCAAACATCCAGCTATCCCCATTGCAACTTATGACACCAGCACCCTAACTTCTGTTTTCTCCCCTTCCACTAGACCCCAGCACAAAATCCAAACTGACAAGCATGTAGCATTCATTGAGCCAATAATAAGTGAAGAAGGAACCGAATGGATACCTGAAGGTTGACACTGAACATGGTTTTCTCTTTTCCTTATTTTGAAGCGGAAACAAAAGACCTTTGGACAATGCAAAACTCCTTATTCAAGAATTAGCGGTGAGATGCAATGAGAAGGGAAAGGTGATATTGCTGAATAGGAAAAAAGAATATCATGTCTCTTTCCTGACTGCCGGATGCACAAAAAAAGGCCTCCTAAACAAAAAAGCAATATCTCCTGTTCCAATTCTGTTCTTCCCTGGCCCAGTAGTCAAAATGAAAGTTTCAACTTTGGTTTATTACCCTTAGTGTACTGACATTGCTAAATCACAGTAGAGCTATTATCAGTCCTAAAAATCAGCAAATAACTTCTCTATGTAGTGAGGTACGACACTAGGGGGAATATTTCTTATGGGATCAGAGAGTGGATCTGGCTCACTTTTCACAGAAAGTGTTTAACAAGAATTAAAAGCCCCGGAAAAACGCTGCAAGGTCATGCCGGTGATGGACTGCAGGAAGTAAGTTCAGCCCGTGCATCTTGGTTGAGTTGAAATGCTAAATATTTCCTATAATATGAAGCTTAGAACATAAAACACTCTATCTAACTCCTGAAAACGTCTGTTCCCCTTTGTTCCTAATAAAGGAGTTTTTCCTTTAGCCTGCTCTGCTGATTTGGTTTTGAAAGCAATTTTGGAAAATCCATTACTTTCATATATATATAAAAAAAAAAAAGGAATTAAGATACAGCAAAAAAGCAATAAATGTTTCCGTGCAGAGGCCACAGCTTTCCGCAAACATTTAAAAATCTTATCTAGCAGAAAACAGAGGTGCATCCTGCAGTGATTCATCATACATATACATAACGCATATAAGCCTGTTGCATTAATCTGGCAGCCAAAAACAATGACTCTCTGTCTGCACTCTACTTATCTGGCAAATAGTACAGAAATCAGGAGTGTCAACAAACCAAAAACAAACCGTAATAGGACTGCTCTTCAAAGACAGAATCTCTTTGCTCAAACACAGCAGAGCACTTTGAACACTGCGGAACAAACACAGCTACAAAATTTGAACTGAAGTGACAAATATGTCAAACACGACGCAAACCCCGAAGGAGCTTTGTTTACTTTGTATAGCTTTGTATTATTTGTTAATTCAGTGGAACTGCAATGCCAGAAATAAATGATGTTGAAGAAGGATGTGCATGCACTGCCATGAAAGAACATAAATGTGTGGGATGAGACCATTAAGTCGATGACATGAAAGACCAAAGATAGCATATGGGTGGTTGGGGATGAAGGGATATTCAAAACCTGATGAAATAAACAGTAGCCTCGAAAAGACACAAATCAATTTCTGTCCATGCATCTATAATGTTTTGGGATTGTAGTTTAATCTTAATGCAAACACTGAGCGGGACTAAGGATTGCATCGAGATTGAATAGGATTAGATGTAATCCTTCATATAATGTCAAAGAGAAGTTGTCAGTAAGCGTGCGTTTCACAAAAGCAGAGCGTGTGTCGTTAGAGGAGGGGCCTTTGATTATTTCTAAATCCTTAATTAAAACTTGACTCGTTTTAAGCCCTTAGAGACTAATATTGTCGAGCAACTTGAATGTAAATTCCCAGACAAAAAAGGTGGAAATCTAAAATCAAATGGGCAGCAGTGCATGAAACTAGGACAGCTAGCTCTTAGACAGCGCTGAGTTCCATCACATTTAAACTCTCAGGGATTAAGCAAAAAATCAGTTCGACTAAGCACTGTATTGTGATGCCCAACTCTATTTAATCACACCGCTACTGATTTATATGTCACATCTAGAAAAGGTTTTCGGTAACACTTAATTTGAAAGAGTATGCATTAGACTGACATGACACTGTCATAACCATGACATGAAAGTCTTCTTATTATCTTGTCAAGTTGTCATAAGACAGAGATTGTTGTCTAGGTTAATGTCAAGTTGCCATACCACAAGGATCTCAAACAATGCAAACTTTGCATTAAAAGTGTCATAATTTACCGAATGATATTTATGTCAACAGTCATAAACTCATGGTCCATTCATGCCACCTGGGAATATCAGGGACCGCCCCCAGGATGAGAAACTCTGTTAGCACAATCTAGCCCCAGTTTTCCACCTCTGATTCCCATATGAAGTGACATGAATGATGACGTCACATGTTTTTCCCATGCCCATGAATTCATGGAAATACTCCCTCATGTTCAAGACTTGCCAATGTCATTCTTATGCACACCCCTTCAAATAAAGTGTCAGCACGTTTTCACAGTAGTAAGCAACATTCAAATTCTTGAACACAGATTATGTAACGCTGTGTGTGTGTGTGTGTGTGATGAAACATCTTGTAGAGACATGACCCATTGTTTTTCAGAGACAGTGTATTAGAGACATTACATGGTGTGATGACTTGGGGTTAGGTTTTAGGAGATTACCACAAGGATAAACTAGGTGCTTTGTCAATTTCAATGTTTCTTAAATCCCTCTAATCTGGTTCTGCTCTCTGACACAGCACAAACAGCTGGGTTGGGATTTGTTGTTTTTTGATATGATTAGCAGAAAGGTTTAAAACAGAGGACATGATGTGAGCATTTCTATTCAAGGGCTTTTTTACAGAGAGTCCACAGGTGACCCTGGTTATGTAACCACGCTGCTGATTTAGGAAATCAACCTCAGTGTAGGCAGCATGTCATGTTAGAATGAGTAAAGTTAATATCCTGATACCATTTGGTATCCAGCATTTTATTTGAACCTTGTCACAGCAAGCACTTTACTGATAATGGGAGGCCACAGCAGTGCATTTTGAAGAGAAAGAAAACAGGTATAAAAAGCCAACCATAAATTATGATTTTGCTCCAACAAATTGTTAAACCTATCCCTGCTCAATTGAAACATGAGGTGGTAAACAAAGACACATTTAGTTTGCTGAAATGTTTTGAAATCATTCTACCATTTACACATTAGAAAGTCCTAATAATTGTACCTAACTCTGTAACACTTAGTCTATCTGGAAATTACCCTGGACCTGTAATAAATTACCCAGGTGTAAAGGAAAGACTATATGATGCTTTAAAAGATGCCCATCTCCAAAGCAAAACACTCCATTAGACTGCAATTAAAGCATGCACTTCCCTTTCCAGATGGACTGTTTTCCCTAGTTCGGCTGGGCTCCAAGCGATTCAAAATCATCTTATTCAAGAATCTAATTACTGTGGAAGGGGGTGTTTTACTCTGAATAGCTTCCACTAGTGGAGGGCTGCCTTGTCAACAGGGGCTATTACTGAACTGTCAAAACAGTCATCAGGCAGGAGTGGAGGCATTCAACTGTGGCAGATACGTATACATCTTTCAGATAATGTGACACCCACATACACAACCTCGGTAGAGGCCCAATGTCACCAAACCGACAAAAAAACCTTATTTCATTCTAATTGGACACTTTACTTGAAATATGTGCTGGAGAAACTCACAACCAAACTCATATAAGAACCAGCTATACTATACTGTACTTTTTTTAAGGAGGTAATCAAGTTGCTTCCCAAAAAAGACTAAAATAAATGTGGACTGCTGCACAACAGACAATAGGCTGTTTATCATACCTCTGCAATGAATATGAACGCAGGCCACTCTCTGTGTTCTCAAAGCAAGATGATGCAGCTGGATCTCCGACATGTCAAATAGAATTCTGGTCTCAGTCAATGTCGGGGAACATTGCAAATGAACGCCTCATTAATCAAATATATATCTATCACATTTCATTGCAAACAAAAAGCATTTTGCAGCGATGTCCCTTTACCTGAGCCATTCAGCATGTTGGAAGCAGTGGTCTGGCTCACTTTCTCCCTGGGGCTGTTATGGGCTTCAGTGAGTAGAATTTAGCAGGATATTACACGATTTGACAATCACTATGACTCAAAGTATTTTGAGGTTTATATTGTTGCTCATGGCCACTTTTCTATAACATCGTCTTTTTATTCTTCTTCTGTGTTCAGTTTGTCATTTCACTTTTATTGTATCATGTGGTAATGGTGCTCCCCTTGTTATTATTTGTCACACTTCTCCACTAAAAGACAACAATGAACTGATGAAATATGGCTTTATTATTGCCATTAAAAAAGACCTGTGGTGTCAGAGACAGTATAGGTAACCTGTCTACTCAATTATGTAATTTATGGTGCAATTATTAGATATTTTTTTGCTATACTACCAGCACGGCTCTAGGGAAGCAGTATTGTTTGGTCCACCACATTGGTCCAGGCTGAAATAACAACAACTAGAGGATGGACTGCCATGACATTTTGAACAGACATTCATGGTCCCCATAGGATAAAACTAGCTGACTTTGGTAATTCTCTAGCGTAGCCAGTAGGTTGACATTTATGGCTTTTAGTAAAATATCTTGAGAACTATTGGATTGATTGGCACAAACTTTAGTAATGGCATTTATTGAACCCAGCGTGTATTGTATTGTTAGCTAAGTGTTTCGTCACACCACTATGTCCAACACTGTTGTTTATGCCCAAAAACCTGCTAAACTAATGACATTCTCTCAGTCTCCCTTGTATCTTGTGTTTAGTGTTAATCAGCAAATGTTACCATGCTAACTAAGATGTTAACATTACACCTGCTTAACATCAGCATGTTAGCATACAATTGTCAGCATTTAGCTGAAATCACTGTTGTGTCTAAATACAGCCTCACAGAGTCGTTGACTGTAGACTCTGATTATAGTCTCAGTTCTAATATCAAATATAGATATATAGTTGATATAAAAGTCTACACACCCCTGTTAGAATGTCAGGTTTTTGTGATGTAAAAAAACAAGAAAGAAATCATGTCAGAAATTTTTCCCACCTTTAATATTACCTATAACATGAACAATTCAATTGAAAAACAAACTAAAATCTTTGAGGGGGAAAAATAAAAAACGTACAATAACCTGGTTGCACACCTTTAAACTAATACTTTGTTGAAGCACTTTTTGATTTTATTACAGCAATCAGTCTTTTTTGGTAGGAGTCTATTAGCACGGCACATCTGGATGTGGCAATTTTTTCCCACTCATCTTTGCAAAAGTGCTCCAAATCTGTCATATTGCTAGGACATCTCCTGTGCACAGCCCTTTAAGATCACCCCACAGATGTTCATTTGGATTCAGGTCTGGGCTCCGGCTGGGCCATTCCAAAATGTTAATCTTCTTTTGGTGAAGCCATGCTTTTGTGGATTTGGATGTGTGCTTTGGGTCATTGTCATGCTGAAAGGTGAACTTCCTCTTCAGCTTTCTAACGGAAGCCAGAAGATTTTGTTCCAAAATTGCCTGGTATTTGGAACTGTCCATAATTCCCTCCACCGAGACTAAGGCCCTGGTTCCAGCTGAAGAAAAACAGCCCCAAAGTCGGGTGCTGCCACCACCATGATTTACTGTCGGCATGGTGTTCTTTGGGTGATGGGCAGTGTTGTTTTTGTGCCAAACATCTTTTGGAATTATAGCCAACAAGTTCAACTTTGGTTTCATCAGACCATAACACATTTCCCCACATGCTATTGAGAGACTTGAGGCTTGTTTTTGCAAACTTCAGCCAGGCTTGGATGTTTTTCTTTGTAAGAAAAGGCTTCCGTCTTGCCACCTTACCCCAAAGCCCATTCATATGAAGAATACGGGAGATTGTTGTCACATGTAGCACACAGCCAGTGCTTGCCAGAAATTCCTGCAGCTCCTTTAATGTTGCTGTAAGCCTCTTGGAAGCCTCCTTGAGCAGTTTTCTTCTAGTCTTTTCATTAATTTTGGAGGGACATCCAGCTCTTGGTAACGTCTCTTCTGTGCCATATTTCCTCCACTTGATGATGACTGTCTTCACTGTGTTCCATGGTATATTTTCTGCTTTAGAAATTCTTTTGTACCCTTCTCCTGACTGATATCTTTTAACAATGAGCTCCCTCTGATGGTTTGGAAGCTCTCTGCGGACCATGGCCTTTGCTCTGAGATGCAACTAAGAAAATGTCAGGAAAATCCTACTGGAATAGCTGAACTTTATTTGTCATCAATCAGAGTTACTTTAAATGATGGCATGTGTGTAATGACTTCTATTTAACATGAGTTTGGATGTGATTGGTTAATTCTGACAGTCACATCCCCAGGTATAAGAGGGTGTGCACACTTATGCAAGATTTCAGTTTGTTTATTAGTTGAATTGTTCACATTATAGGTAACATTAAAAGTGGAATCACAAAAACCTGGGATTTGAACAGGGGTGTGTAGACTTTTTATATCCACTGTGAGTATCACCCAGCTCAATGGAGCAAAATAAGGTCTTTCAGCTCGTTGTTGAAATGTACTGTTTTCCACAAAAAAGCTCTGATAAACCCGCTGAATGCTACCAGCCCACCATCTGATGGCAAAGTTAATCATAGATTAATGATGTGTAAATCATAGGCCCACTTCCCTGAATTTCTGTTCATTCATTTATTATTTTTCATTTTATTATGTATTTCCCTTTAAAAGAATCAGTCAGTTATTTATAGTAATTCAATCAATGATCATTGTACTTTTTCCTCCCATCATTAACATCTCTGAGGATCCCTTGGACAGTGAACACAACTCCCAAAATTCAGCTCAGTAAGTATTCTAGTGTGTGTAACTGTGGAGTAGGGTGCTGTAAAACACCTTGCTCCATGTCTGTGTGATGGGTCTTAGCTGCAACTGATTTAATGGGTAAATGTTCTGTTTTCAGTTACCGCAGCATTGCATTGCACAACTGGATTGGGGCTGTGGAGCTAAGGCTTAACCTATTTTCCACATTCAGATGAAACGGCGCCCTCTGGTGTTTAACCCGACCTAGTTAATGACAGTCCAAAGCAGTAGATTACACCAAGCCTAGCAATCTAGATGCACCCTAGCGGCAGCAAATGTAATTTGCAGCTAGTGGGTCTGTCTTGTCAGGCGACTATCAACCCCTTTTAAATATCCTTTCAGAGGAGGTAGTTGACGGGGCAATGGCACTCAGCATGGAGTCTCAAAAGGCTTTTAAATGCCACATTTTCTCCAAACTGCCTTCCATACACTGCTTACCCTGCTGTGGAAAATAGATTTAACTGATTTCTGCTGCAGTGCACTGTGCCTTGTTATGGTCAGAAAATATGTTTTCCATAGTATTTAAAGTCTTTTTAACACTAGTTTTACTAGCACCAACATGGTCTTTCTTATAGGAATCTGACCTGTTGACTCGTATTAGAATATTTTAATTTCAACATCTTACTTTAGGCATGCTTTCTATAGTACACACTTTGTTCTATGAGGTTAAATAATCCGCCTTTATACTGCACATGGAAATTGTAGGTAGGGGAATTTATGAAGTATGGGGTTTAAGTGAAAGGACAGTAAGACAGCTGTGATTTATATTTTTAATAGTTTGCTTGACACCGTCATCAAACTGGTCACACAAACAAGATTTGAAATGTTTTATTTTAATAGAATTTCAGACAACCAACTATGTAAAATAAAAAAAGAAAACCAACAGCAAAAGTGAAATTGTATTCACTCGTTTTTTTTTTCCTTAAAAAAATATCAGCCTTTCCCCTTGTTCACAAACCGTTTCAAAACCTGGACAAACAGAAATAACACGATAGATTCCGAGAAGCTGGAAGGCCATCAACATTTGTTGGCAAATATAAATATAGTGGTTTGAACAGGGTCTCAAATAGCTCACATGGAAAGAGTGTACATACAGTTTACACGACAGTAGGACACTCGGCACTGCCTGTATCAATTTTTATTAATGTAGAAAACCATGATCCTTATTTACTGATTTAAGTCAATGTGTTTATGACAAGGAAATATATACATTCAGCCAGCTCTATTGTCTCTGGAGTATGGCGTTTGTGTTGCCCCTTTGATCATGATGTATGTTGCCCCTTTGATCTCGATGATTGTCTATTGAGGAGCATAATTTTGAGTGTATGTGTAGTCTGAGTAGTAATCCTGTACCCCACCCCTGCCTGCTGGGTAACCCCAAGGGTAGGGTCCAACTCCAGTGCCGTCCCCCCGATCATGTCCTCGTCCAGGCCGAGGCCAAAGTCCTACTGGTAGAACTCCTCTCCCTCGATAGCTCCCTAAAGAACCAGGCCCCATACCACCCCGCATAGGCCCATGATCCATCTGTCCAGGGATGCCACCTATACTACCATAGCCCACACCACACATTGGATGTGGAGGCAGTTTAGGTCTGACTATTGAGCCCCCCCTGGTGGCCGCAATGGGAATGCTCACTGAAGCTCCAAGGTTATTAACACAATTCACTGGAGTCCTGCCTCCCTGACTACCAGGGATGCTACCTGCAAGAGTCTCCCCAGTCTTGGGCAGGCCACTGGGGTCCACTGGGCCAGATGTGACCATACCCTGGCTGTTAGCAGTCTGACAAGTGCTGGGCCCTGCTGTCCCCCATAGACCCTCCGCTGGTCCACAGAGTGTCCTGTCGTGTTGCGTGGGGGTCCCGCTAGCATTTTTAGAAATGTCAGCCATGTATCCTGGCTGAGCTGAGTCATTGTGGTCTGTAAAGGGGAGGGAGGTGGTGAGCGGAGAGTTCCCAGCAGCCCCAGCTCCTCCAGTGTCTGAGCCATATGTATGGCCCATCCTCATAAGGTGAGGTGGAGGGGGAGGTTTGACCTCCAAGGGCAACGAAGCCAGGTTGGCTAGAGGTCCTGCTGTGGCCATGACAGGGGGGGTTGGGACTGTGCTAGAGGCTGTGGCCGGGACTGGGGGGCGGTATTCCTGTTCCTGGGTGCTGCTGCAGGGTGAGGCAGGATAGGCCGGGGAGGCCGCATAGCTAGAATAACCCGTGTAAGATGACCACGAGGCTGAAGGACACAGGAAGCTCTGGTGGGGATTCACAGGAAAACCTCCTGGTGACAAGCTTCCAATGTCCGAAGAGCCTATTCCCATCTGGTTGGTGGCTTTGAACTGCGAGATGGCTGTTTTGAGAGCACTGTAGTCAGACAGCGTTGGCGTTCTCTCGGGGGTGGCCTGCTGGTCTGGGAGCGGAGGACGAAATTCCTCCATCTCTGGTGGGGGCGGCTGTGGAGGCTTCCCCTTCTCATCTGCCTGGTTCTGCACTGAGGGATTCGATATGGTGGTTGGCTCCTCATCAT